>WQNJ02000070.1:250000-578683 GCA_016584745.2 Phylloscopus trochilus trochilus | reverse complement strand
CTCAGGGCCAATGTTGACGTTCCAGTGTTTTTGAGAAAAAAAACAAAAACAATCAATTAAGGGAAAAAAAAATTACTATTCATTAAAGATAAAACCACCAATTAATTAGAGATAACCCCCCCACACAATTATTGAAGATAAAGCCAAAGAAAAGCAAAAATCTCTGGAATAAAATTCTCCCATTGGATTCTCACGGCCAACATTGATGTTCCCATGTTTTGAAAAAAAAAACCCCCAATCAATTAAGGGAAAAAAAATTACAATTAATTAAAGATAAAACACCAATTAATTAGAGATAAACCCTCCCCTAATTAATTAAAGATTAAGTCAGTAAGAAGCAAAAATCTCTGGAATAAAATTCTCCCATTGGATTCTCACGGCCAACGTTGATGTTCCCGTGTTTTGGGAAAACAAACGAAACCAATCAATTAAGGGAAAAAAAATTACAATTCATTAAAGATAAAAACACTAATTAATTAGAGATAACCCCCCCAATTAATTAAAGATTAAGTCAGTAAGAAGCAAAAATCTCTGGAATAAAATTCTCCCGTTGGATTCTCACGGCCAACATTGATGTTCCCGTGTTTTTGAAAATAAACCAAAAAACCAATCAATTAAGGGAAAAAAAAATTACAATTCATTAAAGATAAAAACACCAATTAATTAGAGCTAAACCTCCCCAATTAATTAAAGATAAAGCCAACAAGAAGTAAAAATCTCTGGAATAAAATTCTCCCATTGGATTCTCACGGCCAACGTTGATGTTCCAGTGTTTTTGAAAAAAAAAAAAAAAAAAACAAAAAACCAATCAATTAAGGAAAAAAAATTACAATTAATTAAAGATAAAAACACTAATTAATCAGAGATAAACCTCCCCAATTAATTAAAGATAAAGCCAATAAGAAGCAAAAATCTCTGCAATAAAATTCTCCCAGACCTCGTCCCTCAGGTGCCGTTGGATTCTCACAGCCAACGTTGACGTTCCGGTGTTTTTGGAAAAAAAAAACCAAAAAACCAAAAATTACAATTAATTAAAGATAAAACACCAATTAATTAGAGATTAACACCCCCCCCCCCCAATTAATTAAAGATTAAGCCAATAAGAAGCAAAAATCTCTGGAATAAAATTCTCCCATTGGATTCTCACGGCCAACGTTGATATTCCCGTGTTTTGAAAAAAAAAGCAACAACCCAATCAATTAAGGGGAAAAAAATTACAATTAATTAAAGATAAAAACACCAATTAATTAGAGCTAAACCTCCCCAATTAAATAAAGATAAAGCAAATAAGAAGTAAAAATCTCTGGAATAAAATTCTCCCATTGGATTCTCACGGCCAACGTTGATGCTCCCGTGTTTTTGGGAAAACAAACTAACCAAATCAATTAAGGGAAAAAAATTACAATTAATTAAAGATAAAAACACCCATTAATTAGAGATAACCCCCCCCCAATTAATTAAAGATAAAGCAAATAAGAAGCAGAAATCTCTGGAATAAAATTCTCCCAGACCTCATCCCTCAGGTGCCGTTGGATTCTCACGGCCAACGTTGATATTCCCGCGTTTTGAGAAGTTGGGAACAGGGAACGTGACCCTGGAGGGCTTTTCCAGCCTTAACGATCCCACAATTCACGATCCTGTTAAATTGTAATTAGCAGATCTCGTTTCCCTTGGATTGTTAATTAGGTTTTGCTGGAAACGGATCCGCAAACATCCCGAGGGGTGGTTTCTCCCCAGGATCCCTTGGACAAGGGATCTGAAGGAGGAAATTCAGGAAGATCCGGAATTCCCTCGCATGGAACGCAGCAACGACTTAAAAATCCGTTGGTTGGGAAATTTAAGGTCCGGCACTGGTCGGCATCCCAAGATTCCCGGTTTCCCTAAAGGCCCTTTCTCCACAAGGGCTTCTCCAGGTTTTTTGTCATCCATCCATCCGGAGCTGTCATTCCAGGCACAAATTGAACCTCTGAGTCCTCAGGGTTTCTCCAGATGCCGCTTTTCCCAAACTTTGCCCCGTCGGAACGGATGTAAACTCCATCTAAATCCATCTGCCCGGCGATGGATCCGTATCCCCATCCCTGTGGATCGTCCAAGCCTGAGGAGCAGGATCCACCTGACTCCAAGGTGGTTCCCAGGGTGGAGAATCCCAGGGTGGAGAATCCCTAAAACTGAGGGACCAGCTCATGGAATATCCCTAAAAATGAGGGTTTGGCTCTTGGATTATCCCTAAAATTGAGGGATTACCTTTTGGAGAATCCCTGGAATTGAGAGATTGGCTCCTGGAGAATCCCTAGAACTGAGAGATTGGCTCTTGGAGAATCCCTAAAATTGAGGGAATTGCTCTCAGAGAATCCTTGGAATTGAGGGTTTGGCTCCTGGAGAATCCATAGAATTGAGGGATTGGCTCTTGAAGAATCCCTGGAATTGAGGGATGGGCTCCTGGAGAATCCCTAAAACTGAGGGATTGGTTCCTGGATAATCCCTAAAATTGAAGGAATTGCTCTCAGAGAATCCTTGGAATTGAGGGATTGGTTGCTGGAGTATCCATAGAATTGAGGGATAGGCTCTCAGAGAATCCCTAGAATTGCAGGATTGGCTCTTGGAGTAACCCTGGAATTGAGAGATTGGCTCTTGGAGAATCCTTAGAACTGAGGGATTGGCTCTCGGAGAATCCCTAAAATTGAGGGAATTGCTCTCAGAGAATCCCTAGAATTGAGGGATTGGCTCCTGGAGAATCCCTGGAATTGAGAGATTGGCTCTTGGAGAATCCCAGGAATTGTGGGATTGGCTCCTGGAGAATCCCTGGAATTGAGGGATCGGTTCTCAGAGAATCCCTAAAATTTAGGGTTTGGCTGCTGGATAATCCCTAGAATTGAGTGATTGGCTCTTGGAGTAACCCTGGAATTGAGGGATTGGCTCTTGGAGAATCCCTAAAATTGAGGGATTGGCTCTTGGAGAATCCTTAGAACTGAGGGATTGGCTCTTGGAGAATCCTTAGAACTGAGGGATTGGCTCTCAGAGAATCCCTAAAATTGAGGGAATTGCTCTCAGAGAATCCCTAGAATTGAGGGATTGGCTCCTGGAGAATCCCTGGAATTGAGAGATTGGCTCTTGGAGAATCCCAGGAATTGAGGGATCAGTTCTCAGAGAATCCCTAAAATTTAGGGTTTGGCTGCTGGAGAATCCCTAGAATTGAGAGATTGGCTCTTGGAATAACCCTGGAATTGAGGGATGGGCTCCTGGAGAATCCCTGGAATTGAGGGATAGGTTCTCAGAGAATCCCTAGAATTGCAGGATTGGCTCCTGGAGCATCCCTGGGATTGAGGAATTGGCTCCCCAAGTCCCAGGGGGAATAAGAGGCTCCAAAGTAGGATCCCAAAAACCAACGCAGGGAACGAAGTTGGGATCCGCTTGGGATCGGCATAAAAAGCGCAGAGAGGGCAGGGAAAATTCCTGAGCACCGGCAAAAACTCTTCCCTGCCAGGGTGGGGAGGCCGGGGCACGAATTCCCAAAAAAAAACTTCTTGCCACATCCAGGGCACTGAGTGCCACATCCAGGAGCTCCTTGGACGCCTCCAGGGATGGGGAACTCCACCATTCCATGGGAAATTCCAATGCCCGGCCACCCTTTCCATGGAAAAATTCCTGCTGATGTCCAGCCTGAGGCGCAGCCTGGGGCTGTTCCCTCTTGTCCTGTTGTTCCCTGGGAGCAGATCCCAAATTTCCCCCAGCCGCCCCTCCTGTCAGGGAATTTCAGAGAAGGAAAAGATCCAGAGGGATCTTTTCTCCAGAAAATTCCTCTTCTCCAGGCTCAGCCCCTTTCCCAGCTCCCTCGGGAATTCTCCAGCCCCTTCCCAGCTCCATTCCCTTTCCTGGAAACTCCCCAGCCCTTCCGTGTCCTGCCCAGCGCCGGACACGGAATTCCAGGCGCGTGTCCAGTGCACAAAATTGATTTAATTTCCATTAAATTGCTTTTAATTGGATGGGAATAAATAATCCTGCGAAAAGCAGATTTTTCCTTTTTCCATCCCAGCTTCGAAGGGATCCATGTCCTTATCCGCCTGCAATTCCCACACGGACACGGAATTCCTCCGAATTCCTGGGATTTGCACCTCTTCCCTGCCTCGGCGGTTTAAATGGGAGTGCATCCAGCTTCTCCTTGCTGCTGACAGGAATTGACTGGATTTCTCTCAGTTTCCCGGGAATTCTTCTACGACCCCTTGTTTGCTGCCGGGAAACAAGGAAAAACTCGCCGGATTCACCGGGAAAGTGGCGAATCCATTTTCCTAAGGACGAGACAAACCTGGATTTTGGAATGCCGGTCCTGCTTGTGTCATTCCAGCCCTTCCATCCCCAGGCTGCCTTTCCCGCAGCCTCGGGAATGAGCTCCAAGCCCTAGAATTCCCAGGAAACGGCAAATCCACCGCCAGGACCCTTCCAAATCCACGGATTTCGCCGCCGTTCCCTCCGGGATGTTGTTTCCCTGTGTCCCGCCCAACAAACCCTGACTCACCAGGGGGGAAAATCCCTCAGTTTTCCCAGGAATCTCCTGCGGAAGCTGCCGCTCTGCCTGGCCAGGGAGAGCCGCTTCCCGACCCCTTCCTTCCATGGAAAGTCGCTCCCGGATAAGGAGCTGGGTTGGAGCCGGGAAATCCCACCTGAGAGCAGCTGGATCCCGGAGAGGGGGGCTCCCAGCCCCATTCCCTTCCTGCTGGATATGGGGAGAGTTTGGGATGCTGAGGAGCTCGGAAATCCAAGGAATGCTTTGGAAAAAAAAAGATGTTTGCTGGTGGTGGTGGAGGGGAGCGGCTCTGCCGAGGCTGTGGTGGGAATTTTGGATTGGGAATGGGAAAAAAATATCCATGAAATATTGAATATCCCTTAAACAGAAATATCCATACAATGGAAATATCCAAAAAAAATGGAAATATCTATACAATAGAAAATATTCGTAAAATAGAAATATCCATAAAATGGAAATATCTGTAGAATATAAATATCCATACAATGGAAATATCCAAAAAATGGAAATATCCATGCAATGGAAATATCCATCAAATAGAAATATCCATGAAATTGAAATATCCCTAAAACAGAAATATCCATACAATGGAAATATCAAAAAAATGGAAATATCCATACAGTAGAAATATCCATCAAATATAAATATCCATGAAATTGAAATATCCCTAAAACGGAAATATCCATACAATGGAAATATCCATCAATTAGAAATATCCATGAAATTGAAACATCCATACAATGGAAATATCAAAAAAAATGGAAATATCCATGCAATAGAAATACCTATAAAATAGAAAATATTCGTAAAATAGAAATATCCATGAAATAAAACTATCCCTAAAACAGAAATATCCATACAATGGAAATATCCAAAAAAATGGAAACATCCATGAAATAGAAATACCTATAAAATAGAAATATCCATGAAATTGAAATATCCCTAAAACAGAAATATCCATACAATGGAAATATCAAAAAAATTGGAAATATCCATACAGTAGAAATATCCATGTAATAGAAATATCCATGAAATTGAAATATCCATACAATAGAAATATCCATGTAATAGAAATATCTATAAAATAGAAAATATTAATAAAATAGAGATATCCATAAAATGGGAATATCCATACAATAGAAATATCCATGTACTAGAAATATCTATAAGATAGAAATATTTGTAAAATAGAAATATTCGTAAAATAAAAATATCCATAAAATGGAAATATCCATACAATAGAAATATCCATATACTAGAAATATCTATAAAATAGAAAATATTCATAAAATGGAAATATCCATACAATAGAATTATCCCTAAAATGGAAATATCCGTACAACCGAGATACCCATGAAATAGAATTATCTGTACAATATAAATACCCATAAAATATAAACAATATCCCTCAAATATCTTTATCCCACAGGAGCTACTGGTTGGGATAGGGAAGAGGTTAAAATAGGAGGCCGATCCAAGGAAAAAATACTGTGGAGGAGGCCAATTCCCAGGAATTGGAAAGGTTTCCCAGGTTTTCCCCTGGAAGCGTCCAAAGCCAAATTGGACACTGGGGATTGGAGAAACCTGGGATGGTGGGAATTGTCCCTGAAGCTGGAATGAGGGGAGCTTTAGGATCCTTTCCCACCCAAACCCTTTCGGGATTCTGGAGCGCTCTCTCCCTTCCCGAGTGGATTGAACTCCATATCCCACGGGATCCAGGGAGACCTGGAGGAGAGATTCCGAAGGTTAATTATTATGATCCTGCTCATCTGTGCGAGCTGCTTCTGTTCCCAAAAAAATTTTCCTGGAGTGTGCTTGATCCACAAGGACTTCCTCTTCCCTGCTCCTAAATAACTGGAGTATCCCAGAGGATCCTTCTTATGGGAATCAAGAAAGATTTGGGAGTCTTATCCCTGCTCGTGGCAGAGGGTTTGGATTATTCGACCTTGAAAGTTCCCTTCCGGCCCAAATTATTCCCGGATTTTGTGACAAATGGATCAAAATCATTCCAAGATTTCCGTGCCAGGGGCTCTCCCTCTCTCCCAAATTCCCAGGGAAAAGCTCTGGGCTGCATCCACATCCCTGTTTTTTAGGGATTAATCCCACCCCTCCCAGGGCTTGTCCGGAACGCTGAAACTGGTGCTTGGCTCTCCCAGATTTTCCTGATGGATGGAGCAGGGATTGGGCACCTCCAGGGAACAATTTGAGGATTAAAAAAAAACGGGAGCGAGCTGGGCTTTTGGAATCTCATCCATCACCTCAGAGTTTTTCCAGAGGAAAAAAAAACAAAACCAAAAAACAAAACCAAACAAACAAACAAAAAAAAACCAAACAAAAAACCCAAAACAAACAAAAAAACCCCCCAAAAAAACAAAAAAAACCCACCAAAAAAACAAACAAACAAACAAAAAACAAAACAAAAAAAACCAAACAAACAAAAAAAAACAAAACCAAAAAAAACCACAAAAAAACACACACAAAAAAAAAAAACAAACAAAAAACCCACCAAAAAAGCAACCAAAAAAAACCAAAAAAAAAAAAAAACCAAAAACAAAAGAAACCCCAAAAAAACCAAAAAAACCCCAAAAAAACCCCAAGAAACAAACAAACAAAAAAAACCCCCAAAAAACCCAAAAAAACCCAAACAAACAAACAAACAAAAAAACAAACCAAAAAACCACTTTGGATGCTGAGTTTCAGCCCCACTTTGATCCCAGCGCATCCCAGTTTTGTGTTTTATGCTGGAAAAAACACAAAAAAAAAAAAAAGGGGAAGGGAGGTTCCAGCTTTTCCCAAGGAATCCGAGGACAGGTTTTTGTCCCGGCGCACATTCCCAAGGGCTGGACTGCACCCTGGAGAAGGAGGCCTGGCTTCTCCCAAATCCGGGAAATCAGGGAAAAGCGGAGCGGGAACGAGCTCCGTGTGTGGCCTCCGGCCCTTCCTCTCCTCCAGGAAAACCGTGACACCAACTCCAAGCTCAGGCACCAGGAATTTTTTGGGAGCTCTCCCTCGACCGTGCTTTGGCCTGGGGTTGAGCAGCTCCCACGTGAGTCTTCTCCATCCCTTTCCCAAAAAAAAAAAAAAACCTCCTCGGAAAAAAAAAATTCCTTCCCCCATCTGGAGGATTAAACGTTTAGGAGGGAATCCAAGGGAGGTGGCAAAGCTCCCGGAGCGGTTTCGCCGGGAAGAAAAAAAAAATAATAATTTTTTTTTTTCCAAGAGCTAAGTGCTCCGGAGATTTTTTTTTTTTGAAAGGGAAATTTCGGAGCTACTGCCCCGAAAAAAACCAGGAGAGGCCTGGACAAATCCTTGGATATGCTGCTGTCTCGGGGCGATCTCCCTCCGCCTTTCCTTGGAGAGCTGGAGGTGAATTTGGAACCAAAGCCGCGGTAATCGGAACGTTCCTGAATTTTCGGGAATGTGTCGAGCTCCGGGCTGGATCTGCGGAGGGGAAATGTGCCTTATCTCCATCACCCAGGGCAAACCCAATCCTCCAGCTGGGGATTTTTGGGAAGTTTTCCAGCGGGAATCCGAAGCTCTGCTCGTCCCCGCCTTCTCCTGTTCGGATCCTTCAACATCAGGGCGAAAGGTGGGATCTCTGCAGGGCAGGAAAATTCACGGATTATTGGGAATTCCCAAAGATGTAGCTGAGAATGGGATTTCCATGATTTTCCATCCAGAAAGGCCTGGATTTGCTGGATTTGGGGCTTTTTTTTTTCCTGCCCCCGGGAATTTTTTTTCAGGCTCAGCCAACGACCGCGTGAAAGGTTAAGAGCCACTTAAACGCCCCACCCCAGCATTGGATGGATTTTAATTAATCACCATCCTCAGAATTCCCTAATTCCCATCCCGTCCGTGGGCAGAGGGTATCACCCAGTGGCAGACAAAATTCCTGCTGCTATCCTGGGAAAAGAAAAAAGAACAAAAAAAATCAGTGACAGGCCTGGGACTGGGAATGTTGGGACTTCAAAGTTGGTTTTTTTTTTTTTCTGGCTGAACCAACTTATTTTTTTGGGGTTTTTTTTTTTAAAAAAAAAAGTGGGAACAGGCAAGAGGACAAGGAATGATCCATGTGTTTTCCTGCCTCCCATCCCTGCCCTCTGGGCCCCTCCCCAGACCTCCCTCACGCTCCTGGCCGTGCCCAGGGCCGCCAGGATTTATTGCGGAATTCCTGGGGCAGGGCAGGCCGGGGGTGGGGAAAGGATATTTTTGGGAGCCAGGCCTGGCTGACAAGCCCTGACAAGGCCGAGCTTAGAGGGCAGACAATCAGCCGTGACTCAACAGGATGTGCTGGGCCTAAGCCAGGCCTAGGCCGCTGTTCCTGGCCTTAAGCCAGGCCTAGGCCGCTGTTCCTGGCCTTCTGAATCATTCATGGAAAAAAAAAAAAAAATAAAAAATAAAAATCCATCCCTCTGCTGCCAGCGTTTTCCATCTGTTTTTAACTTGGGGATGGCCTTTGGATGGCAGGGGAGGTTTAGTTTTGTTGGTTTTTTTTTTATTTTTTTGTTGGGATTTAACTCGGCAAACATCTTGGAACAGGCACGGCAGCACGGCCGGCTCCGGGAGATGGATTTGGGGCTTTGGCTACCGGGGATGTTTTTTGGGAAGCAGGCAAAGGAGGAAAGGCTCCGTGAAAGCGGCGTGGATGTGGGGAAGGGGGATTTTTTTGGTGGGGGGGGGGGAGCTGGGAGGGCTCTGTCTCCAGGGAAGAAGCGTTTCTTTCCAAAGGAAGGGTTTTTTTCGGGAATGCAGGAGTCACGGCAGGGTCACTGCTGCCCCTGGGGTGTCACCAGCAGGAAAACACTTTGGGAATTCACCCCGTGACAGCCTGGAGAGGTTCAGGCTGCTCCATCCCTGGAAATGTCCAAGGAAAGGCCTTGGAATAGCCTGGGATAGTGAGTGGTGTCCCTGTCCATGGAAAAAGGGTTGGAATGGGATGATCCTTAAGGCCCCTTCATCCCAAACCATTCCATGATTTTCCACGTTCGGACTTCCTGCAGCCCCTGCTCTCACCCAGAGAATCTTTTGGAATTTTTCCCTGTGGATGAGCATTCCCTTTGGGATCAGAGGAAAAACCCATTTATTGAGGGATGGATCACACAGAATCCAAATCCGAAGTTGAATTTGTGGTTTTTTTATGGCAGTACCCATAGGAATTTTTTTGGAAATGTCCAAGGAGAGGCCTTGGAACAGCCTGGGACAGTGAGTGGTGTCCCTGTCCATGGAAAAAGGCCTGGAATGGGATGATCCTTAAGGCTCCTTCCCCCCAAAACCATTCCATGATTTTCCATGTTCGGACATCCTGCAAGCCCCTGCTCTCACCCAGGGAATCTTTTGGAATTTTTCCCTGTGGATGAGCATTCCCTTTGGGATCAGAGGAGATTCCTTGCAGGAAAAAAAAAATAAAACAACATTTATTGAGGGATGGATCACACAGAATCCAAATCCAAAGTTGAATTTGTGGTTTTTTATGGCAATACCCATAGGAATTTTTTTTGGAAATGTCCAAGGAGAGGCCTTGGAACAGCCTGGGACAGTGAGTGGTGTCCCTGTCCATGGAAAAAGGCCTGGAATGGGATGATCCTTAAGGCCCCTTCCCACCCAAACCATTCCATGATTTTCCATGTTCGGACTTCCTGCAGCCCCTGTTCTCACACAGGGAATCTTTTCCCCCTTTTCCCTGCCCACTTTTGGGTATTCCCCGTGTCCAGCCCAATACTTTCTAGAAGAAAGGAATTTTTCCCTTTGGATGAGCATTCCCTTTGGGATCAGAGGAGATTCCTTGCAGGGAAAAAAAAAAATATTTATTGAAGGGTGGATCACACAGAATCCAAATCCAAAGTTGAATTTGTGTTTTTTTTATGGCAATACCCATAGGAATTTTTATGGAAATGTCCAAGGAGAGGCCTTGGAACAGCCTGGGATAGTGAGTGGTGCCCATGGAAAAAGGCCTGGAATGGGATGATCCTCAAGGCCTCTTCCCCCTAAAACCATTCCAGGATTTTCCACATTCAGATTTCCTGCAGCCCCCTGCTCTCACACATGGAATCTTTTGGAAATTTTTCCCTGTGGATGAGCATTCCCTTTGGGATCAGAGGAAAATCCCATTTATTGAGGGATGGATCACACAGAATCCAAAGGCAAAGCTGAATTCCCTTTTTTTTTTTTTTTTTTTTTGTGGAAATACCCACCCAGACGAAGCCAAGGAAACTTGGGATTGATGATGTTCTTCCGCCTGGAATATCAGGGACTGGTATTCCGCAGGGGCTGGATTGCCCTGCTCGTTTTGAGCACTGGTTTTTTGTTTTTGTTTTTTTTTTTTTAGGAGAGGCCACTGAACCTGGAAAATTTGGGAGCCAAATTTGTGCCTCTCCTGGCCCGGGCAGCCAATCCCGTGGCCAAGCAGTAAAAACCTGGATGGAAAAAGTGGGGAATATTTCAAGGAATCGCGTGCAGGGACTATTTTTTTGGAGGAAGATTCATTGCCTGGATGAATCTCAGCTGGAGAAAGAGCTCCGGGCCTTCGGAGGGAGAAATGATGGATTACAAATTGATCCCAAATCGAATCAAATTCCTGCTTGCGGTGTGGAAAAGGGATGAGGGAAAACATCCTTCCCTTGGAATTAAATAGCTCAGGATGGGCTCAGCCCTGGCAAGAAATTTATGGATAAACCGGAGGTTTTCCCTTGGAATGCTGGTGGGATGATCAAAGGGATGACCCGGAAGTCAAACTGGGATGAATCCAAAGGAATGGGTGAAGGAAAAGCCAACTGAAGGCTTGGAATTCATCAGGGAGAAAGGGGATCATTTATGCCCAAAAGTTTTTCCAAAGGAAATTTAGGTGGGAATTCAGGCTCACCTCCCCCAGGTGAAGGAG
Source organism: Phylloscopus trochilus trochilus (assembly GCA_016584745.2). NCBI lineage: Eukaryota > Metazoa > Chordata > Aves > Passeriformes > Phylloscopidae > Phylloscopus > Phylloscopus trochilus. Next base: position 567,284 of record WQNJ02000070.1, on the reverse strand, counting down.
GGGAAGCTCCTTTGGGAAGAAAAGTTTGGAATCCCCATCACTCCAGGCTTTAGGAAGGGTGCTGGATCTACAAAAAACATCCAAGATTAAAAATGGGAGCAGAGGACAAACTGGAAGATCTCCCAGAATTCTTTGGCCCTGCTGATTCCGGGGGACAATCCCACGGGAATGGGCCCTTCCCGGGAAGCCGAGTGCCCTCCCTGCCACCCCGCCTGGAAGAAATTTTTCCAAGGAAAAGCCACAGGAAGAGCCGAGGTGTCCCTGAAGCTGCCATTTGTTTTCATTTCGCAACCAAACCCTGACGCCCACCAGGGGAATTTCCCTCTCCCTCTCCTTGGCTCGGGATGAGAAAACATTTCTCCAAAAAAAAAAATTTTTATTTTTTTTTTCTTCTGCTTTCCCCGATTTTTTATTTCTCCCCCCCCTTTTCTTTTTTTTTTTAATGTTTCCCCTGGGAAGGGTGATTTCAGGGAAGCTCCAGGAAAATCGCCGATGATTCAGGAGGAGGCAGAACATTTCAGCAAGAGCCACGGCGGGGCTGGAAATCCCGGGAAATTCTGGGAAGGATGGGGGGAAAAAAAAAAATTAAAAATATCTGGTGAACTTCGGGCACCAAAAGTCGTGGACTGGTCAAGGTGGGTGCTCCGGACAAGAAGATCCCAGATGGATTTTTTCAGGAAAGTGTGGATGAGGAGTTTTCCATGGATGGAGCCCCCTCCTTGGGTGCTCCGTTGTTTCTTGAGGAACAAAACATCCCAGATAATATCCAAGAGGAAGAACCATCCCTGTTTCTGGGAGAAAAATCCGGTTGTTCCTCTGTTTCTCCATCTCCATGAGTCTCCTTGCTGCCCTGGGAAAAAAGCTCTGGAGCCGAAGGGGAAATGCCAGGAGGGAGGAATGTTTTATCCCATGGACATTCCCGCTCTCAGGTGCGGGAAGGCACCGCTGGCATGTGGGATCTGGAAAATTTGGGAGCCAAATTTTCCCAATGGATATCTGGAGGGATCCACCTCTCTCCGAGCACATCCCAGGTATTCAGCTTTCCTTCCCAGGAGGCCCTGGATCCCTGTGTGGGGGCAGGATCCAATCCCAAACATCGGATCGAGCCCCTGCCACCGGGAGAACCCTGGAATTCCCAGGAATGGGAACCATCCAGGAGCTGGGATGCAAAGTTTTCCCCAGGCTGGGTGGTTTAGAGGAGCCCGAGGTGGAGGTGACAGCAGGGACGGACTGAGCCCTCCGTGGGATGTGCCACCACCTCAGGACAATCTGGAAGCGTGGGGACGCGGAATTCCAGCCGGCAGGAAAAGCCGAGCCTGTCCTGACCAATTCCACCTCGGACACGGCGGAGAGCTCCACACATTCCCTTTTTTTTTCCCCTTCTTTTCCTTCCTTTCCGGCTTTTTCTTCCCTTTATAAATAGAACTGGCCGCCTTCGCGCCAATAAAAACCAGGAACAATTTTCACGCCGTTCCCTGTAATTCCAAACCTGCCCGGGGTTGGAATTGTCCCAGTAGGGTCGTGAACTCTTTTCCATACATCCCGGGCCTCTATTTTTAACCTGGAGCTGGCGCTGGGAGGTTCCACTCACTGTTCCAAGGGGAAAATCCAAGGGGAACAGGAAATGGCCTGGAACTTTCAGTGCTGTCCCCACATTTCCTGGGAAATCCACCCCAAGGTGTGACCCTCAGCCTGGAACGGGGAAAAAAGCAGGATGGCTTCCAGAGGATTTAAGAATTCATGGATTAGGTTGGGTGGGAAGGGAATTAAAGATGATCCAGTTCCAACCCCATTCCATGGGCAGGGACAGCTCCCACCATCCCAGGTGGATCCAAGCCCCAATGTCCAACCCGGCCTTGGGCACTGCCAGGGATCCAGGGGCAGCCCCAGCCAAGCTGGGAATTCCAGCCCAGCCAGGAATTCCTGCCCCAATCCCAGCTCAATGTCACTTTTCCCAGTGGGAAGCCATTCCCTGTCTCCTGTCCCTGCAGCCCTTGTCCCCAGCCCCTCTCCAGCTCTCCTGGAGCCCCTGCAGGCACTCGGAGCATTCCCTGGAGTTTTCCCTTCTCCAGGGAAACATTCCCAGCTCTCCCATCCTGGCTCCAGAGCAACTCCATGGATGGGGACTCCACTCCTGCTCCGGGCAGCAGTGCCAGAACTGGAGATCCCTTTCCATGGAGAAATTTCTCCCAATATCCAACCTAAATCTCAACCATTTCCTCCCATCCTGTCCCCATCCCTGTGCCGGGTCCATCCCACCCGGAACCATCTGGAAACGGGGAACCAGAGGGACCAAACCTTTGTAGCTTTTCCAGCTCGGCACCACCAGGGAATGTTGTTCCCAAAAGCCTTTGGCCCAAGAGCTCTTGGCCGCGGGGACTTCCCGAGATCCATGGGGGGAGGGCTGGACTTCCATCCCTGCATCCAGCCCGGGACAAATCCCACGTGCCAAGGCCATGGAAGCCGGCTGGGAGGAACATTCCTCTCCTTTCCGGCTCCACGCCCTGCTTGACTCATCCCCATTCCCGTACCCATTCCCGTCTTCTCCCTCCAGCAGATGACTCCAGAGCTGGATTCCTGGGCCAACATCTGGAGCTCGGTGGCCACAGGGAGGCCGGGGACCCGCTGGAGCCGTGGTGTCCCAACATCTGGAGAGCTACTTAGTCCAAGGCCAGAGGCCTGGAAAAGTTTTCATCCAGAAAAAAAAAAAAAAAAAAAAAAAAAAGTGCCGGATTCTCCCTTGGGAATGAGGGGTATCTACAGGAACTTCCCAGTTTTTCTCTTCTTTTTTTTTTTTTTTTGCTTGTTTGTTTGTTTTGTTTTGTTTTTTGGGGGGTTTTTTTTGGTTTTTTGGGGTTTTTTGGGTTTTTTTTTTCCCCCTGGTGTCTCGGTTTGGACAGACAGGTCTCTGCCAGGGAAAGCTGGAGTTTCCCTTGGAATGGGGAATGCAAACCCCTCACACCCCCCTCCAAATGATCATTTTGCAATCCAGGAGCTCTCAGGCAAAGATTTGGGAATGGGAATAACAGTTCAGTACTGGGAATGTTGACAACACAAATGTAACAGGAAACAAAACCACCCAACCAAACCAGCAAACAAACAAAAGAACGATTTTGGAGAACCCTGAGAGAGTCAGAGCTCCAACCTGACACCCTGTGGGTCAGGGGGTTGGGAGCAGCCCCACAGTGAGTCCTGCTGGAGTGGCAGAGGTGGTTCTGGTGGGGCAGAGATGATCCTGGAGAACCAGGGACCAGGGATGGTGAGAAGGGTCCAGGGGTGGTGAGAAGGGTCCAGGGATGGTGGGAAGGGTCCAGGGGTGGTGGGAAGGGTCCAGGGATGGTGAGAAGGGACCAGGGGTGGTGAGAAGGGTCCAGGGATGGTGAGAAGGGTCCAGGGGTGGTGAGAAGGGTCCAGGGGTGGTGAGAAGGGTCCAGGGATGGTGAGAAGGGTCCAGGGAAGGTGAGAAGGGTCCAGGGATGGTGAGAAGGGTCCAGGGATGGTGAGAAGGGTCCAGGGAAGGTGAGAAGGGTCCAGGGATGGTGAGAAGGGTCCAGGGATGGTGAGAAGGGTCCAGAGATGGTGAGAAGGGTCCAATGATGGTGAGATGGGGTCCAGTGTTCCTCCAGGAATCAGGTGGAACCAGATCCCTGGTGTTCCTGTGTCTCAGTTTTTATCCAGGTGGGAATGGTTGGCTCCTCCCACTGGGTGGAGCATCTCCCAATGGGATGATGGAATGTGGACGTTCTACTTTGGGGATCTGCGCTTTTAGGGGTGTCTGGATGGTCCCTCAGCAGCAGAGATCCCCCTGCAGGGAGGACCTGAGGTGACAGAGATAACAAACACTGCCCCACCTGGTTTTATCAGCCGCCCCCTTATCAGAAGGCACCCAACCCCCTCCTCCCAGAGTTACAAGAGATAAAGGAGAACAATTCCCCAGCTGCTTTCAGCAGATGGAATAGAATAAATCCACATTTTGGGTTCCATAACCCAAAACATCGGTAAAAAACGATTTTTTCAGTCTCAGCCAAACCCACAGGGGTTTTTTGCCTCCTCCCTCCTTCCCCTGGCCGGGGGCAAAAAGGGGCAAATCAACACTGAGCAAACCAACAAATAAATAAATGTCATTTTCTCTCCTCCATCCCCCAGAAATCCTGGTTTTTCCAAGCCCTCTGAGCACCAGAATTCCTGGCTCTGGACCTCCCTCCTGCCTTGGGATGACCCGAACCACCCCAGGGAAGGTTTTTCTTGTGGTTCTCCGGCCGCTTTCCCTTCTCTGGAGTTGCCTCAGCTTTGCTTCCCTTCCCACCACGAGCGTGGGATTCACCGGAGGAGGGCCAGGCTGGGAGAGGAAATCCCAGCTCCAGCCCTTTTCCCGGTGGTTTGGGGCACGGATCCCTTGGATCCAAGCCACGGGCTTGTTGAGCAACCCTGGGCGAGTGACGGAAGGCAAAAAAATCCGCCGGGGAAATGAGGTTTTTCCCTCCTCACTCCTGCTGAACTCCCAGCTGTGGGAGTCAGGCTGGAAATCTGGGATTTGTGGGATTGGGGAGGGGAAGGAGACTCATCCCTGGGGCTGTCTGGTGTGGCCTGGTCCCTGACCACAGCGGTCAGGCCCGGCTCTCGGGAAGCTCCATCCCAAAATCCTCGCTCCGGGCACCACCTTGACTCATCCCTGGTGGTTTCCTGGAGGTGCAGGGAACACTCGGATCCAAGCGCCCGGAATTCTGACAGGGCTCCCACCGGGGAGTTCCTGCAGCACTGGGGGTGTGGCCACGTCCTGGGAGAAGCTTCTGGATCCTGGGGGAAAAGCTGGAAGGGGGGGAAATCCAGATGGATCGGGCTTGGGCAGCGCGGTGTGCCCAGCCCCCGTGTCTGGCACGGAGCGGGAAGGAACGCCCGGAATTTTTTCCCCTTAAGAAAAAGAAATCAGGAATAACTTTTCCTGCCGAAGGGAGCCTGGACCACCATGGAGCAGGACTCTGGAGTGGGGCAGGAGATGAGCGGAAAATCGTGGAATGGTTTGGGTGGGAAGGGATCTTGGGGATCGTCGGTTCCACCCTGACACCTCCCAGCATCCCAGGTGGATGAGATCACTCCAATTCCATAGGCAGGGCCAATTCCCGCTATCCCAGGTGGATCCAGCCTGGTCTTGGACAACCCCAGGGATCCAGGGGCAGCTTCGTTTGAACGTCCGAGTTCCGGCAGTTTTCCTTAATAAAAAACCTCCGGCTTCCTCCAAGCACTGAGGGTAAAACGCGGAGGGAAAACTGGGAGATTCCAGAGCTTGGGAATGAGATCCGTGGCCTTTCGCCTGGAGATCGTCACCCCACCCAGCCCAGCTCGGCACGGCTTGGGAAAGGCGGTCCTGGATTGTGTTCCTTGGAAAGATCCCCCTGGAAAGACCTTCATGGAATCATGGAATGGTTTGGGTGGGAAGGGAACTTAAAGATCACCAGATTCCAACTCCATGGGCAGGGACAATTCCTGCTATCCCAGGTGGATCCAACCCGGCCTTGGACATTCCCAGGGATCCAGGGGCAGCCCCAGCCAAGCTGGGAATTCCAGCCCAGCCAGGAATTCCTGCCCAAGATCCCAGCCCAAGCTCCCCTTGCCCAGTGGGAAGCCATTCCCTGTCTCCTGTCCCTGCAGCCCTTGTCCCCAGCCCCTCTCCAGCTCTCCTGGAGCCCCTGCAGGCACTCGGAGCATTCCCTGGAGTTTTCCCTTCTCCAGGGGAACATTCCCAGCTCTCCCATCATCCCTGACCTCACCCCTCATTCCCAGCCTTCCAGAACATCCCAAACTCTGGCATTTTGGGGCTGGGAACGATCCTTTTCCCAGCTCTCCCAGTCATGGATGGATGCTGGGATGGGATGGATCCAGTCCAGCCCCTCCCAGCCAGGAATTCCTGCCCCAATCCCAGCTCAATGTCACTTTTCCCAGTGGGAAGCCATTCCCTGTCTCCTGGCCCTGCAGCCCTTGTCCTCAGCCCCTCTCCAGCTCTCCTGGAGCCCCTGCAGGCACTCGGAGCATTCCCTGGAATTTTTTCCCTTCTCCAGGTTGGACATTCCCAGCTCATCCCCCAAAACACCGAGGATCCAGCACCAAAACCTGCTGGAACTTCCCGTCGCTTTCCCTTCGCCTTCCCACGTGCTCCCAAAATCCTTTTTTTTATCCTCTCCCATGAGAGGAAAAAGGCCCCTGAGCAACAAAAATCGGGAATAACATCCCTGAAGGAGCTTCGCTTCTGCTCCCAAAAAAAGCCTTCCTCCCAAACCCCGCCCATTTCCACGGACGGGAACAATGATCCCGGGTCAAGATTTCCAAATCCAGGGGTTTTTTTTTTTTGGTTTGTTTGGTTTGTTTTTTTTATTGGAGTCAGAAGTCTCATTCCGAGGCAGGAACGAAGGAAAGAATTTTGTTTTCTTAACCCCGACCAAAAAAAGCGGATTTCCAAAGGCCAAAATTTCCCGGGAATTAGAAATCCTGAGATTTGGCTGGTATCGCTTCCCAGCCTGGTGGCCAAAATTTGGGAATAAATAGGATTTTTCCAGGCTGAATCATCCCGAATAAAGGAGCCGCTGTGTGCGAGCCAGAAGCCGGGAGATTTGCCCTTTCCTGATAAATGGCTGAGGAATTTATTTTACCTGGGAGCAGCTGGATTTTCCAGCCCTTTCTTCCCGAAGTTCCCCCAAAACCTTTCATTATTCTCACCTCCTAACGAGGTTATTAATGAGCTGCCGGCGGTTTCTTTAATTAAGGGCAAAAAAAAACCCAAACCCCGTTAATGGGATGTGAAATCTTTACCCAGATCCAGGTTTTTAATAATAATAAAAAAGAGGGATGTGGGATTCCTGAAAATTTCCAGCTTGGAGCGGTTATCCCAAGGCCGCTGGAGTTAATTTATGTTAATTGATTTTTTTGGGGGGGGTAATCAGCAGGAAAATTCCGCTTTTTCCGTCGTTTTGAGCCATTTCCGCTTTCACGAGGAGAGAAAAAAAACGGATCACTGGGAAAAAGAGAGGTGGATTGAAATTCCTCACCCCCGGATTGGTTGCCGAGTTTCACCGGGAATTTCTTCCCGGGTTTCCTCGTTTCACCCCTTCCACCGGTGACAGGACCTTCGGATCTCCTGAAATTCCCCATGTCCCGTTTGTTTTTTCCCAGAGAATCGCCCTGACAAGCTGGGACCAACACCAGACTCCATCTCACCATCCCTGGATCCCCTTCCCACCACCAATGGACCCATCTCACCATCCCTGGACCTTCTCACCATCCCTGGGCCCTTCTCACCATCACTGGACCCTTCTCACCATCCCTGGACCCTTCTCACCATCCCTGGACCCTTCTCACCATCCCTGGACCCTTCTCACCATCACTGGATTCTTCTCTCCACCCCTGGACCCTTCTCACCACCCCTGGACCCTTCTCACCATCCCTGGACCCTTCTCACCACCCCTGGACCCTTCTCACCACCCCTGGACCCTTCTCACCACCCCTGGACCCTTCTCACCATCTCTGGACCCTTCTCACCATCCCTGGACCCTTCTCACCATCCCTGGACCCTTCTCACCATCCCTGGACCCTTCTCACCATCCCTGGACCCTTCTCACCACCCCTGGACCCTTCTCACCATCCCTGGACCCTTCTCACCATCCCTGGACCCTTCTCACCACCCCTGGACCCTTCTCACCACCCCTGGACCCTTCTCACCATCTCTGGACCCTTCTCACCATCCCTGGACCCTTCTCACCACCCCTGGACCCTTCTCACCATCACTGGACCCTTCTCACCACCCCTGGACCCTTCTCACCATCACTGGACCCTGGTTCTACAGGATCATCTCTGCCCCACCAGAACCACCTCTGCCACCCCAGCAGGACTCACTGTGGGGCTGCTCCCAACCCCCTGACCCACAGGGTGTCAGGTTGGAGCTCTGACTCTCTCAGGGTTCTCCAAAATCGTTCTTTTGTTCGTTTGCTGGTTTGGTTGGGTGGTTTTGTTTCCTGTTACATTTGTGTTGTCAACATTCCCAGTACAGAACTGTTATTCCCATTCCCAAATCTTTGCCTGAGAGCTCCTGGATTGCAAAATGATCATTTGGAGGGGGGTGAGGGGTTTGCATTCCCCATTCCAAGGGAAACTCCAGCTTTGCCTGGCGGATCCCTGTTTGTCCAAACCAAGACAGGGCCCCATGGGATGGTTGGCCCACAAATGGAATTCTTTGGAATCGCGGAACGGGGGGAAAAAATCCGCGCTTGGAAACCCGGTTTGAGTTCAGATCTGACCCCAAACTCAGAGTCGGGAATGCGGAAGCAGAAATTCCAGGAATGTTTTCCAACCCGGATCATTCCCTGGTTGGAACAAGCTCGCCTGTATGGAGCTAAAAAATCCTGGTCACCGAAATATCCCAGAATTCCATGGATATTCCCTAATATCCACTCTGCCGACTCCTTACCCGGCCGAAATTCCGTGTGTACAAATAAATGTAATTGCAATTGTAAATGTAATTGTAATTAAATGTAAATTGTAAATGTAAATTGTAAATTGTAATTGTAATTGTAAATGTAAATTGTAAATGTAATTGCAATTGTAAATGTAATTGTAATTGTAAATGTAAATTGTAAATGTAAATTGTAATTGTAAATGTAAATTGTAAATGTAATTGTAATTGTAAATTGTAAATTGTAATTTTTAAATTTTAAATTTTAAATTGTAAATTGTAAATTGTAAATGTAATTAGGACGATTCCCAAAGGGATGAATGCTGGGACGCGCCAAAATCCCGAAGTTTTCCCCTTTCATCCCTGCCACGTTTGACAGAGCTGGGAAGTTCCAATCCTCTCTCATTCCCAGAAAAAGCTTTTCACAAAGGGGGATCCTAGGAAAAAAAATCCATGGAATTTGTGGATCCATGGAGGGAAATGAAGATTTTTTTTTCCATGATTCTGACTCTGATTTTCCACCTTTTTAACCCATCCCTGACTCACCTTTCCCAGTTTTCCCAGATCTCCATCCTCAAATCCCCGCAGGGATGGGACATCCAGACCCCCTCTGGAAAATCCCATCCCAAGGGACGGAGCGAGGTCGTTCCCGTCCTTTTTCAATCGGTATTTGCCACGATTCCCGAAATAAAATACCCCAAACCAACGGGATTTTCCCTCGATTTCCTTGGCACGGAGGCCGGAGCTGCTCTGCATTCCCATTTTCCTGCCGGAATCCAGCAGGGATTGATCCCTGAGCCTCTCTCTCCCTTTGGAAAAATCCGGCTTTAAATAAATAACCGGATAACGCCGGGAATCGTCGGCCGGCCGTGGTTCCCTTTGGGAAACTTTGGGATTGGGATCAATCCTGCCCATCCCAGAGGGAACAATCGGCCCTGTGGAGCCGATGGGGCTTTATTTTTATTTTTATTTTTATTTTTATTTTTATTTTTATTTTTATTTTTATTTTTATTTTTATTTTTATTTTTATTTTTATTTTCATTTTCATTTTCATTTTTATTTTCATTTTTATTTTTATTTTTATTTTTATTTTTATTTTTAGGGATATCATCCCGAATGTTTAAAGGATTTCCCTTCTCTCCCTCTAAAAAATCCTGGAGTGGCACGGCCGGCTGTAAACAGATCCCTTTTCCCAATTTTCCCTTGGAGCCAAGCGCTGCTCCCGGGGAGCCAAGGATGATCCAATCCTGGAAAAAAAAATAAAAAAATAAAAAACTGCGGCTTTTTAAACCCGGCCTGTTGGTAAGGAATTTTCTGGGATGGGTGGGTGGGAATAAAGGAGGGGACAGGAGCTGGTGCTGAGCTCCGGAATTGGGATATAAACACAAAAAATAAAAATAATAATAAAAAGAATTAAAATAAATAAATAAATAAAATAAAATACAAAATAAAATAAAAACAAAATAAAATATAAAATAAAATATAAAATAAATAAAATAAAATAAAATAAAAAATAAAATAAAATATAAAATAAAAAAATAAAATAAAAACAAAATAAAATATATAATAAAATATAAAATAAAATAAAATAATATAAAATAAAAAATAATAAAATAAAATAAAATACAATAAAATATAAAATAAAATAAAATACAAAATAAAATAAAATAAAATATAAAATAAAATAAAAACAAAATAAAAACAAAATAAAATAAAAAATAAAATAAATTAAAAAATAAAATAAAATAAAACAAAACAAAACAAAAATAAAATGAAACCAAACAAAAAATAAAATAAAATAAAATATAAAATAAAATGCAATTAAATATAAAAAATAAAATAAAATTTTAAAAAATAAAATTAAATAAAATAAAATTTAAAAAAAGAAAAGAAAAGAAAAGAAAAGAAAAGAAAAGAAAAGAAAAGAAAAGAAAAGAAAAGAAAAGAAAATATAAAGGAGGGGGGAAAAATCCTCCTGGAGGAGCCACAGGGAAAAGGGTGGGATCCAAGATCCATAAAATCGTGGTTTTCCAGGGGAGGCAGCTGAATGTAAAAAACCCAACGGAGATCCATAAATCCCCAATAAATGGGATTGGGCAGGGAAGCTGGGAATGAGCTGAGAGCAGGACACGGCTCCCCAGGATGTGGATTTGGGGTCATTCCAGAGCGGGATCTGGGATCTGGATCAGGATCTGGATCAGGATCTGGATCAGGATCTGGGGAATGTGAGAACCGAGGGTGTTCCCGTGGCTCCCGGAGGGAATCCCAAGGGAAAACCAGGAATCATTTTCCTGGGAGGGCCATGAACCCGCTGGAACATGGAATTCCACTGGGACCCAGAATACGGATTTAGGACCGGTTCCGAATGGATTTCCCGACTTTTCCCAGTCAGGATGGGCTGGGCAATGAGTCACAGGATTCCAAAGAATTCCCTTTGGGATTCTTCCTGCTCCTGTTTTAAGGATAAACTGCAGCACCTCTGGTTCTCCCAGCGGCCCCGAAGTTGGGCTTCACGGAATTCATCAGCACAACAGGCGGAGAACTTCCCAAATCCCAAGTTTTTCCACGTCCTGAATGAATTCCAGACCCGTAATTCCCCCCAGCCTCTTTATTTCCCCAAATTTCCCAAATCCCAAGCTTTTCCACATCCTGAATGAATTCCAATTTCCCAAATCCCAAGCTTTTCCACATCCTGAATGAATTCCAATTTCCCAAATCCCAAGCTTTTCCACATCCTGAATGAATTCCAGTTTCCCAAATCCCAAGCTTTTCCACATCCTGAATGAATTCCAGTTTCCCAAATCCCAAGCTTTTCCACACCCTGAATGAATGACAGACCCATAATTCCCCCCAAACCTCTTTATTTTTCCCTTTTTTTTTTTTTTTTTTTCTTTCCCCAATTTTTTTTCCGGAGGTGGGAGTAATGATTTGCCTGAAGCAGAGCACGGGTGGAATTCCTAGAATTCCAGAACCTTGGAAGGGGTTGGGTTGGAAAGGGCGCTAAGGGATCATCCCATTCCGTGGGCACCTCCCGTTATCCCAGGTTTTTCCCACCTGGCCTGGGACACTTCCAGTAAAAAAATTTGAGGAAATCAGGAGGGAAAATCTGGCTCCCAGAGGAGGCTCCAGGGAGAACTGACAGGGAAAAAAAAAAATGAGCTGGAATCGGTGGGAATCCTTTGGAATGCGGGAGCCTTTGGAATCCCAGAGACGGGAATGACGATGGCAGGAGGGAGGAAGGGGCCCCTCCATTGCTGAACTTCCAAACACCGAAGGCAAGGAAAAAGAGCAGGGAATACACTTGGAATGGCAGGAATACACCTGGAATGGCAGGAATACATCTGGAATTGCAGGAATGCACCAGGAAATTGCAGGAATGCACCTGGAATTGCAGGAATACACCTGGAATTGCAGGAATACACCTGGAATTGCAGGAATACATCTGGAATTGCAGGAATACGCCTGGAATGGCAGGAATACACCAGGAAATTGCAGGAATACACCTGGAATTGCAGGGATACACCAGGAATTGCAGGAATACACCTGGAAATTGCAGGAATGCACCAGAAAATTGCAGGAATACACCTGGAATGGCAGGAATGCACCAGGAAATTGCAGGAATACACCAGGAATTGCAGGAATACAGAGGAATTGCAGGAATACACCTGGAATTCCAGGAATATCCCTGGAATTGCAGGAATACACCTGGAATTGCAGGAATACACCTGGAATTGCAGGAATACACAAAGAAATTGCAGGAATACACGAGGAAATTGCAGGAATACACCTGGAATGGCAGGAATACACCAGGAAATTCCAGGAATACACCAGGAAATTGCAGGAATACCCATGGAATTGCAGGAATACAGGAGGAAATTGCAGGAATACACCAGGAAATTGCAGGAATACACCTGGAATTGCAGGAATACACCTGGAATTGCAGGAATGCACCTGGAATTGCAGGAATACACCAGGAAATTGCAGGAATACACCAGGAATTGCAGGAATACATGAGGAAATTGCAGGAATACACGAGGAAATTGCAGGAATACACCTGGAATTGCAGGAATACACCTTTTCTGGGATTGTCACTTCCCTGAACTTCCCTTCCCTGAACTTCCCAGAACTTCCCTTCCCTCTGGAATTCCATGACTGTCGATAAAATCCCTTCCCCCCTCAAGCATCCCAACCACATCCAGGCCACTCTTCCCTATGGATACAGCTCCATTCTGGGAATTGCACGGATTTAATTCCTCCCTCGGAATTCCACGCGCCTTCCACGCTTCCGATCCCCTTTCCCTCTCCTTTAGCCTCTGGAAAATTCCCTTGTGTTGGTTTTCCAGCCTTTTGACTCCTCTCCTCCCTTCGGCTCCCGGCTCAGCCTCGATCCCTGTCGGATTTTCGGGATTTGGGATCCTTGGCGCCCTTCACTGGGAAGCTCCCATTTTCCCGGGATCAACAATTCCCGCTGCCCTCCCAGCCATGGGAGGGCGAGAATTCCTGGCTCCTCTTCCCGGTGTTTTCCAAGGCTGAAGGAGGCCGGAGCAGGGAGCTCGTTAAGAGGGGAGCCAAGAATTCATTAAGGGAGGGATAATTAATGGAAGGAATTAATTGGGATCTTCCCAAGGCGGCTTTGCGCAAAGCGGGGCCGGGAGAGGCGGGAACGGCGGGGCCGGCACGTCCCGGATCCAGGATTTTCTGGGGAATCTTTGTTGGTGGTGACGATGCCGGGCTTGGCTCTTCCCGAGGACAAATGTCCGGGAACGCCGGGATGGCGTCACCGTCCGGCCCCGGCCGGGCTGTCACCTCGTGTCCCGGGGTGGTGGCAAAAAAACCCAAAAAAACCACAAAAAAACCCAAAAAACCCCCCAAAAGACCAAAAAAACCCCCCAAAAAACAAAAACAAAAAAAAAACAAAAAAAACCCCAAAAGACCCAAAAAAACCCCCAAAAAACAAAAACAAAAAAAACCAAACCAAAAAAAAAACAAAAAAACCCCCCAAAAGACCAAAAAAAAACCCCAAAAAACCAAAAAAAAACCAAACCAAAAAAAAAACAAACCCAAAAGACCAAAAAAAAAACCCAAAAACCAAAAAAAACCCCCAAAACAAAAAAACCCAAAAGACCAAAAAACCCCCCCAAAAAAACAAAACAAAACAAAACAAAAACAAAAAACCAAAACAAAAAAAAACCAAAACCACCCCCCCAAAAAACCCAAAAAACCAGAAACCCCGCCCCCAAAAAAACAAAAAACAAAAAAAACAAAAAAAAAAACAAAAAAAACCCAACCCCCCCAAAACAAAAAAAAACAAAAACAAAAAAGTACCCCCCAAAAAAACCCCCCCAAAAAACAAAAAAACCCCAAAAAGCCAAAAAACACCCCCCCCCCCAAAAAAACAACACAAAAAAACCCCGAAAAAAACCACCAAAAAAAAACCCCAAAAAAAACCCCCAAAACCAAATCCCCTGGGAATTGCAGACACGGAGCGAGCCCTGCTCCTCGGCAGGCTCCTGTTCTTTGGGATGGAGAAGTCCCCCTCACCCTTCCCAAATCCTCCTGGGAATTCTGGATGCGGAGCAAGCCCTGCTCCTCAGCATGTTCTTGCCCTTTGGGATGGCGGGGTTCCCCTCACCATTCCCAAATCCCCTGGGAATTGTGGAAGCAGACCGAGCCCTGCTCCTCAGCATGTTCCTGCCCTTTGGGATGGAGGAGTTCCCCTCACCCTTCCCAAATCCCACGGGAATTGCGGATGCGGAGCGAGCCCTGCTCCTCGACAGGCTCCTGCTCTTTGGGATGGCAGGGTTCCCCCCATCCTTCCCAAATCCCTTGGGAATTGTGGATGTGGAACGAGCCCTCTCCAGCCCTCCCGGCTCTTCGCTGCTCCCGGCAGCTCTCCCGACGGCTCGGAGCTCATCGGCGCTTCCCTGTTTTTGCTCTCAGCTCCTTGCCAAGATCAGCATTCCCGCTCTATGGAAAAATATCCGCCAGCCGGACGCGAAGGGAATGGCGCGAGGCAGCGGAGCACAAATACCTGGCAGGGAAAATTTGGGACCTTTGGGATTTTCCCACCCGGAGTTTTGTTTTTTTCTCCCCCCCATCTCGGATTATCCAGGATAAGGTTCAGGACTTCCTTGGAAGTTCTCCTGATTTTAGCTGGAATTTTTTCCACCAGGCTGCTGGCGAGAGGGATGGGCCAGCTTGGGACAGATGCTGGAGTGTTCCAGGGAAACACCTCCGGGGTTCAGGGCTTTTCCACCCAATCCCAGCTCCAAGGGCTGGAGCTGGGTGGGAAGGGATGCGGCATTCCCGGGAGGGTGGGATTAGGCACAGGTTGGGACTCGATGACCCTGGAGAGCTATTCCTACCTCAGGGATTCTGGGATTGTGGGATTTTCCTCCTCCTTTCCTCCTCCTCTGTGATGTGCTGAGCAGCTCCGTGCCCTGATGGAGCTGGAGGAACAGGAACGACCTTTGGGAATTCTTGAATCCCTCTGACATCATTCCCCATCCGCCAAGGGCAGAGGGCGAATGAGGGTGACGCCATTCCCAGAAGGTGGAAAAAGCTTTTCCATTTTCCAGGAAAAAAAAAAAAACCAAACCCAGGAGATTAAACCACGTTCCTCTGCTCCGGCCCCTCCAAAATCAGCTCGGATTCCCTAAAAAATTGGCGGGACAAGGGGAAGCCACTGGGAGAGACACAGGGAGAGGTGGCCGGAGTTCAGCTGGAAGTGACACCCATTCCAAAGGGTGAATCCCGGTGGATTCCCCAGGTTTTGGGGTCTCCCGGAGCTCAGCGGGGCTTTGGGGTCCTCACGGGGTGATTCAGCCCCACTGCAATCCCTGCCTCCTCTTGGCATTCCCTTGGGAAGCGCAAAGGATCGGGAACCCCCGTCCATCCCCACCCTTTCCTTGCTCAGACCTTCCCCTCCAGGAAAAATCCCTTTTTTCCCCAATTCTCACCCCAAATATCCTGCTAAACACTCTGGGATGCTCCGGCCACTTCCTTGGATCCCGAAACGATTCCCGCTGGGGGCCACGGAGAGCTGGATACCTCCAAGGGGGCCGGAATACAAAGGCACGTTTTGGAATTTGGGGTGGGAAAAACCGGCCCCGTTCCTGCTGGCGGCCGCATGGAGATCCCAAATTATCCAGGGCCCTGGGTCCAGGCCGTGATTCCCACCTGGACCACGCAGAAATGGGAGAGACATCCCTGAGGCTGCGATTATCCCAAAAAAATCCCACCCCAGGATTAGTAGGGAAGGGCTGTTTTGTTTTCCGGTTGCCTCGCTCTTCCCTCTGCAGCAGGAATGAGTCTCGGGTGGGAAGGTTTTCCTTGGTTTTCCGCCCCGTCCTTGTGTCCAATGTTATGAATCCCCCATTTTAAAAAAAAAAAATTCCTTGGGGATTTTTCCCGTTGGTTTTTGGCTCCGTTTGGAGCTGTGGCCGAACTCTCTCCACAGAATTTTTTGGGTTTTTTTTTTTATTCCAACAAAATTTGAGGAAGGATTGGGATTAAGCCCAACAGGAAACGCGGATATTGGGTTCAGACACCCAAAATCGGGCCCGGAAAAAAAAAAAAGGAAATTCCAGAAAAATATGGAATTATTAACTCCAAATGGCCCCGACTGCCGGGATTTTTCACTGCGTGGATCCCATTCCTAAAGGAAGGACGGAAAAGAGGGAAAGGGGAGGAGGAAGGGTGATCCAGCTGGAATTCCGGCTGGCTGGAATTTTCTGGAACAACTCCACCTCAGCCCCGTGGTGGGTTTGGAGATAATGCAGGAGCCACATTCCTTCCCAGGTGGAACAAAGAGGGGGGAAAAAAGAGGGATTTAGGGAAAAGATTCCCATCTAAATTAATCCGGAGTTGCAGACCAGGGGCGGCAGGAATTTGGTGGAATCCCATCCGTAGCCTGCTGAAATGTAGGGATCAGTTCCCCTTCTCTGGAATTTCCAAGGATTTTGCCATGAGGGCCCTGGGAAGTTTTAACCCGGCAAACCTCGGCCTGGATTTTGGGAGATGAGTTTTGAGGATGAGGAAGCAAATTCCTTGTGGATTTATTAAAAAAAAAATAATAATGGGATTGTGGGATGCAGGAGAATCAAGGGATCTGCTCGGATTTTCCACAGGGTCCCTGGAATGCCTTTGGTTGGATCTTTCCTCGGGCAGGACATCCGAGGAGGGAATCTTCTGTCTGCTTTTATTTCCTTGCTGGGGGAAAGAAAAAAAAAATAAAAAGGTTGGGAAAGATTTGGGAATTCTTTTCCTCCTCGTTGTTCTGGCCTGACCAAATCCTGGAGATTTTCTGGCTGGGGCAAACTCCGGGAAGTTGTTCTACGGAATTCTGGATCCCCTGCTCTGGCAGGAACCATGGGGGGGGAGAGGCAGGTTGGAGGTCTGGGAGGGAAAACTCCAAAACCGAGGGAATCTTCCATCTCCAAGACCCCAAAGCTGAGGAATATTTCCTTTTCCAAGGTCCAAAGAAACTCCCCAGCACCTGGAATGCTTGCCACACAGACAGGATTCCCAAGGAAAGGAACAACGGGCACAATATCTTGGAATAACGGGATCAAACCTCTCTCCAGGCAAACCAGAGGATGGGGAGCAGAGCCACGGAACCCAATCCTGAAGTTTCGGGGCCTGCGGAACCCAGGCTCCCAAATTTAGCTCCCAGCTCCGCGGAATTCCTGGCGGAATTCCACGCCAGAGGTCACGGAGCCGCAAATCGGTGCAGCGGGAGGGGAAAGGGGGCAAGGCCGAATATAAATCACATTTAGATTTAAAAAAAAAAAAAAAAAAAGGCCGGGGCAATCGAAAAAAAAAAGAAAATATTTTCCTTCGAGCTTTTGCAGCACAATTAAGAACAGTTTAAGCTTCCCAGCCCCCGGGGCCTGCAGTTCACCAGAGGCTGGAGATAAATTCCCCTTCCCTGGGCTCGGGAATGCCGGATTATCCCCCTCCCTCCCTTCCTTATCTTCCCCATCTGCGAGTGGCAGGGGCTCCCCGCCGCCGAAGGAAATCTTTTATTAAGCTTTCTGTTTTCCTTTTGCTGCAGGCAGCAGACTAAATAAACGCCGGGGCCTAGGCCTCGGCCCGGTGTCTCTGCCTAGGCCGCATCCAAGGAACACAGACAATGCCGGCTGGCAGGAACCAAGGAATTTTTAATAAAAACAATCCCCAATATTCCCCCCCCCCCCCCCCTTGGTTTCCTTGTCAGCTCCTCGGGGCTGGATGGTTCCTGAAGAATTTATTTCATCGCTCTTAAGTGCTGTTGACTTAGTGTTGGTTTCAGCACTTGGATTCCTGGACAGCCCGGGAGAAGTAAAGCCCTCCCGGTTCTCCAAGATAAATAAATAAGATAAATTATGCAAAGGATGACCTTGGCGTGCCTGATTCCTCCTTCCCCCGGGGGGAGGATGTGCTCTGGGAGCTGCGGAGATGGGTTTGGGGTTCTCGGGGTCTCTGCTGGCCCGAGACCAGGGTGGTCTCTGCTGCCCTTTGTCCTTCGAGAAGCCCCGAGAAAAGACGAGGAGCCTTTAGAGGTTCTTTTTCAAGGTTTCTCTCCTTGTTTGTTTTATTTGTTTATTTTATCTTATCTCTGTACTTTTCTCTGAGCTCTGCCGAGGTCTGGACAGCACCTGGGGGCGACAGGTGACGACTGCCCCGCCTGCCCCCAGCTCGTCATCTTATAGACAGATAATTAATTAAATGATCATTTGTTGGAGAGGATGAAGTAGCTCGGCCCTGCAGAGATGATTTATTGGTAAAAGATTCTAAGAGTATGAAACCTACACAAGGAATAGAATTGAAAGCAAAATTTGAACTGTAGGGTGCTGAGCAGGAAGAAGGTGATTAAACAGCTGAAAAGACTGAGCTGGGTGATTCAGTGACAGCCCTGCCAGGACAAAAGGATGAATAAAGGGTTGGACTTTCTCAGGTAGCAGGGATAAGGTGATTTTTCAGGATTTTTTAGAGTAGTATTGTAATGTTGTAGTTCCCATAGGCTGTATGTAGATTCTGTAGGTTTTGTATCTTGAGGTGATTGGTTGATGCTCATTAGAATATTCACGATGGAAAGGGTTAAAATGGAATGGAACAGGTAAATCTGGATCCCTGTAAATCTCTGCTGGATCCTTGTCCCTTAGACCTATGGACTCTTCCCCAGTCAGGCTGCCTTCCCACCACCAATAAACCACGTGTCCCAAAGAGCATCCTGCTCTTCAGATCATCTCTCTCATCGGACACCACCAGCGTGCCTTCTAATAATCATTATTTACAATTGTGACCCAACACATGCACTTGACTCTAAACAGGTGTCTTCTACTCCCACCCAATCCCTCTAAATCTCCTTCACGTCATCACCACTGCACAAAATGAAAGACGAAGAAGAAGGAGAAGAGCCCAGGGTAAGGCCCAGAATCCTCCATCTTGTCTCTGGTCGCCTGTTGGAGAGGATGAAGTAGCTGGGCCCTGCAGAGATGATTTATTAGTAAAAGATTCTAAGCGTATGAAACCTACGAGAGGAATGGAATTAAAAGCAAAATTTGAACTGTAGGGTGCTGTAGGGCAGGAAGAAGGTGATGAGGTTAGCTGAAAAGACTTGGCTGGGTGAGTCAGTGACACCCCTGCCAGGACAAAAGGATGAATAACGGGTTGGACCTTCTCAGGTAGCAGGAAAAAGGTGGTTTTTCAGGATTTTGGTCTGTAGAATAGCATTGTAATGTTGTAGTTCCCATAGGCTGTGTGTAGATTCTGTAGGTTTTGTATCTTGAGGTGATCGGTCGATGCTCATTAGAATATTCACGATAGAAAGGGTTAAAATAGAATGTAACAGGTAAATTACTCTCTTGCTCTGCTGGATCCCTGCCCCTTGAGACCTTTGGACCCTTCCCCAGTCAGGCTGCCTCCCCACCACCAATAAACCACGTGTCCCAAAGAGCATCCTGGCCTTCAGATCATCTCTCCCATCGGACACCACCAGCGTGCCTTCTAATAATCATTATTTACAATTGTGTACCAACACATGCACTTGACTCTAAACAGGTGTCTTCTACTCCCACCCAATCCCTCTAAATCTGCTCCACGTCATCACCACTGCACAAGATGGGAGAGGAAGAAGAAGGAGAAGAGCCCAGGGTAAGGCCCAGAATCCTCCATCTTGTCTCTGGTCACCTGTTGGAGAGGATGAAGTAGCTGGGCCCTGCAGAGATGGTTTATTGGTAAAAGATTCTAAGAGTATGAAACCTACAAGAGGAATGGAATTAAAAGCAAGATTTGAACTGTAAGATGCTGGGCAGGAAGAAGGTGATTAGACAGCTGAAAAGACTGAGCTGGGTGAGTCAGTGACACCCCTGCCAGGACAAAAGGATGAATAAAGGGTTGGACCTTCTCAGGTATCAGGGATAAGGTGGTTTTTCAGGATTTTGGTCTGTAGAGTAGCATTGTAATGTTGTAGTTCCCATAGGCTGTGTGTAGATTCTGTAGGTTTTGTATCTTGAGGTGATTGGTTGATGCTCATTAGAATATTCAGGATAGAAAGGGTTAAAATGGAATGTAACAGGGAACTCGCTCTCTTGCTCCTGGATCCCTGTCCCTTTAGACCTATGGACTCTTCCCCAGTCAGGCTGCCTCCCCACCACCAATAAACCACGTGTCCCAAAGAGTATCCTGGTCTCCAGATCATCTCTCCCATCGGACACCACCAGCGTGCCTTCTAATAATCATTATTTACAATTGTGACCCAATACATGCACTTGACTCTAAACAGGTGTCTTCTACTCCCACCCAATCCCTCTAAATCTACTTCACGTCATCACCACTGCACAAGATGGGAGAGGAAGAAGAAGGAGAAGAGCCCAGGGTAAGGCCCAGAATCCTCCATCTTGTCTCTGGTCACCTGTTGGAGAGGATGAAGTAGCTGGGCCCTGCAGAGATGATTTATTGGTAAAAGATTCTAAGAGTGTGAAACCTACACGAGGAATAGAATTAAAAGCAAAATTTGAACTGTAAGATGCTGGGCAGGAAGAAGGTGATTAGACAGCTGGAAAGACTGGGCTGGGTGAGTCAGTGACACCCCTGCCAGGACAAAAGGATGAATAAAGGGTTGGACCTTCTCAGGAATCAGGGATAAGGTGGTTTTTCAGGATTTTGGTATGTAGAGTAGTATTGTAATGTTGTAGTTCCCATAGGCTGTATGTAGATTCTGTAGGTTTTGTATCTTGAGGTGATTGGTCGATGCTCATTAGAATATTCACGATAGAAAAGGTTAAAATGGAATGGAACAGGTAAAATCGCTCTCTTGCTCTGCTGGATCCCTGTCCCTTCAGACCTTTGGACTCTTCCCCAGTCAGGCTGCCTTCCCACCACCAATAAACCACGTGTCCCAAAGAGCATCCTGGTCTCCAGATCATCTCTCTCATCGGACACCACCAGCGTGCTTTCCAATACTTCTGCTCCCACCTCCCTGGGTTTGGGATTGAGGATATCTTGGGATGCGTGGATGTCTGTGTGAGGTTTGGTCACGTTCCTCGTGATCCATGACCTTGGAGCAGACCAAGGGTGTGGAGGGGCTTCCTTCCCTACAAATCTCTTCCAAGGGCTTGCCCTGGTCGCTGGAAGCATTGAGGGGTTTTTGGGAATGGCATTCCCAAGAGTGGGATTTTTCCCTAAAAAGAAATTCTATGGAAAGGGCCCTGGCCCTGTCCTTGGAGATCCTTCTGCTCCCACCTCTGTGGGTTTGGGATTGAGGTTCCCAAGGGATTTGAGGATGTTTGTATAAGGATCGATCACATTCCTCATGATCCATGACCTTGGAGCAGACCGAGGGTGTGGAGGGGCTTCCTTCCCTACAAATCTCTTCCGAGGGCTGGACATGGTCCCTGGAAACATCGAGGGGTTTTTGGGAATGGCATTCCCAGGAACAGGATGTTCCCCTAAAAAAAATCCTGTGGGAAGAACCCTTGGAGATCCTTCTGTCCCCACCTCTGTGGGTTTGGGATCCAGGTTCCCAAGGGATTTGTGGATGTCTGTATGAGGTTTGGTCACATTCCTCGTGATCCGTGACCTCGGAGCAGACCTGAGGATATGGAGGAGTTTCCTTCCCTACAAATCTCTTCCGAGGGATGGCCACAGTCCCTGGAAGCAGTGAGGGGTTTTTGGGAATGGCATTCCCAAGAGTGGGATTTTTCCCTAAAAGAAATCCTATGGAAAGGACCCTGGCCCTGTCCTTGGAGATACTTCTGTTTCCACCTCTGTGGGTTTGGGATCGAGGTTCCCAAGGGATGTGTGGATGTCTGTATGAGGTTTGATCACATTCCTTGTGATCCATGACCTCGGAGCAGACCTGAGGATATGGAGGAGTTTCCTTCCCTACAAATCTCTTCCAACGGCTGGACACAATCTCTGGAAGCATTGAGGAGTTTTTGGGAATGGCATTCCCAGGAATGGGATGTTTCCCTAAAAGAAATCCTATGGAAAGGACCCCAGGCCTGTTCCTCTCTGTCCAGCAAAATCCCGTGGCCCTGTTTATTCCAGAGGCCGGGATGTCACACCTGGATCCTGGATGCCGTTTCCCACCTGGCTGCTGCCACAGAGGGATCCAGGATCAAAGATGACCTCCCTCATCCTCTCTGCATCCCAGATCCCGCTTTTCCTTGGGAAATCCGCGTATTCCCAAGGTTTTTCCACCCCTCACTGTCCCCCTTCCCACTGCTGTGCCCACGGGAAATTCCCACCACTTCCCATCCTGGCACGTTCTTGGGATTTGGTTTTCCAGCCTCATCATCGCTGAGCTCCTGGATTATCCCAGGGAATAAAATCCTGGATACGAGAGGACTCGCCTCGGAGTGACGACAACGAGAAACCAGAATTTCTCAGGGAATCCTGGGAATGGTTGGGGTTGGAAAGACCCTCAATCCCATCCCATTGCCCCCCATCCATGGGCAGGGACACCTCCCGCTATCCCAGGCTGCTCCGAGCTCCGTCCAGCCTGGATTTGGGCAATTCCCAGGATCCAGGGATGCCACCAACCTCCCCGGGCGGTTTGAACTGAAGCTTTAACTCTCCTACAACTTTCCCTCTTTTTCCTCCAGCTCCTCCTTTTCTCCTGGAAAAACGGCCGAGGGGTTGGGATGACCTCGGACTCCTCTTTCCCACCAGGCTGGGCGGGAATGCCGCTGCCCGGATAATCCCAAGAACGTGCCAGGATGAGAAGTGGCGGGAATTTCCCGTGGGCACAGCAGTGGGAAGGGGGATGGTGAGGGGGGGGAAAAACCTCGGGAATACACAGATTTTCCAAGGAAAAGCGGGATCTGGGACACAGAGAGGATGATGGAGGTCGCCTTTGATCCTGGGTCCCTCTGTGGCGGCAGCCAGGTGGGAAACGGCATCCGGGGTCCAGGTGTGACATCCCGGGACAAAAAGAAACCCCTGGATTCCTCCGCATCCCGCTTTTCCAGCGGCTTCCTGGGAAAGGGCCAAACCAAGGGAGAGGAAGGATCTCCTTGGGAAGCGTTTTCGGTGGAAACACTCGGGAGAAAGACGCGGACACTGTAACTTCCAAGCGATTCCCTCGCCGAGCCCAGCCACAGAATTCCTTCGGCGTCTTCCTTCGGCGCTCCGAGCTCCGGAATGCCGAGCCGCTCTCCAGGAGACCAAAAAAAAAAAAAAAAGGACTCGGAGCTGGGACTTTCGGGCTGGCGGTGAGACGCTGTGCTGGTTTGAAAGCAAAACCAGTGAGACTCCCAGTCAGAGATACAATTTAATAGAAGAAGAAGGGAAAAAAGGTGAAATTAATAGAATGATACAACCTAACACCCTGTTGGTCAGGGTGTTTGAAGCAGTCTGGAAATCCTCCTGGAGCGGCAGATGTGGTTCCGCTGGAGCAGAGATGATCCAAAGCAGTGATCCCTGTAGAAACGTCTGGTAGCTCGTCTCCTCTGAGAGTTCAGTGGATAGAAGCTGTCAGTGAGGTCTCAAACCCTGGATTATATCCAGGTGGGAATGCTTGGCTCCTCCCCCTGGGCAGAGCGTCTCACAATAGGATGATTTCCTCCTATCAGTCATGCAGTGGGTCCTTGATGGCCCATTGACCAGAGATAACATCTTCCGGGAAGGCATTGTTGGGCTCGTTAACAGAAGATAAGGAGAACACTGCCCCACCTTGGCTCCAACGGCTCATGGGGATAGAATACAGACCTTGGGCACCATTTTACATTGTAACCTAGGACAGACGCTAATTTTGAAGACTAAAAAAACCAAGGTTACATTGCTGATTTAGCTGAGAAAAATGAGCTTTGCTGAAATCAGTTAAAATTCGGAGGATGGTTATGAGAGACCGGATTTCAGATCAGCCATCCCGGATCTAAGAACTCATTGCCTGTCAGGTTTATGTTTGTGTAAGCTGGGCTTGTAAGGAAAAACAGGGAAATGGATCAATAGATCCCAAAAAACACAAAATTATTGTAAATTTTCTATCTCCAGAAATAGGCCTGGGAACAGGAAAACTACAGGTTTTAGCAAGGAGTCATTTGTCACGTGTGCATCGAAAGGCTGAACGTTTAGAACGAGGAAGACCAGTTTTACTTCTTCCTTTTGGTGACCACTCCCCACAAGGGACCCCTGACCCATTTCAAAGAACAAACCACGAGTGCTTAATTAGCCTTTTTGTCAATTAGCGTAGCCCAGCCGTCAATAAACATTCACTTTCTGACTGAACTATTGCAGAGTCTTTTGTCCGTCACAGTTGTGCATCGGTATTAGATCGATATTCATATTTTAATAAATCATTAGAATAAGGAAGACCAGTTTTACTTCTTCCTT
Source organism: Phylloscopus trochilus trochilus (assembly GCA_016584745.2). Classification (NCBI taxonomy): domain Eukaryota; kingdom Metazoa; phylum Chordata; class Aves; order Passeriformes; family Phylloscopidae; genus Phylloscopus; species Phylloscopus trochilus. The sequence goes on along the minus strand of WQNJ02000070.1, from coordinate 543,025 downwards.
TTGGTGACCACTCCCCACAAGAGACCCCTGACCCATTTCAAAGAACAAACTACTCATGCTTAATTAGCCTTTTTGTCAATTAGAGTCTTTTGCCCATCACAGCTGGGTATCGGTATTAGATCGATATTGATATTTTAATAAATCATTAGAACGAGGAAGACCAATTTTAATTTTTCGTTTTAGTGACCACTCCCCACAAGAGACCCCTGACCCATTTCAAAGAACAAACCACGCGTGCTTAATTAGCCTTTTTGTCAATTAGCGTCTTTTGTCCGTCGCAGTTGTGTATCGGTATTAGATCGATTTTAATTCATATTTTAATAAATCAGTGGAATGGGGGGGAACACACCAGGCTGGGCAGGCTGTTTTCCCTTTTCCAACAACAGCCGGCTTCGGGATAAATCCAGGGCGATCCTGGGGTGCCCTTGGCCCGGGGATTTTTTTTCCCGCTGGGAAGAGCGTGAGTGGGCTGGAAGGAAAAACACACGAGCGCACCGGCGCTCCGGAGGAGGCCGAGGCTAAACAATCCTTAAAAAAATAAAAACAAAAACTAAAAAAAAACCCCAAAAAAACACAAAACAACTCCTTCCTCGGCCTGTCCCCCGCGCTTCCCCCGGGCCAGGCCGCGGCGGGGAGCGGGATGAGAAGGGATTCCCCGCGGCGGCTCCATGCCGGAGAAAGCCGGGAGAAGGAACTTGAGGAATGGGGGAGGAAGCTGTGAGGAGGGGATGCGGCCGCGGAGAGGGAATGCGCTGCTCCGGCCAAGATCGCCGCCGGGGCTTCCAGCCAGGCCTGGGAGGACGAGGAATTCGTCTTTTTAATGGAATTTTGTCCCCCCCTCTCCCTCCTTTCCCGGCTTTTTGACCTCCTTTGAATTCCCTCCCTGGAGCTGTGGGGGTGCTGCCCCGTGTCCTGCCTCGGAGGGTTTGGGAATGTTTGTTCCAGAGGTTGGGATGTCACACCTGGACCCCGGACTGTGGCAGCAAAGGCGACCTCCTTCATCCTCTCTGCGTCCCAGATCCCACTTTTCCTTGGGAAATCCGCGTATTCCCAAGGTTTTTCCCCCCCTCACCATCCCCCTTCCCACTGCTGTGCCCACAGGAAATTCCCACCACTTCCCACCCTGGCACGCCCTTGGGATTTGTTTTCCAGCCTCATCGTTGCTGAGCTCCTGGGTTATCCCAGGGAATAAAATCCTGGATATGAGAGGAATCGCCTCAGAGTGACAACAACAAGAAACCGGAATTTCTCAGGGAATCCTGGGATAGTTTGGGTTGGAAAGACCCTCAATCCCATCCCATCGCCCCCCATCCATGGGCAGGGACACCTCCCGCTATCCCAGGCTGCTCCAAGCTCCGTCCAGCCTGGATTTGGACAATTCCCGGGATCCAGGGACGTCACCAACCTCCCCGGGCGGTTTGAACTGAAGCTTTAACTCTCCTACAGCTTTCCCCCTTTTTCCTCCAGCTCCTCCTTTTCTCCTGGAAAACGGCTGAGGGCTTTTAGAAGAAAAAGTGGGATGAGACGGAGAAGGAAAGCCCCGAGCGGAGTCGGAGATGCCGATCCCCGTCATCCCTGCTGGAATTCCTTGGGCTGGGAAGGAGCTTGAATCCCATCCCATCCCATCCCATCCCATCCCAACCCCATCCCACGGGCGCGGACACTTCCCACTCCCTACCCCGGGATGCTCCAGGCCCCAATGTCCATCCTGGCCTTGGAGGCTTCCGGCCTCAACTTCCCGGCGTTTATGGGACGGTTACTCCAGAGGGTGGAATTCCTGATTTCTGGGAAGAGTTCCTGGATGCTCAACCTCGGCTTCCAGGCTCCAGCCTCAGCTTCACTCCCACAGAATCCCAGAATCCCAGAATCCCAGAATCCCAGAATCCCAGAATCACAGATTCACAGAATCACAGAATCACAGAATCCCAGAATCACAGAATCCCAAAAATCCCAGAATCACAGAATCCCAGAATCCCAGAATCACAGAATCCCAGAATCCCAGAATCACAGAATCACAGAATCACTGAATCCCAGAATCCCAGAATCACAGAATCACAGATTCCCAGAATCCCAGAATCCCAGAATCACAGATTCCCAGAATCCCAGAATCCCAGAATCCCAGAATCCCAGAATCCCAGAATCCCAGAATCCCAGATTCACAGAATCACAGAATCACAGAATCACAGAATCCCAGAATCCCAGAATCCCAGAATCCCAGATTCCCAGAATCCCAGAATCACAGAATCACAGAATCCCAGAATCCCAGAATCCCAGATTCACAGAATCACAGAATCCCAGAATCACAGAATCCCAGACTCCCAGAATCCCAGAATCACAGAATCAGAGAATCCCAGATTCACAGAATCACAAAATCACAGAATCCCAGAATCCCAGAATCACAGAATCAGAGAATCCCAGATTCACAGAATCACAAAATCACAGAATCCCAGAATCCCAGAATCACAGAATCAGAGAATCCCAGATTCACAGAATCACAGAATCACAGAATCACAGATTCACAGAATCCCAGAATCCCAGAATCCCAGATTCACAGAATCCCAGAATCCCAGAATCCCAGAATCCCAGAATCACAGAATCACAGAATCCCAGAATCCCAGAATCACAGAATCCCAGAATCAAAGAATCCCAGAATCACAGAATCCCAGAATCACAGAATCACAGAATCACAGAATCCCAGAATCCCAGATTCACAGATTCACAGAATCCCAGAATCCCAGAATCACAGAATCCCAGAATCACAGAATCACAGAATCCCAGAACCAGAGAATCCCAGAATCACAGAATCCCAGAATCCCAGAATCACAGATTCACAGAATCCCAGAATCCCAGAATCACAGAATCACAGAATCACAGAATCCCAGAATCCCAGAATCCCAGAATCCCAGAATCCCAGAGTCACGGAATCCCAGAATCACAGAATTTTTAGGTTGGAAGAGACCTCCAAGATCATCCAGTCCAACCCAGCTCTAACACCTCAACCAGACCATGGCACCCAGTGCCACATCCAGGCTTTGTTAAACACATCCAGGGATGGTGACCCCACCACCTCCCCGGGCAGGCCATTCCAATACTTTATCACTCTTTCTGTCAAAAACTTTTTCCTGATATCCAACCTGGATTTCCCTTGGTGGAGACTGGAGAAAGAGACCAACCCCCAACTGACCACAGCCACCCTTCAGGGAGTTGTGGAGAGTGACAAGGTCACCTCTGAGTCTCCTTTTCTCCAGGCTGAACAACCCCAGCTCCCTCAGCCGTTCCTCACAGGGTTTGTGCTCCAAGCCCCTCACCAGCCTCGTTGCCTCCTCTGGATGTGATCGAGCATCTCAGTGTCCATCCTGAACTGAGGGGCCAGAGCTGGACACTGCACTCAATGTCCATCCTGAGCTGAGGGGCCAGAGCTGGACACTGCACTCAATGTCCATCCTGAGCTGAGGGGCCAGAGCTGGACACTGCACTCAATGTCCATCCTGAACTGAGGGGCCCAAAACTGGACACTGCACTCAATGTCCATCCTGAGCTGACCACCCAGAGCTGGACACTGCACTCAATGTCCATCCTGGGACACCCAGAGCTGGACACTGCACTCAGTGTCCATCCAGAGCTGGACACTGCACTCAATGTCCTTCCTGAACTGAGGGGCCAGAGCTGGACACTGCACTCAATGTCCATCCTGAGCTGACCACCCAGAGCTGGACACTGCCCTCCAGGTGTGGCCTCACCAGTGTCCAGCCCAGGGGCAGAGTGACCTCCCTGCTCCTGCTGGCCACACCATTCCTGCTCCAGGCCAGGAGCCATTGTCCTTCCTGGTCCCCTGGTCACTCTGCTGCCTCGTGTCCAGCTGCTGTCCACCACCACCCCCAGGTCCCTTTCTGCCCGGCCACTGTCCGGCCACAGCCTGTAGCACTGCAGGGGGTCATTGTGGCCAAAGTGCAGGACTGGACACTCGGATTTATTAAACCTCATCCCTTGGGACTCTGCCCACCCATCCAACCATTCCAGGTCTCTCCGCAGATCCCTCCTCCCTTCCGACGGATGGACACGCGCTCCCAGCTCGGTGTCCCAACTCCTTCCCCTTCCTACTCCGGATACGACTCCGGAGTCACCTCCGCTCCGTGGGTTATTCCCAGCATTCAATTCCATAAAATGATGGAAAGTTGGGATGGAGGGACCAATCCAACAACAACCAAAAAAAAAAAAAAGGAAAAGGAAAAAGGAAAAAGGAAAAAGGAAAAGGAAAAAGGGAAAGGGAAAGGAAAAGGAAAAGGAAAAAAAAAAGGGAAAAGGGAAAGGGAAAGGGAAAAGGAAAAAGGAAAAAGGAAAAAGGAAAAAGGAAAAGGAAAAGGAAAAGGAAAAGGAAAAGGAAAAGGAAAAGGAAAAGGAAAAGGAAAAGGAAAAGGAAAAGAAGAAGGAGAAGGAGAAGGAAAAGGAGAAGGAGAAGGAGAAGGAGAAGGAGAAGGAAAAAGGGAAAAGGGAAAGGGAAAGGAAAAAGGGAAAAGGGAAAGGGAAAGGGAAAGGGAAAGGGAAAGGGAAAGGGAAAGGGAAAGGGAAAGGGAAAGGAAAAGGAAAAGGAAAAGGAAAAGGAAAAGGAAAAGGAAAAGGCTGTTGGAAAGCCGGGCACACCTTTCCCTTTTCCCAGCTCTCCCGCTCTCCCCCCAACTCCTCAGATTTGGAATTTCCTCCCCTGCATCTCTCCAGCTCCAAGCCCACCCCTCATCCCATTTCCCAGACTTTTCCCCGCTCCTTCCCCCACCACTTTCCCGGGGTTAACTCCCGGGATTTTATTTTTTTTTTTTCCAAACCCTTTCTCCCCTCTCCCTCCTTGTTTTTCTTCGCCTCTTTTCCTGGGCCGGCGGCGGAATGCTGTGAGGAATTCCAGCTCTCCCGGCGGCCTGTCCTTCCTTTCCTCTCCCAAAAAATCCTCCTTCCAAGCACATTTTTCAGCTGCTTGTCCCCTGAGCTCCAGCCAGGGCCGGAATATTTTCTTTTTTATTTTTCTTTTTTTTATTTTTTGTTTTCCCCCCTCAGAGCGTTCCTCACTTGTTGCTTTTCCCGCCTGGAGCTTCCCATCTCCTTTTTGTCCATTTTTTTTTTTTTTTCCTCACCCCTGATTTATCCTGGAATTACCTTTGGGTGGCTCTTCCAGCCCCCTGGCCCTGGGGAACAATCGCTCCCAGTGCCCCCCGTCCGAAACGGATTTTCTCAATTTCTTCTTTTGTTTTGTTTTGTTTTGTTGGTTTGGGGGGTTTTTTGGTGGGGTGTTGTGGGTTTTTTGTGTTTTTTTTTTTTTTGTTTGTTCATTTGTTTGTTTGTTGGTGGGTTTTGTTGTGGTTTTTTTTGTGTGTTTTTTTGGGGGGGGTTGGGGTTTTTTTTGTATTTTTTTTATGGGTTGTTTGTTTGTTTGTTTGTTTTTTGGGTTTTTTTGTTGGTTTTTGGGGGGGTGTGGTTTTTTTGTTGTTGTGGTGGTTTTTTGGGGGGTTTTTTGGTTTTTTTTTTGTATTTTTTAATTTTTTTTTGGTTTTGGGTTTTTTTTTTGTTTTTGGGGGGGTGTGTTTTTTTTGTTGTTGTTGTTTTTGGGGGGGTTGGTTTGTTTTTGTTTTTGTTTCTGTTTGTTTGGGGGGGTTTTTGTGTTTTTTTTTTGTTTTTGTGGGGAGTTTTGGGTTTTTTGTTTGTTTTTTGAGGTTTTTTGGGTGTTTCTTTTGGGGTTGTTTGTTTGTTTGTTTTTTGGGTTTTTTGTTGTTTTTTTGGGGGGGTGTGTTTTTTGTTGTTGTGGTTTTTTGAGGGTTTTTTGGGTTTTTTTTGTATTTTTTTTAAATTTTTTTTGGGTTTTGGGTTTTTTTGTTGGTTTTTGGGGGGCGTGTTGTTTTTGTTGTTGTTGTTTTTTGGGGGGGTTGGTTTCTTTTGTTTTTGTTTCTGTTTGTTTGGGGTTTTTTGTTGTTTTTTTGTTGGTTTTGTGGGTGTTTTTTGGGGTTTTTTTGTTTGTTTTTTGAGGTTTTTTGGGGTTTCTTTGGGGTTTTTTGTTTGTTTGTTTTTGTTTTGTTTTCCCCGTATTTTCATTCCCTTCCCCAGCCCATCCCTTGCTGGAATTCCTCCCGTGCCAAACTCCTTTCTCCCAGTTAATTGTCCCTTTTATCCCTGCTACCCTGGAATTCTGCCAGGCTGCCTGATATTCCTTTTATTTGATTTATTATTATTATTATTATTATCATTATTTTAATTTTTATTATTTTATTTTATTTTATTAATAATTCCATGCCTTTTTTTTTGAAATTTATTTTTCATCCCACATTTTTCCTCTCTGCCCCCTTTTTCCCCTCCTCTCACCTTCTGTTGTAACAATGCCCCCGGATCGCGCTCTTCCAGACTGGAATTTTTTTCCCAAAAACCTGAAATTAAAGCAGAAATGTTCCGATGGCTGATTTTCCTTCGTTTTCTTTTTCTTTTTCTTTTTCTTTTTCTTTTTTCTTTTTCTTTTTCTTTTTCTTTTTCTTTTTCTTTTTCTTTTTCTTTTTCTTTTTCTTTTTCTTTTTCCCTTTTCCCTTTTTCCTTTTTCCTTTTTCCTTTTTCCTTTTTCCTTTTTCCTTTTCCTTTCTCTTTTCCCTTTTTCCTTTTCCCTTTTCCTTTCCCTTTTCCCTTTTTCCTTTTCCCTTTTCCTTTCCCTTTCCCTTTCCCTTTCCCTTTTCCCTTTTCCCTTTTCCTTTTCCTTTTCCCTTTTCCCTTTTCCCTTTTCCTTTCCCTTTTCCCTTTTTCCTTTTCCTTTCTCTTTTCCCTTTTTCATTTTCCCTTTCCCTTTCCCTTTCCCTTTTCCTTTTCCTTTTCCTTTTCCTTTTCCTTTTCCTTTTCCTTTTCCTTTTCCTTTTCCTTTTCCTTTTCCTTTTTTGTTGTTGTTGGATTGGTCCCTCCATCCCAATTTTCCATCGTTTTATGGAATTGACTCCTAAGCCCCACCCTGGTTTATTGGGGACATCTGGGAAAAACCCAGCAATTCCTTGGAATATTTGCCGGAAAGATCCACCAGGGATGCTCCGAGGTTGAGTTTGGAAGTGGAGGAGGGAGCTCTGGGCAGAAATCACGGAAATCACAGAAATCTGGGATCGATGGATTATCCCCAAGGAATATCCAAATATTTCCATCCTAGAAAAGCCGGGTTTGTTTTTTTTTTTTTTTTTCCTGCTCCTTGGCGATTTCCAGGAGGAAAATTCCCTCAAGGAGCCTCAGCTCCGCTGGGACAACTCTGGGGGATCCAAAAGGATCCAAAACCTCGGGAATCGGCAGCCAGGAGGTGCTTCCAAAACACCTTCCCGGGAAGGTGCCCTTGGAAGCGTCCCTGGATCACTGGGAATGTCCAAGGCCGGGTTGGATCCACCTGGGATGGTGGGAGGTGTCCCTGCCCATGGAATGGGGTGGAACGGGATGGGATTTAAGCTCTTCCCGACCCAAACCATTCCATGATTCCATGAAAAGCATGGAAAAGTCCGGACTGTTGCAAGCCCGAGATCCCAATCCAGGCCCTGCTGTGCCAAACATCGGAGGAGGGATTCCCGATTCCCTGGATATGGAGACCCTGAGCTGATCCTGCCTGGGCTCCTCAGGTCCCATCTCCCCCTGGGAGCTTCCCAGGGCTGAGTCCGGACTGGGACACGGGAATGGGGCAGGAATTCCTGGCTGGGCTGGAATTCCCAGCTTGGCTGGGGCTGCCCCTGGATCCCTGGCAGTGCCCAAGGCCAGGTTGGATCCACCTGGGATGGTGGGAGGGGGTGGCACTGGATGGGATTTAAGGTCTCTTCCCACCCAAAGCATTCCATGAACATCCCAACCAGCAATAACTCGGGATTTAGGAATGTCCAGGGCCAGGTTGGACACTGGGGCTTGGATCCTCCTGGGATGGTGGGAGGTGTCCCTGCCCATGGAATGTGTGGGAATGGGTTGATCCTGAAAATCCCTTCCAACCCAACCCATTCCATGAAGATGAAAAGCGCTGGAGCGGTCACAGGAGGAGCTGGATCCGCAGGGATGTTCTTCCTGGATCGGAGGTGCTTCTCCCGGACATCGGGGCTCGGATCCACCTGGAATCAGGGAATGTGACCTTGCCATGGAATGGGGTGGGGATGGGATGGGATTGAAGGTCCTTTCCCAATCAAACCATTCCCAGGATTCCGGAGCCCCTCTGGCTCTTGAGCCAGGCTGGGAGAGCTGGGAATGTCCCAGGAGTTTCCAAGGCCAGCTCGGATCCACCTGGGATGGTGGGAGCTGTCCCTGCCCATGGAATGGGGTGGGAATGGGATGAGTTTCAGGTCCCTTCCCACCCAAACCATTCCATGATTCCATGATTTGAATCTCCAGGACTAGACTGGGAATGTCCCAGCAGTTTCCAAGGCCCAGCTCGGATCCACCTGGGATCAGGGAATGTGCCCCTGCCCATGGAACGGGGTGGGAATGGGATGGGATTGAAGGTTCCTTTCCCAACCAAACCATTCCCAGGATTCCGGAGCCCCTGGAGCAGCAGTTGGGGTTGGATCCCCAAGGCTCCGGGAGACCCCGGGAGGGTCGGGATGGAGATCCCAAGGAGAATCCCGTGCTTTCCCAAAGCCCCGGATCCAGCAGGAAGCAGCTGCTTTAGCCCCGGTCCCGTCCAATCCTTCCCGGAGCTCTGGGTAATTCCAAGCATTCCTGGAAAAAGCCACGAGGATCCAACGGATGGCGGCGGGCGGGGTCCTGTTTCCATCGGGATCCCCCACATCCGTTTTATTTTATTTTATTTTATTTTATTTTATTTTATATTTTATTTTAATATTTTATTTTATTTTATTTTATTTTTTCTAATCTATATTTTATTTCATTTTTTATATTTTATTTTATTTTATTTTATTTTATTTTATTTTAATATTTTATTTTATTTTTATTTTATTTTATTTTATTTTATTTTATTTTATTTTATTTTATTTTATTTTATTTTTTTTGCATCCCATCCTTGTTGTCTTCCAACTTTTTTTGTTTGTTTGTTTGGTTTTGGTTTTGTTGGTTTGGGGTTTTCGGTTTTGTTTTGTTGGGGTTTTTCTGTGGTGTTGTTCGTTTTTTGTTTTGGGTTTTTTTGTGTGTGTGGGTTTGGGTGGTTTTTTTATTATTTGTTTGTGTTTGGTTTGGTTGTTTGGGGTTTTTTGGGTTTTTTGGGGGTTTTTTTGGTTTTTAGTTTTTGCTTTGTTTTGCTTTGTTGGTGGGTTTTTTTGTTGTTTTTTTTGTTTGGGGTTTTTTGTGTGTGGGTGGGTTTTGGGGGTTTTTTTGTGGTTTTCGTTTTGGTTTGTTTAGTTATTTTTATCTTTATCTTTATTTTTTATTTTATCTTTATTTTTATCTTTATTTTATGTTTATGTTTATGTTTGTGTTTGTGGTTTTTTTTTTTTATGTTTATTTTTATTCTTATTTTTATTTTTATTTTTATTTTCATTTTTATTCCTCCCCCCCCCAATCCCATTGGGAATTGCCCGGCTCTGGAGCTCCGGGCCATTGCTGCCCTCTGCTGAGGGAGCCGGAAATTCCCGATCCCGGGGCGCCCCCTCCCCCTTTTCCCGGGATTCTGGGGCTCCTCTGGGAAGAACTTCAATCCCAGATTTCTGTGATTTCCTCAGGGAAAACCTCCCAGGAGCAGAGACAAAACCGCTTTTCCGGAATGGAAATATTCGGATATTCTAGGATCACTGAGGTGGGAATTCTGGGATCTTTGAGGTCAGAATTCCAGGATGATTGAGGTCGGAATTCCAGGATGATTGAGGTCGGAATTCCGGGATCACTGAGGTCGGAATTCCGGGATCATTGAGGTCAGAATTCCAGGATCATTGAGGTCGGAATTCCAGGATCATTGAGGTCGGAATTCCAGGATCACTGAGGTCGGAATTCCAGGATCATTGAGGTCGGAATTCCAGGATCATTGAGGTCGGAATTCCAGGATCACTGAGGTCAGAATTCCAGGATCACTGAGGTCGGAATTCCAGGATCATTGAGGTCGGAATTCCAGGATCACTGAGGTCGGAATTCCAGGATCATTGAGGTCAGAATTCCAGGATCATTGAAGTCGGAATTCCAGGATCATTGAGATCGGAATTCCAGGATCATTGAGGTCGGAATCCCAGGATCGTTGAGGTCAGAATTCCGGGATCCTTGAGGTCAGAATTCTGGGATCATTGAGGTCAGAATTCCGGGATCACTGAGGTCGGAATTCCGGGATCATTGAGGTCAGAATTCCGGGATCTTTGAGGTCGGAATTCCGGGATCACTGAGGTCAGAATTCTGGGATCATTGAGGTCAGAATTCCGGGATCATTGAGGTCAGAATTCCGGGATCATTGAGGTTGGAATTCCGGGATCACTGAGGTCGGAATTCCGGGATCATCTCTCCCAAGCTGTGCCCAACCCCCGGCCTCGGCAGTGAGCGCCACTCCCAGGAATTCCTTGGAAACCTCCCAGGGACGTTGGCAAATCCGAACATCCCCGGGCGATTCCGATTCCCTTTCCATGAGGGAATTCCTGCTGATGCTCAACCTGAGCTTATAAAAATAAATAAAAAATAAAATAAAATAAAATAAAATAAAATAAAATAAAATAAAATAAAAATGAAAATAAAATAAAAATAAAAATGAAAATAAAATAAAATAAAATAAAAATAAAAATAAGAATAAAAATAAAAATAAAATAAATAAAAATAAAAAAGTCATATAAAATAAAATAAAATAAATAAAAATAAAAATAAAGATAAAAATAAAATTAAAAAATAAAAATAAAAAATAAAAATAAAAATAAAAATAAAATAAAAAATAAAAATAAAAATAAAAAATAAAAATTAAAAAATAAAAATTAAAATAAAAACAAAATAAAATAAGATAAAATGAAATAAAATAAATTAAAAAATAAAATAAAATACCAACGCTCCCAAATTTCTGCCTTTTCCACCTTGGAGTATCCACGGGAAGCTTTTCCTCGGCCCATCGGGAAGAGCTTCCCTTCCGCCGCAGGAATCCCACAGGATTCCCACTGACCCGGAGTTTTTCCAGGACTTTCCAGAGCCGGTTTTTCCCCTCCCCGCCTCAATCCCAGCTTTTGCCTCTTCCTGCTGCACCTGGGAAAGCTTTGGCACAGGGGGGGAAAAAAAATGGGGGAAAAAAATCTTCCCTTTCTTGCAAAAAAAAAAAAAAATTGGGGGAAAAAAAATCCCTTTCTTGCCAAAAAAAAATTGGGGAAAAAACTCCCTTTCTTGCCAAAAAAAAAAAAAAAAAAAAATTTGCGGGGGAAAAAAACCCCTTTCTTGCCAAGAAAAAAAAAAATAAAATTGGGCAAAAAATCCCTTTCTTGCCAAAAAAATAAAAAAAAAAAGGGGGAAAAAAATCCCTTTCCTGCCAAGAAAAAAAAAAAAAAAGGAGAAAAAATCCCTTTCTTGTAAAAAAAAATAATAAAGGGAAAAAAATCATCTCTTTCCTGCCAAATAAAAAAAAAAGGGAAAAAAATCCCTTTCTTGAAAAAAAAAAAAAAAAAAAAAAAAAAAAATTGGGAAAAAAAATTTCCCTTTCTTGCCCCAAAATATTGGGAAAAAAAAAATCCCTTCCTTGCAAAAAAAAAAAGAAAAATTGGGGGAAAAAATCTCTTTCTTGCCAAGAAAAAAAAAATGGGAAAAAAATCCCTTTCTTGCAAAAAAAAAAAAAAAATTGGGAAAAAAAATTTCCCTTTCTTGCCCCAAAATATTGGGAAAAAAAAATCTCTTTCTTGCAAAAAAAAAAAAGAAAAATTGGGGAAAAAAAAAATGCCTATTCTTGCTGAAAAAAACCCCCAAAAACCTCCCCATTTTCAGGCTCAGCTGCACCCCCAGCCCAGGAGAAAAGGGAGTGAGAACTTCCCGAGGTTTCTTCCCCGCTCCGGCATCAGCTGGGCCGGGATTCAGCTGCTTTATCGCCTCGGGGCTGAGTCATTCCCATGGAATCCCAGCTGCTCTTCCCTGGATTTGGAGCCTCCAGGCTGTGCCTGGCAGCTCCCTCCCTTCCTTCCCGGGCACACCGAGCTGCTTCTGCTCCAGAAAAGATTTTTATTTTTGGGATTTGCGATTTTTTTTGCGAATAATTCACAGATTTTTGGGGGGGGGGACAGTTCAGGAATTTTGGGGATGATCGATGGAATTTTTGGGATCCCTGATAGATTTGGGGATGTTCCTGGTGGGAATTTTTGGGATGATCCTGACAGATTCTGGGATTGGAGGGGAGGGGGTTCTTGGGGGATTTGGGGGCTCCTGGATGGAATCTGGGACGTTCTTGATGGATTTGGGGCTGTTCCCGATGGATTTGGGGCCGTTCCCGAGGTGGGTTTGGGAATGGCGGCGGCTCCGAGGGCTCAGAGCCATTCCAAGAGCCGGGAAAAAAGGGTTGGCTTGGCTTGGAAAAGGCTCCAGAAATGTTTGTGTGGAAACATCTCTGCAAGCGCTCCGGGCTCCTCTGGCACCGCCGGCTGCTCCTACGGGGAGGGAAAGCCGGGAATCGTGGAATGCTCCGGGTGGGAAAATGGTCTGGGGCTGATCCTGTTCCATGGGCAGGGACACCTCCCACCATCCCAGGTGGATCCAAATCCATCCAACCTGGCCTTGGACATTCCCAGGGATCCAGGGGCAGCCCCAGCCAAGCTGAGAATTCCAGCCCAGCCAGGAATTCCTGCCCCAATCCCAGCTCAATGTCACTTTTCCCAGTGGGAAGCCATTCCCTGTCTCCTGTCCCTGCAGCCCTTGTCCCCAGCCCCTCTCCAGCTCTCCTGGAGCCCCTGCAGGCACTCGGAGCATTCCCTGGAGTTTTCCCTTCTCCAGGGGAACATTCCCAGCTCTCCCAGCCTGGCTCCAGAGCAGAGGGGCTCCAGAATCCTGGAATGGTTTGGGTTGGAAGGGACCTTCAATCCCATCCCATTCCCACCTCATCCATGTTCAGGGACACCTCCCACCATCCCAGGTGGATCCAAGCCCCAGTGTCCAACCTGGCCCTGGACGCTCCTAAATCCCGAGTTATTGCTGGTTGGGATGTTCATGGAATGGTTTGGGTGGGAAGAGACCTTAAATCCCATCCAGTGCCACCCCCTCCCACCATCCCAGGGATATTTTCTCATCTCTAGGCCTTGAAACTCTGGCATTTCATGGAATCCTGGAATGGTTTGGGATGGGAGGGACCCTAAATCCCACCCAGTGCCACCCCATCATCCATGGGTAGAGACACCTCCCAAGATCCCAGGTGGATCCAAATCCATCCAACCTGACCTTGGGCACTGCCAGGGATCCAGGGGCAGCCCCAGCCAAGCTGGGAATTCCAGCCCAGCCAGGAATTCCTGCCCAAGATCCCAGCCCAAGCTCCCCTTGCCCGGTGGGAAGCCATTCCCTGTCTCCTGTCCCTCCATCCCACCTAAAATTCCCTTCTCCCTCCTTTTCCCGTCCCTCCTCAGGTCCTGGAAGGCCTCACTGAGGTTCGTTCCTCAAGCCTGGGCTCTTGGCCATGTTTTTTTTTGGAACCACGGAGGAAAATTCCAAGTCCAAAGCAGCTCCTCTGTTTTTTCCCTTCCCTGCCTTGCCTTCCCCGTGTCCTCCTTATCCTTTCCTCCCGTATTTTTTCCGGAATTGTCTGGACTTTCTGATCTTTCCGGTTTTGGGTTTTTTCCCAGGCCAATTCCTTTCTCACTTGTTTTTTTTCCCCCACCTGCCTTGGCAGCTGCTCCAGCTCCGCGTTTTTTCCCATTTTCCAGAGATAAGGGGCTGCTGTCAAAGCCTTGAGGAATCCCAGGATTTCTGGGCTGGAAAAGTGGGAAAAAGAGGGAGCTGGGGAGCCGGAACTGGATCCATGGGTTGTTGGTTTTTCGGGATCCAAGGGAGCTGGGGAGCCAGAGCTGGATCCATGGGTTGTTGGTTTTTAGGGATCCAAGGGAGCTGGATCCGTGGGTTGTTGGTTTTTAGGGATCCAAGGGAGCTGGATCCATGGGTTGTCGGTTTTAGGGATCCAAGGGAGCTGGATCCATGGGTTGTCAGTTTTTAGGGATCCAAGGGAGCTGGATCCATGGGATGTTGGTTTTTAGGGATCCAAGGGAGCTGGATCCGTGCCTTGTCGGTTTTTAGGGATCCAAGGGAGCTGGGGAGCTGGAGCTGGATCCGTGGGATGTCGGTTTTTAGGGATCCAAGGGATCTGGATCCCTGGGTTGTTGGTTTTTAGGGATCCAAGGGATCTGGATCCCTGGGTTGTTGGTTTTTAGGGATCCAAGGGAGCTGGATCCATGGGATGTTGGTTTTTAGGGATCCACGGGAGCTGGATCCGTGGGATGTTGGTTTTTAGGGATCCAAGGGAGCTGGATCCGTGGGTTGTTGGTTTTTAGGGATCCAAGGGAGCTGGATCCATGGGTTGTCGGTTTTTAGGGATCCAAGGGAGCTGGATCCATGGGATGTTGGTTTTTAGGGATCCAAGGGAGCTGGATCCATGGGATGTTGGTTTTTAGGGATCCAAGGGAGCTGGATCCATGGGTTGTTGGTTTTTAGGGATCCACGGGAGCTGGATCCATGGGTTGTTGGTTTTTAGGGATCCAAGGGAGCTGGATCCGTGGGATGTTGGTTTTTAGGGATCCACGGGAGCTGGATCCGTGCCTTGTCAGTTTTTAGGGATCCAAGCTCCTATCAGCAGACTCCCTTGCCAATCCGTGAGATTATTTATTTCCTCTCGGAATTCTTTCCAGCCGTGATTCGCCTTTTTGGATAAATTCACCTTCGGCGACCTTTTCCCTCTCAAGGAGAGAATCCTGGAGCTGGGAACTGCTGGGAATCTCATTCCTGGCTTGTCTTCCTCACAAACAGACAGCTTCCCTTTGGATTTCGGAATGCTGGGCGGCAGTTCGCTTCCTGAGCCGCCCTGAGCCAAAATCCTGGGTTTGGATCATCCTTCCCCGGGGCTGTTTTCCCTTGGAAGGCACCAAATAGGACAAAATCCATCATTTGGGATTTTTGAACATCCCAAAGGATTGTCCTGGCCGGTGAAGGCCACCAAAAAAAAATGAGGGTTTGGGCCGGAGTTGATTTTCCTCCCAGGAGACGGAATTTGTTTGGGATTTGGGCTGGATTTGGTGTTGGGAAGGCAGGGATGGTTCGGTTCTTCCTGGGAGGAATTTCCACGGATCAGCCCTGGGGATCCCGGGCTGGGTCCTGTCCGACCTCATCCCCGACATCCCAAATCCTTTCCCGCTGGTTCCGGGGGGACGTTGGTGCCTTTGGAGGTCTGGGAATAAAATCGTCATTCCTTCTGAATATTCCGGTTTGTCTGCTGTATCCCTCGGGATTTTTGGAGATGCCGATGGGTAGTAAAACAGGAAGGATAAAAAAGGAAATGTTTAAATGACGGTTTTTGCACCTAAACTGGGCCCCGCTCGCTGAGGCTGGAAGTGTCGCTCTCCCAGAGGTGACACATTGGGAAAGATCCCGCTTCCAGTCCATCCCTCTTCCCATCCCTCTTCCAACCCATCCCTGCTCCAATCCCACTTCCAACCCATCCCTTTTCCAACTGATCCCTCTTCCAATTTCTCTTCCAGTCCATCCCTGCTCCAATCCATCCCTCTTCCAATTCCTCTTCCAACCCATCCCTGCTCCAATCCCACTTCCAACCCATCCCTTTTCCAACTGATCCCTCTTCCAATCCATCCCTTTTTCACTCCACCCCTTGTTCTTCCAATCCACCCCTCTCCCAACCCATCCCTCTCCCAATCTATTCCTGCTCCAACCCATCCCTTCCTCCTCCAACCCATCCCTCCTCCAACGATCCCTCTTCCAACCCATCCCTCTTCCAATCCCTCTTCCAACCCATCCCTGCTCCAGTCCATCCCTCTTCCAATTCCTCTTCCAATCCGTTCCTTTTCCAACCCATCCCTCCTCCAACTGATCCCTCTTCCAGTCCATCCCTCTCCCAATCTCACTTCCAACCCATCCCCGCTCCAATCCATCCCTCCCTCTTCCAATCCGTCCCTCTTCCAACTGATCCCTTTTCCAACCCATCCCTCTTCCAATCCCACTTCCAACCCATGGCTGCTCCAGTCCATCCCTCTTCCAATCCCTTTTCCAATTGATCCCTTTTCCAACTCATCCCTCTTCCAGTCTATCCCTGCTCCAATCCATCGCTCTTCCAACTGATCCCTGCTCCAGTCCATCTCTTCCTCCTTCAACCCATCCCTCCTCCAATGATCCCTCTTCCAATCCATCTCTCTTCCCACTGATCCCTGCTCCAGTCCATCCCTTTTCCAGTCAATCCATCTTCCAATCCATCCCTTTTCCAACTCATCTTTCCTCCAACCCATCCCTCTTCCAACCCATCCCTCTTCTAATTCCCCTTCCAACCCATCCCTGCACTAACCCATCCCTCTTCCAACCCCACTTCCAACCCATCCCTGCTCCAGTCCATCCTTCTTCCAATCCCTCTTCCAATCCCCTCCATTTCCAACCCATCCCTCCTCCAACTGATCCCTCTTCCAACCCATCCCTCTTCCAATCCCACTTCCAACTGATCCCTTTTCCAATCCATCCTTTTTCCAACCCATCCCTCTTCCAATCTATCCCTGCTCCAATCCATCTCTCTTCCAACTGATCCATCCCTTTTCCAGTCCACCCCTCTCCCAACACATCCCTTTTCCAACCCATCCCTCCTCCAACTAATCCCACTTCCAACCCATCCCTGCTCCAATCCCACTTCCAACTGATCCCCTTTCTGATCCATCCCTCTTCCAATTGATCCCTCTTCCAGCTGATCCCTGCTCCAAACCATCCCTTTTCCAGTCCATCCCTCTTCCAGTCCCTCTTCCAGTCCCTCTTCCAATCCCCTCCTTTTCCAACCCATCCCTCCTCCAACGGATCCCTCTTCCAACCCATCCCTCTCCCAATCCTTCTTCCAATCTCACTTCCAACCCATCCCTTTTCCAACCCAGCCCTCCTCCAACCCATCCCTCCTCCAACCATCTGGAATTCCAAACATCAAAACTCCGATCGGATTCACCCTCCCAGGTCCATCCCGAAATCTCTTCCCGTTTTTTCTCTTTCTGATATTCCCTAAAAACAACAAACGCGCAGCAGCGTCTTCCACCCTCATCCCGGAACAACCTCCCGGAACGGGAGATTCCCTCCAATCCATCCTGGCAGCTCAAACCCATGGAATGACCCGGCTGTCACATCCCGTTAGGATTTATTGAGCCTGCAACCCGATACCTTTGATCTCGCCTGGCCCGGAACCGTCCGACATAATCCCGCAAAATTCCTTCGGAAGCGCGGCCGGGGCCGTGCCCTGGATGTTTTCCCAAGGAGTTGAGACAGAGGAGGGCTCGCGGAATCCCGGGATTTAGAGACGAGGAAGGGATTTGTTGTTCCAAGGTCGCTTTGGACACCGAGGGGTGGATTCCCAACCCCGGCCAAGCTCCAAGGGGGACGCAGGAGCTCCAACCCCCAGGATCAGGGAGCTGAGCAGGGAAATTCCTTCTCTTCCCTGGATTTGGGATGTGGAGGGTGGAATTCTGCACAGACAGTGGGATCTGGAGCAGGAATTCCTGGCGGGGCTGCAATTCCCAGCTTGGCTGGGGCTGCCCCTGGATCCCTGGCAGTGCCCAAGGCCGGGATGGTGGGAGGTGTCCCTGCCCATGGATGGGGTGGGAATGGGATGGGATTTGGGGTCACTCCCAACACAAAGCATTCCAGGATTCTGGAGCCCCTCTGCTCTGGAGCCAGGCTGAGAGAGCTAGGAATGTTCCCCTGGAGAAGGGAAAAACTCCAGGGAATGCTCCGAGTGCCTGCAGGGGCTCCAGGAGAGCTGGAGAGGGGCTGGGGACAAGGGCTGCAGGGACAGGAGACAGGGAATGGCTTCCCACTGGGAAAAGTGACATTGAGCTGGGATTGGGGCAGGAATTCCTGGCTGGGCTGGAATTCCCAGCTTGGCTGGGGCTGCCCCTGGATCCCTGGGAATGTCCAAGGCCAGGTTGGATCCACCTGGGATGGTGGGAGGGGGTGGCACTGGATGGGATTTAAGGTCTCTTCCCACCCAAGCCATTCCATGAACATCCCAGCCAGCAATAACTCGGGATTTAGGAGTGTCCAGGGCCAGGCTGGACATTGGGGCTGGGATCCACCTGGGATGGTGGGAGGTTTCCCTGCCCATGGAATGGGGTGGGAATGGGATGGGGTTTAAGGCTGTGATTTGCAGGAAAACAGCGAAACTCTCCAGGTTTTAGGAGCAGGTGGAAGTCATGGAATACAGAATCATCAAAATCCAGGAATTCTGGGAACATGCCAGGGCTCGGAAGTGAATGGAAGCTTTTCCTTACTGGGAGATTTTGGGGCTGGGAATGAAGAAATTCCACTCCAGCCTTGCTGAGCTAAAGCCGGAATCCGGCTGGAATCTTCAGCCAAATCCCACCCCTTTTCCCCCTGGAAGTTGTTCCCGGCACTGCCTGGATCCCAGATTTCCTCATGGAGTCACAGACTCGGAACAAAGCCTCCAAGGGTGGGTTTTCCTGGGTCATTCCAAAGGAGAACCCTGAATTTATCCCAGAGGATAAATCCCAAAGGAGAACCCTGAATTTATCCCAGGGAATTGGGTTGAAGGTGTAGGACCACGACCCCAATTCCTTGGAAAAGCTGAGCTTGGATTCTGAGCATTCCTTCTGTTCAAAATTCCCATTATTTTTCAGTTTTCCATGAAAATTTGCCATCCCAACATTCCAGCCAGCTCCAGAGCCCTCCCGGCTCCGAACAAGGGCAAGTCCATGGAAAACATCTCCACATTTTCCCACATTTTTTTGCCTTAAGAAAACAACCCGAGGAGTTTGGAAGGAATTTTATTTCTTGGAAATAAAATAAAATAAAATAAAATAAAATAAAATAAAATAAAATATAAAATAAAATAACCCAAAATAAAATACAAAAAATAAATAAAATAAAATATAATAAATAAATAAAATATAATAAAATAAAACAAAATATAAAATAAAATAAAACAAAATAAAATTAAATTACTGTGAAATAAAACAAAACAAAACAAAACAAAACAAAACAAAACAAAACAAGACAAGATAAGACAAGACAAGACAAGACAAGATAAGATAAGATAAAATAAAATAAAATAAAATAAAATAAAATAAAATAAAATAAAATAAAATAAAATAAAATAAAATTCTACAGACAGCCCGACAAACCATAAATCCGGTTGTTTCCCATTTTTTTTTTTAGCCACAACTGGGAACCATTTCCCCCATATCCCAGGAGCCGGGGGCCTTGCACTGGGCTCTGTGCAATTCCCGCTCTCAGGACATAAATAATTCCAGGAAAAAAATAAAATAAAATAAAATAAAATAAAATAAAATAAAATAAAATAAAATAAAATAAAACAAAACAAAACAAAACAAAATAAAATAAAATAAAATAAAATAAAATAAAATACCCCGGGACACATTTTCCAGGGGACGCCTGGTTTTGTTTAACCGGGAAAAACCCAAATGGATTTCCCCGGCTTTTCCCTGCTTCCCATGGGAGCAGACCCCGCCTCCATCCCAAGCTGGAAGAGGAATATTTATAGGAAAGGCTTCGTTAAAAACCCTGGCATGGGGAATTCCCGCCTCCGGCTGAGCCCTCGGTTCCCTGGGGGAACAAAACTCCCCGGGAGAAGGATCCAGGACAAATCCAGGGAATTGTGTCGGCGCCAGGATCCGGCGGCTCCCTCAGATCTCCGGCCCAGCCTGGATTTCCCCTGTCAGCAGCTCCTCCTGGATCCTGCTGGGGGCTGGCTTGGGATCCTTCCCGTCAGGAAGAGCCGGGGGTGGGATGGCTGGAGAAGGTCCTGGAATGCTGGAGCTGGGTTGGATCGGTTTTCCCAGGAGGGAACGGGGAGGGGTGGGAAGGTGGAGGGATGAGAGGTGGAAGGATCTGGCCGGGGATCGTGGGAGGTGTGGGGTTGGAATCGGGAGAGGTCCCTTTCCAAAATCCTTCCATGGTTTTGTGATTTTCCCTTGGAATCCCGGTGTTGGGTCCACCAGAGGGAAACTCCGGGGGGAACGGCCGTGCAAGGAATTCTATCCAGGGAATGTGATTCCCACCGCAGTGTCCCACATGGAGCTCCTGGGCTGGTGCATCCACAGGCTTCTCCCGGTGGATCCAGAGAGTTTCTGGAGCCGCCCTTGGGAGCGGAATTCAGGTGGAAAAGTTCCAGGGTGTGGGATGGCCTGCAGGGAATTCACGGAAAACACAAAGGGCTGCTGCCCCATCCATCCCATCCCATCCCATCCCATCCCATCCCATCCCATCCCATCCCATCCCATCCCATCCCATCCCATCCATCCAATTTGGAGGGGAGTGAGGGTTTTCCATTCCCCATTCCAAGGGAAACTCCAACTTTCCCTGGCAGATCCCTGTCTGTCCAAACCGAGACCCGTTCTCCACCCTCAGCTCCATAAGGACACCAGCAGGGAGGGATTCCAGGGGTGGGATGGCTGGAGAAGGTCCTGGAATGCTGGAGCTGGGTTGGATCAGTTTTCCCAGCAGGGAACGGGGAGGGGTGGGAAGGTGGAGGGATGAGAGGTGGAAGGATCCGGCCGGGGATTGTGGGAAGTGTGGGGTTGGAATCGGGAGAGGTCCCTTTCCAAAATCCTTCCACGGTTTTGTGATTTTCCCTCGGAATCCCGGTGTTGGATCCACCCGAGGGAACTCCAGGGGGAACGGCCGTGCAAGGAATTCTGTCCAGGGACTGTGATTCCCACCGCAGTGTCCCACATGGAGCTCCTGGGCTGGTGCATCCACAGGCTTCTCCCGGTGGATCCAGAGAGTTTCTGGAGCCGCCCTTGGGAGCAGAATTCAGGTGGAAAAGCTCCAGGGTGTGGGATGGCCTGCAGGGAATTCACGGAAAACGCAAAGGGCTGCTGCCCCATCCCCATCCATCCCATCCCATCCCATCCCATCCCAATCCATCCCATCCCAGTCCCACCCCATCCCCTCCCAATCCATCCCAATCCATCCCATCCCATCCCATCCCATCCCATCCCATCCCATCCCATCCCAATCCATCCCATCCATCCCATCCCATCCCATCCCATCCCAATCCATCCCACCCATCCCATCCCATCCCAATCCATCCCATCCATCCCATCCCTCCCATCCCATCCCATCCCATCCCATCCCATCCCATCCCATCCCATCCCATCCCATCCAATTTGGAGGGGGGGTGAGGGGTTTGCATTCCCCATTCCAAGGGAAACATTCCAGCCCCTCCGCTCCCGCTTCCAGAGAAACCGCCTCCCCCCGGGAGCCGGGATTTGCCAGAGCAGTCACCACTGGGAACCTCGGGATTGTCCCAGCCCGGAGCCAAAGGGGCCGGGATGCGTTATCCGCTTATCCCTGCCGGCTGCTGTTTTCCATCACAGCCTCCCTGAGAAAAAAAAAACAAACGAGTGGGATACGCGCTCTGGGATTCCAGTCGGGAATTTTAGGCTCTGAATTGCTTCCAGCTCCTTCTCCTCCGGACGCGGATCCAATCCCGCTCTCCCGGGCCCTTCCCTTCCCAGCTTCGTTCCAGTGTCAGGAAGTTCAACCCAACCCCTTAGATTTTCCTCATCCCAGAGGCTCGGGAATGGTTTCCCGAGGTTTCTCGAGGCCGGGAGATGCGGACGAGCTCCGTCTCCCCGCGGGTTCTCCCTAAAAACCGGAACGACGCGCAGTCGCAAATTCCGGAACATTCCCAAAGAATCCCGTCCTTCCCGGAACCGGGAAAGGTTTCATCCCTGCTAAATTCATTTGGAATTTTTGGTGGCGGATCGGGAATTTTTTATTTTTATTTTTATTTTTATTTTTTATTTTTATTTTTATTTTTATTTTTATTTTTATTTTTATTTTTATTTTTATTTTTATTTTTATTTTTATTTTTATTTTTATTTTTATTTTTATTTTTATTTTTATTTTTATTTTTATTTTTATTTTTATTTTTATTTTTATTTTTATTTTTATTTTTATTTATTTTATTTTATTTTATTTTATTTATATATTTTTTAATTTTTTTTTTTTTTTCCCAGGGGCAGTCTTCGGGAGTGATTTGGAGCTTCCCCTCCCTGAATCCGAATTTTTTTTTTTTTTGGAGCAACGGATGTCCCGGAGCGCGAATTTAGAGGGAAAAGCCATTCCTGGATGAGGTGCATCCCTTTTATTCCTGGCCGGCAGGAATATTCCAGAGGGAGAAAAGGCAGGTGGGAAGATTCCGGGGAAATCTGTCCCTGGGATCCTCCGCTGAAATCTCAGGGAAATTCCTCTGATCTGAATGAGTCCAACATTTTGGAAAAGGGGCTTTTTTTTTTTCAGGAAAAAGACACGGAGGGGCTGGAGCGAGTCCAGGGCACGGAAGGCAGCTGGGAAGGGGCTGGAGAATTCCCGAGGGAGCTGGGAAAGGGGCTGGAGAATTCCTGAGGGAGCTGGGAAGGGGCTGGAGAATTCCTGAGGGAGCTGGGAAGGGGCTGGAGAATTCCCGAGGGAGCTGGGAAAGGGGCTGAGCCTGGAGCAAAGGAGGCTCAGGGGGGCCCTGGTGGCTCTGCACAGCTCCCTGGAATGTTGGAGCCAGGTGGGAGTTGGGATCTGATCCCAGGGATAAGAGGGAACCGCCTCAGGGGAGGCTCAGGGTGGAATTTCCTCATGGAAAGGGTGCTCAGGCCTTGGAAGTGCCCAGGGAGGTTTGGAATCCCCACCCCTGGAGGCGTCCATGGAATTCCTGGATGTGGCCCTCGGTGCCAAGGTGGGGATCAATCCCAGCTCAGCCTGGATGGTCCTGGAGGGATTTTCCAACCTTTGTGATCCTGGTGCAGGGACTGGGCCTGGTTCCCCTCCTGGGTGACAAGAGAGACCCTGGAGGGGGTGGAGCGAGTCCAGGGCAGGGAAGGGAACTGGGAAGGGGCTGGAGAATTCCCGAGGGAGCTGGGAAGGGGCTGGAGAATTCCTGAGGGAGCTGGGAAGGGGCTGGAGAATTCCCAAGGGAGCTGGGGAAGGGGCTGAGCCTGGAGCAAAGGAGGCTCAGGGGGCCCTGGTGGCTCTGCACAGCTCCTGCCAGGAGGGGACAGCCGGGGGGGATTTGGGATCTGCTCCCAGGGCACAGGGACAGGAGGAGAGGGAACGGCCTCAGGCTGGGCCAGGGGAGCCTCAGGAGGGATTCAGGGAAAATTCCTTCCTGGAAAAGGTGACTAAACATTGGAACTGCCCGGGGGCAGGGGTGGAGTCTCCATCCTTGGAAGTGGAGAAGAGATGGAAACCTTCAGGGGCTCCAGGAGAGCTGGAGAGGGGCTGGGGACAAGGGCTGCAGGGACAGGAGACAGGGAATGGCTTCCCACTGGGAAAAGTGACATTGAGCTGGGATCTGGGCAGGAATTCTGGATTTTGGAATGGAATTCCCAGCTTTGCTGTGGCTGCCCCTGGATCTCTGGCAGTGTCCAAGGCCGGGTTGGACATCGGGGCTTGGATCCACCTGGGATTGGGTGG
The DNA here is from genome assembly GCA_016584745.2 of Phylloscopus trochilus trochilus. Taxonomy (NCBI): domain Eukaryota; kingdom Metazoa; phylum Chordata; class Aves; order Passeriformes; family Phylloscopidae; genus Phylloscopus; species Phylloscopus trochilus. The sequence continues at coordinate 519,490 of WQNJ02000070.1, read as the reverse complement.
AGGTATCCCTGCCCATGGATGATGGGGTGGCCCAGCTAAGCTGGGAATTCCAGCCCAGCCAGGAATTCCTGCCCAAGATCCCAGCCCAAGCTCCCCTTGCCCAGTGGGAAGCCATTCCCTGTCTCCTGTCCCTGCAGCCCTTGTCCCCAGCCCCTCTCCAGCTCTCCTGGAGCCCCTGCAGGCACTCGGAGCATTCCCTGGAGTTTTCCCTTCTCCAGGGGAACATTCCCAGCTCTCCCAGAGCAAAAGACCTCCAGAATCCTGGAATGGTTTGGGTTGGGAGAGACCTTAAATCCCATCTGGATCCAACTTGAGGAACACCTCCCGAGATCCCAGGTGGATCCAAACCCATCCAACCCGGCCTTGGACATTCCCAGGGATCCAGGGGCAGCCCCAGCTAAGCTGGGAATTCCAGCCCAGCCAGGAATTCCTGCCCCAATCCCAGCTCAATGTCACTTTTCCCAGTGGGAAGCCATTCCCTGTCTCCTGTCCCTGCAGCCCTTGTCCCCAGCCCCTCTCCAGCTCTCCTGGAGCCCCTGCAGGCACTCGGAGCATTCCCTGGAGTTTTCCCTTCTCCAGGGGAACATTCCCAGCTTTCCCAGCCTGGCTCCAGAGCAGAGGGGCTCCAGCCCTGCAGCAGCTCCGGGGCTCCTCTGGACTCTCTCCAGCAGCTCCACCTCCTTCTGCTCTTGACCCCAAGGCTGGGGCAGCTCAGAGGGGCACAGGGACACAATTCCCACCTTTCCAGCCGCTTTGGAGCATTCCCAGTGGGAGCTGAGCTCCGTGGGAAGGCTCCAGAAGTTCCTGAGTGGGCAGCAGGAGAGGCTTTGGCAGGGGAGCCGCCAGCTCACACAAAACCCTTTTTGTCGGGAACGATCCCGGAGCAGCCAAGGGCTCCCACCCAATCCCCAGGGAAAAAGCCACCGGGATGGAATTGTTCTCCTGCCAAACCTTCCCGTCCCTCCAGGTGCGACCCTTCCCCCCCTTTCCCAGAAATCCCGGGATGGCTGGGAAGCCTTTCCCCCCCCCACAAAGCCAGGCCGGAGCTCTTGGAATATCCAGCCAGGCCGGAGCTCTTGGAATATAAATATCCTTGGAAAAGAGACAGCCTGAATGTCAACGAGTGGAAATGACCTTTCCCTGCTGAGGCTCCGCTCGGATTTCTGGATCCAAGAGCAAATCCAAAGGGCCTGGGGAAGGTGAATCCAAAGAAACGTCCCAAAAAAATATCCGGGAGGTGGCACCGAGTCCTGGCGGCGGCTTTCCAGGCTTGGATTTGCTCGGTGAGACTCGGAGGCACCAGGATCCCGCCTTTGGGTCGGGAGGAAGAAAGGGGGATTTGTTTTATCCGTGTTGTTTTCATGGAAAAAGGGGGAAGGGAAAAAAACCGGATCAGGGTGGGAAAGGAGGAGAGAGGTTATTTCTGGAAGCGGCTCCGTGCCCGACGTTCCCTCTCCGGGCAGGGCTTGGAAAGGACAAAGGGAATGGGGAGGGGAGGGGGTGGGGAAAGGAGCCATCCCAAGGGATTTTCCAGGTTTTTTTCGGGGTTGGGATTGGATCGTCTTGGAGGTGCCTTTCACCCCAAAGCGTTCCATGATTCTGGAGGAGGAGATTCCAGAGGGACGCGGCGGCGGGAAAGGGCAGGGATCCGTGCGCGCCGCAGTAATTCCAGAGGGCGCGGCGGGTTCCTTTCCCGGGATTGTTGTCTCCAGGATAATCCACCTCCCAGGTGGGACCGGTTCCCTGACAGCTCCTCCTGATCCCGGCGTTCCCGTTGGGGTCAGAATTCCTGGAATCACGGAATGGTTTGGTTTGGAAGGGAACCTCGAAGGTGATTTAATCCCCACCCGCCACGGGCGGGGGCGCTTCCCGCTATCCCAGGTTTCTCCAAACCTTCTCCAGCCTGGCCTTGGACACTTCCAGGGATCCAGGGGCCAGTCCTTTTCCAGGAATTCTCCCAGTCAGGACTGGGAGGAGGTTCCAGTCCCGGTCTCAGTGGTGTGGATGATCTTCCCGGGCTTTTCCAGCCTCAGAATAAAACCTGGGAGCCCTGGGATGGTGGAAGGTGTCCCTGCCCGTGGGATGATCCTGAGGATCCCTTCCAAGCCATCCCGTGATTCCATGGATTCCTGAACCAGGATCCCCGGGGGGGGTTTTTTGTTTGGGTTTTTTTTGTGGTTTTGTTTGTTTGTTTGGGGTTTGGGGGAGGGTTTGGGTTTTTTTTTTGTTTGGTTTTTTTGGTTTGTTTTGTTTTGTTTTGTTTTTTGGGTTGTTTTGTTTTGTTTTGTTTGGGTTTTTTTTGTTTATTTTTTGGGGTTTTTTGGGGGTTTTTTGGGGTTTTTTGTTGGTTTTTTTTGTTTCTTTTTTTGGGGTTTTTTGGGGGTTTTTTGTTTCTTTTTGGGGTTTTTTGGGGTTTTTTTTGTTTCTTTTTGGGGTTTTTTTGGGGTTTCTTTTGTTTGTTTCTCTTTTTTGTTGTTGTTTTTTGTTTTGGGGGTTTTTTGTTTATTTTTGGGGGTTTTTTGGTGTTTTTTTGTGGGGTTTTTTGTGGGTTTTGTTTGTTTGGTTGGTTGGTTTGGTTTTGGTTTTTTGTGGATTTGTTTTGTTTTGTTTTGTTTGTTTGTTTGTTTGTTTGTTTGTTTTTGTGAAGGGATGATCCTGAAGATCCCTTCCAAACCATTCTGTGATTCCACGGTTTCCTGAACCAGGATCCCTGGGTTTTGTTTGTTTGTTTGTTTAGGGTTGGGTTTTTGGGTTTTTTGGGTTTTTTTTTGTTTTTGTGAAGGGATGATCCTGAGGATCCCTTCCAAGCCATCCCGTGATTCCATGGATTCCTGAACCAGAATCCCCGGGAATTTCCCCAAAAATAAAAAAAAAGAAATCCATCCATCGATCATCTCTACCTGTTCCCTTTCCTCCTTCCAATTCCAAACCTTCCCAAAAGGAAACAAAGGAGCCCGGGGATGCCCAGAACTGTGGGATAAAGCAGCTGGAAATCAGGGAAAAATTCCAAGGCCTGGAATTTTTCCTTGGAAAAATTCCAAGATCTGGCTGGCAGGGAGAAACAAATTTCCCCCCCTCCCAGTTTTGTTCTGGAATTGTTTTCATCCCAATCCAGGGCCGGGTGTGAGGGCTGAGCCTCATCCCAGGGCAAAGGAGAGAAATGTGGGGGAGGGAAAAACCAACCCCAGAAATTAAAAATAAAATAAAATAAAGTAAAATAAAATAAAGTAAAATAAAATAAAATAAAATAAAATAAAATATAAAGTAAAATAATAAAATGAAATGAAATTAAATGAAATGAAATAAAATAATAAAATAAAATAAAATAACATAAACAAAATAAAGTAAAATAAAATTTAAAGTAAAAAATAAATAAAATAAAATAAAATATAAAATAATAAAATAATGAAATGAAATGAAATGAAATAAAATGATAAAATAAAATAAAATAAAATAACATAAATAAAATAAAGTAAAATAAAATTTAAAAAAATAAAATAAAATAAAATAAAATAAAATAAAACAAAATAAGATAAAATAAAATAAAATAAAATATAAAATAATAAAATAATGAAATGAAATGAAATTAAATGAAATGAAATGAAATGAAGTAATAAAATAAAATAAAATATAAAATAAATAAAATGAAATAAAATAATAAAATAAAATAATAAAATAAAATAAAATAACATTAAAATTAAAATTAAAATAAAATAAAATAAAATAAAATAAAATAGGGATGCGGTTTTCCAGGGAATTACTGCAGCAGAGCGGAGCTGTGCTTGGCAGGGAGCTGGGCAGAGCTGGCATTCCCAGGAACTCCAGGGTGGTCTCCAGGGAATCCCAAAGGCTGCTCAGAGCTGGGATTAACTCCCCCCATCACCCGGGAATTCTCCGGCAGCCGAGGATCCTCAGGGAGCGGTGATTCCCAAATTCACGGAGACGGGAGAGCCCAGGGATCAGGGATGGCGTCCAGGAGAGCTGGAGAGGGAGTGGGATAAAGGGACAGGAGACAGGGAATGGCTCCCACTGGGCAAGGGGAGCTTGGGCTGGGATCTTGGGCAGCAATTCCTGGCTGGGCTGGAATTCCCAGCTTGGCTGGGGCTGCCCCTGGATCCCTGGGAATGTCCAAGGCTGGGTTGGATCCACCAGGGATGGTGGGAGGGGGTGGCACTGGATGGGATTTAAGGTCTCTTCCCACCCAAACCATTCCATGAACATCCCAACCAGCAATAACTCGGGATTTAGGAGTGTCCAGGGCCAGGTTGGACACTGGGGCTGGGATCCACCTGGGATGGTGGGAGGTGTCCCTGCCCATGGATGGGGTGGGATTGTTGGGATTGAAGGTCCCTTCCCACCCAAACCATCCCATGAATCCAACCCATTGGAATCGCCCGGGATTGATTTTGCCTTTGGAATGGCCCAGGATCTCCCTGGCGGGATTTCGGTTTGGAAATTGGGTTCCATCAATGATTTAATTCACGTGAACACCTCAGCGTTTAAACCCAGCATTCCCTGCCTGTGGATACTCTGGGATGTTTCCTGTTCATTTCCAGGCCGTGGGATATTTGGGGTTGGAAGGGCAGGAGACAGGGAATGGCTTCCCACTGGGCAAGGGGAGCTGGGATCTGGGGCAGGAATTCCTGGCTGGGCTGGAATTCCCAGCTTGGCTGGGGCTGCCCCTGGATCCCTGGGAATGTCCAAGGCTGGGTTGGATCCACCTGGGATGGTGGGAGGTTTCCCTGCCCATGGAATGTGATGGGATTTAAGATCCATCCCAACCCATTCCATGGGATCCGGGATCAGGAAGCACCCGAACATTGGGAATGCAGGAAAATCCGTCGGAGAAACTCCCTGGGCAGAGCTGGAACATCCAGCTCCAGGCAGGGACAGCAATTCCCAACTCCCACCTCATCCCAGCACGGAACGGCCATTCCCAACCCGGCAGAGGGCTCGGGAGTTCAAATCTATCACGGATCCAACCTCTCCGGAACCGACGCATTCCCTAAAAAACCCCCGGAATATTTTTTGGGTTCACCACACGGCTGACTCATCCCAAAAAGATTCCCACTTCCATCCTTTTTCCACGGCTCTAGGGGTCACTTTGACTCAAACCTGAGCCATCCCCGCTGGCCTGAATCCCGCCTCCGGGGATCGGGAATGTCGAGGGCGGCACGGAATGCCCGGGATTTATTTTACCTTTGGAATCACCTGGGATTGATTTTGCCTTTGGAATGGCCCAGGATTGATTTGGCCTTTGGAATTACCCGGGATTGATTTTGTCTTTGGAATCACCCGGGATGGATTTGGCCTTTGGAATCGCCCGGGATTGATTTGGCCTTTGGAATCTCCCGGGATTGATTTTGCCTTTGGAATTGCCCGGGATCTCCCTGGCGGGATTTCAGTTTGGAAAAGCTCCGGTTTCCTTTCCCTCCACTCCCTCCTGACCTTTCCAAACCCTCCCGGTGCCACCCCCAAAAAAAAGCAGCCGGAATTCCGGCTTTTCCAAAGAGTGGGGAGTAAGGCAGGATACCATCCTGGAGAAAGAGGAGGAGGATGAGCGATGAGCCTAAAAAAAAAAAAAGGGATGGATCCTGATTTAGCTCCTGATTTATTCCTCAAGTTTTTATTCGCTGGTTGATGGATTAAAAAAAAATAAATAAATAACACAAAAAAACCCACAAAAAAACCCCAAACAAACAAACACACAAAAAAAAACCCAAAAAAAAAACCCAAAAAAAAAAAAATCAAGGAAGAGGGGGATTTAGTTGTTAAGTTTTTATTCCCTGGTTGATAGATTTAAAAAACAAAAACAAACAAAAAAACAAACAAACAAAAAAACAACACACACACACACAAAAAAAGGGATGAATCCTGATTTAGTTCCTGATTTGTTCCTGAAGTTTTTATTCCCTGGTTGATAGATTTAAAAAAAAACCAAAAAAACCCAAAACAAACAAAAAAAACCCCTCCAAAAACAAACAACAAACAACAAACAAACACATAAAAAAAACCAACAAGGAAGAGGGGGATTTATTCCTTAAGTTTTTATTCCCTGGTTGTTAGATAAAAAAAAAGAAAAAAAAAAACCAAAAAGAAAACAAACAAACAAAAACAAAAAGAAAACAAACAAACAAAACCAAAAACCAAAACAAAGAAACAAACAAAAAAAAAAGAAAAAACCAACAAAAAACCCTCAAAAAAAAAAAATAAAACAAAACCCAAACCCAAAAAACCCCAAACCAAAAAAAAACCCAAAAAAACCAAAAACAAACCCAAGGAAGTGGGGTGGGATTCAAAGGTCATTTTGGGGAATTGGAATTGTGTCGGAATTTTCAGGGACTGGGCTGGTGATCCCCACGGATCTCTCCCGTTCCCAGCAGCAAATTCCCCATCCCATAAATTATCCCTTTTTATTTATTTATTTATTTATTCCCTTCCCTTTTTCCCCTTCCAAATCCACAGTGGAAAAATCGAGCCTGGCACCATTCCTGGGGATTTTTTTGGGATGAGGCCTCTTTGTCCAAAGCTTCCCAAATGGAATTTAAAATTCCAAATGGGGATTCCAAGGGATGAGCGGGAAGGAGGGCAGGGAGAACCCCAGGCCAAATGTTGGGAATGCCGGGAATGAAGGATTCCTGCACAGGGAGGGAAGGGAGAAGTGGAAAAAAATCAATCCTTAGGGGAAAAAATTTTTAAAAAAATGGGAATCAGGAGAGGATTGAGGAATGATTGACAAAGGAATGATTGACAAAGGAATGAGTGGGAGATTCCAAGATTCCAGAGGGAGGGAAAAAGGGCCTGGCACCCTTCCTGGGGATTTTTTTTGGGATGAAGCCTCTTTGCCCAAAGCTTCCCAAATGGGATTTAAAATTCCAAATGGGGATTCCAAGGGATGAGCGGGAAGGAGGGCGGGGAGAACCCCAGGCCAGATGTTGGGAATGCCGGGAATGAAGGATTCCTGCAGAGGGAGGGAAGGGAGAAGTGGAAAAAAATCAACCCTTAGGGGAAAAAATAATAGAAAAAAAATGGGAATCAGGAGAGGATTGAGGAATGATTGACAAAGGAATGAGCGGGAGATTCCAGAGGGAGGGAAAAAGGAGCCTGGCATCATTCCAGGGGATTTTTTTGGGGATGAGGAGTCTTTGCCCAAATCTACTTTCCAAACAGGGTCGAAATTCCAAGGGATGAGCGGGAAGGAGGGCGGGGAGAACCCCAGGCCAGATGTTGGGAATGCCGGGAATGAAGGATTCCTGCACGGGGAGGGAAGGGAGAAGTGGAAAAAAATCAATCCTTAGGGGAAAAAATAATAAAAATAAACGGGAATCGGGAGAGGATTAAGGAATGATTGAGAAAGGAATGATTGACAAAGGAATGAGTGGGAGATTCCAAGATTCCAGAGGGAGGGAAAAAGGGCCTGGCACCCTTCCTGGGGATTTTTTTTGGGATGAAGCCTCTTTGCCCAAAGCTTCCCAAACGGGATTTAAAATTCCAAATGGGGATTCCAAGGTATGAGTGGGAAGGAGGGCGGGGAGAACCCCAGGCCAGATGTTGGGAACGCCGGGAATGAAGGATTCCTGTGCAGGGAGGGAAGGGAGAAGTGGAAAAATCAACCCTTAGGGGAAAAAATAATTTTTAAAAAAACGGGAATCGGGAAAGGATTGAGGAATGATTGACAAAGGAATGAGTGGGAGATCCCAAGATTCCAGAGGGAGGGAAAAAGGACCTGGACACCTCTGCTTATCCCTGGAATTCCGCTGAGCGAGGAGCTTTACCTGGAGTGACCTTCACCTGGCGGTTTTTTGGGAATCCCCACGGAATTCCGCCCTCAGGAAACCCCTGGAGCAGCCCCGGGATCTGGAGGGAACAAACCGACCCCCCCCGTGCCGTCAGTTTTCCTTTAAAATCCATCCCAATCCCGAATTTTTCCCTGCTCCAGGAGCAAAGGTTTGGAGGGAACGGGGTCGTTTCCTCCCGTTCTTCCCGACATTCCCTGCAGCCCAGCCGGGGGAACGCGCTTTTCCCGAAATAATGGGGACGCCCGTTATTAAATATATATATATTTATATATTTTTTAATTTTATATATATTTATTATTAATTTATATATTTATATATTTATATATTTTATATATTTATTTATATATTCATTTATTTATATATTTATATATTTACATATTTATATATAAATATATCTATATATAAATATATTTTTATATAAATATATTTATATATTTATATTATTTATTATATATCTATATATTATATATATTAATTATATATTATTATATAATATTATATATATTTAATTTTATATATTTATATTTATATTTATATTTATATTTATATTTATATTTATATATTTATTTAAATATATATAAAAACCCGTGGGGTTTTTTTTTTTCCCCCTGGATTTTGCTCCGGTTCCTCACGAATTCCGTGAATTCCCAGCGGGAAAAGCACTTCAAGCATGTGGAATCCGCTTGGAATCCCAAAAATAAGGAGAAAGTGCCCTCACATGGCGAGAGGAGCCATGGAATTTTTTATTTATTTTTTTTTCCGGGGAGAGGTGAAGTTTTCCGGGTCGGGAATTGGATTGCCCTCCGCGGTGGCCGGCGAAAAAATTCCCGAAGTTTATTTGCCTTCCTTCCTCCTGGGATTTAACCATCGGGATGGTTGGAAACCATCGCCTCGGGATGATTGGAAAAACTTCCCAGGAGGCCCTTGAGGGATACAAAGGAGCTGGGATGGAGCGGGAAGGATGGAAGGGCTGGAATTGACTCCGGGTTGGATGGGCTGGGGTTGATTCCCACCAAAGGACGGGGCTGGAATCCCGGGAAGCGCCCATGGTGAGGTCAGACAGGGCTTGGAAGGGATGGGAATGGGATGGGATTTAAGGTCGCTTCCCACCCAAACCATTCCAGGATCCTGGAGCTCTTTTGCTCTGGGAGAGCTAGGAATGTTCCCCTGGAGAAGGGAAAACTGCAGGGAATGCTCCGAGTGCCTGCAGGGGCTCCAGGAGAGCTGGAGAGGGGCTGGGGACAAGGGCTGCAGGGACAGGAGACAGGGAATGGCTTCCCACTGGGAAAAGTGACATTGAGCTGGGATTGGGGCAGGAATTCCTGGCTGGGCTGGAATTCCCAGCTTGGCTGGGGCTGCCCCTGGATCCCTGGGAATGCCCAAGGCCGGGTTGGAGGGATTTGGATCCACCTTGGGATTGGGAAAGGTGTCCCTGCCCATGGAATGTGTGGGAATGGGATGGGATTTAAGGTCCCTCCCAACTCTCCCATCCCAGGATTCCGTGGCTCTGTGATTTTCTGGGATGGGGGAAAACAAGCGGAAAAGGTTTCTGAGGAGGTTCAGCGGCTTTTTGATCCCAAATCAGCTCTTCCGAGGAAGAGGCGCTGAGAGGGAACCTCATCCCTGCCCAATGATCCAAAGGGAAGAGCTGGATCACGGACCAGGATCTGCTCCATGGGCAGGAGCCGATCCCGGGAAGTCCCACCTGGGCAGGGGGAAGAAATCCTTGGAATCAATCCCAGAGAAGCCGCGGAAGCTCCGGAATTCCCAGCTTGGCTGGGGCTGCCTTTGGATCCCTGGGAATGTCCAAGGCCGGGTCGGATCCACCTGGGATGCTGGGAATTGTCCCTTCCCACAGCCGGAGGTGCAGGTGAAGGTTTCACTGACAAGTCAATTAATTATCGCTAATGAACGATGTTAATTAATTAATTAAACCCCATTAAAGGCCGTCTCCTATTCCCTCGCTTTTCCTCCTTCCCGAATTTTCCTCTCCCGCCCTTCATCCCAAGCCTTTCCCTGTTTCTCAGCCGCGCTTCCCAAGCTCCCGGTGATCCCAAAGCTGCGGGAATTCCCATCGGAGCTCCCCGGAATTGCTCCAAGCCCTCAAACCTCCCTAAAAAAAAAAACAGGAAAAGCCTCCGTGGCCACTCCAGAGACATAACCAGTTAAAAACAGGAATTTTTCACTGAAATCAATTAAAAAATTGGGAATTTTTCAATAAAATCCATTTAAAAATTGGGAATTTTTCAGTGAAATCAATTAAAAAATCCAGAATTTTTCGATAAAATCAACTCAAAATTTGGGAATTTTTCGATAAAATCAGTTAAAAAATTGGGAAATTTTTCAATAAAATCAATTTAAAAATCGGGAATTTTTCTATAAAATCAACTCAAAAATTGTGATTTTTTTCAATAAAATCAATTAAAAAATCGGGAATTTGTCAATAAAATCAATTAAAAAATCGGGAATTTTTCTATAAAATCAACTCAAAAATTGTGATTTTTTTTTTTCAATAAAATCAATTTAAAAATTGGGAATTTGTCAATAAAAACCAATTAAAAAATCGGGAATTTTTCCATAAAATCAAGGAAAAACAGGAACTTCCCACGCAAAAGTTTGCAGGGCTCATCCCGAAATCCCGGGGCCGAGGGAGGTGAAAGTTGCTGCAAATCCCATTTGACCTCCTGAATGGGATTAATGAGCCGGGCAGCTTCCCGCGGATAATCCAATGAGGTGGAGAAAAAAGGTCCTGAACCCCCTGGCAGGACGGCAGCTCCGGGAGAATTCCCCTTCCCGCTGATCCCCGCCGGCGGAGCGGCCCCGGCCGGGTTTGTTCCGGGGATTTTGGGGCGTTCCCGGCCTTGTTCTTGGATTTTTCTGTGTTTATTTTTTAATTATTTCTTTATTTTTGCTTTTATTTTAATTTAATTTTTATTTTAATTTTTTTATTTTATTTTTTGTTTTATTTTTATTTTGGTTTTTTTATTATTTTATTTTTGGATTTCTATTTTGGATTTCTATTTTTATTTCTATTTTTATTTCTACTATTATTTCTATTTTATTTTATAATTTATTTTTTATTTTATTTTTATTTTGGATTTTTTATTTTCATTATTTTTATTTTTATTTTTTTCTACTTTATTTTTTATTTTATTTTTATTTTGGATTTTTTATTTTTATTTCTCTTTTATTTTTTATTTTATTTTTTTATTTTGTATTTTTATTTTTATTTCTATTTTATTTCTATTTTTATTTTTTAATTTTGTTTTTTTATTTTTATTTCTATTTTTATTTCTATTTTTATTTCTATTTTTTTATTTTTTATTTTGGATTTTCTATTTTTATCATTTTCATTTTTATTTTTATTTCTATTTTATTTTTATTTTATATTTTGTATTTTTATTTTTATTATTTTTATTTTTGTTTTTGTGGGGTTTATTTTTTGGGGGGAAGCATAATTCATAACTTAATAACAAAATCAATTATTAACCCTTAAAATGAAATCAATTCATTGTTTACACTTAAAGTAAAATAAACTAATTGTTAACCTTTAAAATAAAATTAATATTAGCCCTTCTATGCCACTCAGGAGGAAAAAATAAAGCAAATTAATTATTATTAACCCTTAAAATAAATTCATTGTTAACCCTTAAAATAATTATTAACCCTTCTATGAAAAATAAAATAAATTCATTAGTAACCCTTAAAATAAAATAAATTAATTTTTAACACCTAAAATAAAATTATTAATAACCTTTAAAATGAAATCAATTAATTGTTAAGCTTTCAATTAAAATCATTATTAACTTCTAAAATAAAATTATTATTAACCCTTGAAATAAAATTATTATTAACCCTTCTATGCCAGGCAGGAGAAAAAAAATAAAATAAATTCATTAGTAACCCTTAAAATAAAATAAATTAATTTTTAACCCCTAAAATAAAATTATTATTAACCCTTAAAATAAAATTGTTATTAACCCTTCTATGCCACTCAGGAGGGAAAAAAAATAAAATAAATTGATTAGTAACCCTTAAAATAAAATCAATTAATTGCTAACCCTTAAAATGAAATTACTTCTTTATTAACCCTTAAAATAAAATTATTATCCCTGATTTTAATTGGTTTGGATCTGATAAAATCCATGAAATAAATGGAGCCTGGGATGAATTTCCAGGATTTTTTTTTTTTTTCCCAAATCCAAATAAATCCCCCTAAAAACGGGATTTTCCTGCTTGGTTTTTGTGGGATTAATTTAATTCCGGTCTGGATTTACTCAAAATTCGGGAATGTCCTGGAAATTTCCCTGATTCCAGCTGGTTTTTCCACACTCCCGGAAAAAGAGGGAGAGAGGATCGGCTGTTTGGGGTGTGATTCCTGCAATTAGTAATTATAATTGAATTATCCGTTAATTTATTTATTTTAATTAATATGATATGTGATATATTAAATACTAAAAATATAATATAATATAATATAATATAATATAATATAATATAATATAATATAATATAATATAATATAATATCCATTATTACTTATTAGTTTTAATAAATAATATTTCTTATTCAATTATTATTTCATAATTATTAATTATAATTAAAGAATTAATTATTATTGTCTTTAATATAATAATTTTTCCTATTCAGTTAATCATTTAATAATTATTAATTATAATTAAAGAATTCATTATTATTATCTTTAATATACTAATTTTTCTTATTCAGTTAATTCTTTAATCATTATTAATGAGAATTAAAGACTTAATTGTTATTATATTTAATATTATGATATTTCTTATTTAATCAATTATTTAATCAATTATTTAATCAATTATTAATGACAATTACAGAATTCATCATTATTATATTTAACTTTATAATATTTGTCATTTATTTAATTATTTAATCAGCACTAATGGCAATTAAAGAATTCATTTTTATTATTATATTTAATATACTGATATTTCTTATTTAATTAATTATAATAAAAAATTTAATAAATTATTATTAATTAAGTAATGGTAATTAAAGAATTCATTACCGTTATATTTAACACTGTAATATTTATTGTTTATTTAATTAATTCATCACGATTAACGACAATTAAAGAACACAGAAGTCCTTAAATGAATCCTAAAATCCTTCCACCATCCTAAAACCCCACGGGAAAAAAAAATTCCCCTTTTTTTTCCCCTCGCTCCGGAGGCGCCGAATATTCCCGGCGATATTTTTTTCCCCAGGGAATTGGCTCGGCCCTTCATCATCTCCTGCTTAATTAGAATATGCAAATCACCCCTCATTAAGAAGGCGGGGAAGCCCTGAGGGAGCTTTTCCAGGAATTCCGTGGCTGCCTCATCCCCCCTCATTTCCCCCCGTTTTCCCCAATTTTTCCCCATTTTTTCCCTTTTCTATTTTTTCCCTCCCCCCCCTCGTTTTCCCTCATTTTTCCTCCTTTTCCCTTTTCCCTCTTTTCCTCTTTTTTTCTATTTCCCCTTTTTCCCCTTCCCCCCTTGTTTTCCTTTATTTTTCCCATTTCCCTCCACTTTTCCCCCCTTTTCCCTTTTCTCCTTCCCCCCTTATTTTCCCTTACTTTCTCTTTTCCCTCTTTCTCCCCTTTTTCCTCTTTTTTCTATTTCTCCATTTCCTCTTCCCCCTTTTTCTTCCCCATTTTCCCCTTTTTCCCCTTCCCCCCTCATTTTCCCTTATTTTTCCTCATTTTCCCTTTTCCCTCTTTTCCTCTTTTTTCCATTTCCCCTTTTCCCCTTCCCCCCCTTTCTTCCCCATTTTCCCTTTTTTTCCCTTTCCCCCTTTTTTCCCTTATTTTTCCCTTTTCCCCCCTTTTCCTCCCTTTTCTCCTTCCCCCCTCATTTTCCCTTATTTTCCCTTTTCCCTCTTTCTCCCTTCTTTCCTCTTTCTCCTATTTTCCCATTTCCCCTTCCCCCCCTTTCTTCCCCATTTTCCCCTTTTTCCCCTTCCCTGCTTTTTTCCCTTATTTTTCCTTTTTCCCCCCTTTTCCCTTTTCTATTTTTTCTTTCCCCCCTCATTTTCCCTTATTTTTCCTCATTTTCCCTTTTCCCTCTTTTCCTCTTTTTTCCATTTCCCCTTTTCCCCTTCCCCCCCTTTCTTCCCCATTTTCCCTTTTTTTCCCTTTCCCCCTTTTTTCCCTTATTTTTCCCATTTCCCCCTTTTCCCCCATTTCCCCCCTTTTCCCTTTTCTATTTTTTCTTTCCCCCCTAATTTTCCCTTTTTTTTCCTCATTTTCCCTTTTCCCTCTTTTCTTCTTTTTTCTGTTTCCCCTTTTCTCCTTCCTCCCCTTTCTTCCCCATTTTCCCTTTTTTTTCCTTTCCCCCTTTTTTCCCTTATTTTTCCCATTTCCCCCCTTTTCCCTTTTCTATTTTTTCCCTTCCCCCCCTCGTTTTCCCTTATTTTTCCTCATTTTCCCTCTTTTTTCCATTTCCCCTTTTCCCCTTCCCCTCTTTCTCCCCCCTTTTCCCCGTTTTCCCCCATTTCCCCCCTTTTCCCCTTTTTTCCTTCCCCCCTTATTTTCCCTTATTTTCTCTTTTCCCTCTTTTCTCCCCTTTTTCCTCTTTTTTCTATTTTCCCTTTTCCCCTTTCCCCCTCTTTCTTCCCCATTTTCCCCTTTTTCTCCTTCCCCCATTTCCCCCTTTTCCCCCATTTCCCCCCTTTTCCCTTTCCTATTTTTTCCTTCCCCCCTCATTTTCCCTTATTTTTCTTCATTTTCGCTCTTTTTCCTCTTTTTTCCATTTCCCCTTTTCCCCTTCCCCTCTTTCTTCCCCATTTCCCCTCTTTTTCCCCTTTCCCCCTTTGCCCCTCATTTTTCCTTTTTCCCCCCTTTTCCCCCTTTTCTCCTTTTTTCTTTCCCCCCTCATTTTCCCTTTTTTTTCCTCATTTTCCCTTTTCTCTCTTTTCCTCTTTTTTCCATTTCCCCATTTCTCCTTCCCCCTCTTTCTTCCCCATTTCCCCTTTTTTTTCCTTTCCCCCTTGTTTTTCCCTTATTTTTCCCTTTTCTCCCCTTTTCCCCTTTTTCCCATTTTCCCCTTTTTCCTTTTTTTCCCCTTTTTTTCCCCCTTTCCCCCCAGGTTTTCCCCTCCCAACCTTTTTCCCCTCGGCATTTTTTTCCCTTTTTTTTTCCTTGGATAACCAAAGCCCAAAGCTCACCCAGCACATCACAGGCGAGCAGGAAAAAAAACCTCGGGAACGGGATATCCCGGGATCCTGAACCCCCCCCTTGACCTCCCGGAATTCCGTACTCAACCATCCGTCATTCCTAACGGGAACGTCCCCCCCTCCACGGGGGGTCCCCCAAGGGTTACTCAGGGGTGGCTTCACAATGTGCATTTGGGATTCGGGATCGTTCCGGGAACGCTCCCGATCCCGGCGCCGAGGCGGCCAAATGGGAATTCCGCCTCTCCCAGCTCCGCGGGAATTTGGTTTTGGGATGAGGTTTTTGGGATTTTTTTTTTTTTCCCCCTCCCTCTCCGGGAGATGGGATTAGTCAGGATCCCAGCGTGATCCCAATTTAATTTAATTCCCTGTCCCGGCCCAGGAATTCCTTGAGGGATTCCTGTAAGTTCAAGGAGCGCTGGCCCGGAAGCCGTTCCTGCGGAAAAGATGGATTTGGGGAAAGCCATGGGAGAGGAGGTCATTAGGGGGGTGACCTGTCGCCTTCCATCCGTCACCGACATTCCCAGCCGGCGGAAAACCGCGGGAATGTTCTCCCTTTGCCGGCGCGGGGAGATGTTCCCGTTTATTCCCTGATGGTTGTTTATTTATCGGGAAAATGAGGAAATTCCTGATGGACGCCAGGGAAATCCCTCTTTCCCCGGCTCCAGGAACATTCCCAATTTTTTTCCCTAGGAAAAGGGAATATCCGCCTTTGCCGATCCGGCCGGCCCCGGGGTTGTGGGGAGGCTGCATCTCCGGAGATGCCCGGAGTGCATCCACATCATTCCCATTTTTCCTTAGAGTATTCCCATGGGAAACCCAGCCGTTTTCCAAGGAAACCTGGTTGTTTTCCAAGGAAATCCAGTTGTTTTCCAAGGAAATCCAGTTGTTTTCCAGGAAATCTGTCCATTTTCCAAGGAAATCTGTCCATTTCCCAAGGAAATCCAGCCATTTCCCAAGGAAATCCAGCCATTTCCCAAGAAATCCGGCCATTTCCCAAGAAATCCAGCCATTTTCCAAAGAAACCTGGCCATTTCCCAAGGAAATCTGTCCACTTCCCAAGGAAACCTGGTTGTTTTCCAAGGAAACCTGGCCATTTCCCAAAGAAATCCGGCCATTTTCCAAGGAAATCTGTCCATTTCCCAAGGAAACCTGTCCATTTCCCAAGGAAATGTAGACATTTCCCAAGGGAAGAGTTAGATCACGGACCAGGATCTGCTCCACAGGCAGGAGTTGATCCCGGGAAGTCCCACCTGGACAGGGGGAAGAAATCCTTGGAACAAATCCCAGAGAAGCCGCAGAATCTCCTCACCGGGAACATTCCAGGTCCATCCAGACGCAATCCTGGGATGGCCCGGTCGGAGCAGGGAGTGGGACGGAGGAGACTTTTCCACAGATCCCATAAATTCCACTCAGGAAATTTTTTTTCATATCCCACAGAAGCTGCTGGGATGGACCCTTGGGAGCACCTGGACTTCCCGAGCTGCAAATCCCGGATTTTATCCTCACAAACCACAGCAGCAGGAATGGATTTTCATGGAATTTGCTGGGAAAAAAAAAAAAAAAACGAACAAGCCGGTTTGTCCCCAGCCAGCTCCGAGGTTTTTCCAAGGTCCTTTCAGCCCACGGGAATTTGTCACTTCCCACCTTTCCTGATGATCCCATGATGGAGGTGACGGAGTTTTCCTGGTGAGTCAAGCGTGGAGGGAAGGAATTCCTTTGGATCAAGAATAAAAACAGGGATGAGTTCCAATGGAAAACGCCCGGATCCGGCCGGGACAAACGTCCTTAATGAATTCAACGCTCCCGACATTCCGAAGAGATTCCCTGGCGAGCTCGGGGCTGCCGCCGGAGCTGGAAAAGGAGGATTTTACGGATGGAATTCCACCGCTGCCCTTGATCCCCTCGGGAATCTTGCCGGGAGATGGAGAAGGAGAGAACTCCAGGAATGATCCGGGTGGGATGAGGTGAATCCCACCGGGGGCGTCTCTGTAGGGAGGTTGGATTCCTTCCCAGAGTTCCAAAGGATGGCAAAGAATTCCCGGGAAAGAGGAGGGGTGGAGAGTTCCCAGGACCTGGGATACTGGAAGGGCAGGAATTCTGAGGGGATATAAAATCCAAGGAATGTGGGGTTGGAAAGGAATTCCCTCATCCCTTTCCCTTTGGATGGGAATTCAGGGACAGCTCAAGAATTCCTCATGGGTTTCCCACCCGGCGTATCCATAAAAATCCTGGGAAAATCCTTTGAAGAGCATCTTTATCCCCAAATCCTTCGAGTTCCTTTTTTTTCCCCCTCTCAAACCCAATCCTGCTTTTCCGGGATTAAAAGCCGGAATTCTTCATCCACCTGGAGCACCCACAGGGACAGGAGGTGGTTTCTCCCTTTGGAGATGAATTCCAAGGGTTGGAATCCCATTATCCCGGCTTGGAATCCCCTTTTTTCCCTGGCTTTCCTCAGCTCTCCAAGCTCTGGAACAAACAGCTCCGGTCTGAACCTGAATTCCAGCTGTGGTTCCTCCGGAATCAAATTCCATGGTATCACAATATATGGAGATAGCTATGATAGGTTATTCGAGTTCATGGAATAACGGGATCAGGAATGGGTTGGGTGGGAAAGGGACCTTCAATCCCATCCCATTCCCACCTCATTCCATGGGCAGGGACACCTCCCACCATCCCAGGTGGATCCCAGTCCCAATGTCCAACCCGGCCCTGGACATTCCCAGGGATCCAGGGGCAGCCCCAGCCAAGCTGGGAATTCCAGAGATTCCGCGGCTTCTCTGGGATTCGTTCCAAGGATTCCTTCCTCCCGTCCAGGTGGGACTTCCCGGGATCGGCTCCTGCCCATGGAGCAGATCCTGGTCCGTGATCCAACTCTTCCCTTTGGATCATTGGGCAGGGATGAGGTTCCCTCTCAGCGCCTCTTCCTCGGAGGAGCTGATTTGGGATCAAAAAGCCGCTGAACCTCCTCAGAAACCTTTTCCCGCTCGTTTTCCCCCATCCCAGAAAATCACAGAGCCACGGAATCCTGGGATGGGGGAGTTGGGAGGGACCTTAAATCCCATCCCATTCCCACACATTCCATGGGCAGGGACACCTCCCACCATCCCAGGTGGATCCAAATCCATCCAACCCGGCCTTGGGCATTCCCAGGGATCCAGGGGCAGCCCCAGCCAAGCTGGGAATTCCAGCCCAGCCAGGAATTCCTGCCCCAATCCCAGCTCAATGTCACTTTTCCCAGTGGGAAGCCATTCCCTGTCTCCTGTCCCTGCAGCCCTTGTCCCCAGCCCCTCTCCAGCTCTCCTGGAGCCCCTGCAGGCACTCGGAGCATTCCCTGGAGTTTTCCCTTCTCCAGCGGAACATTCCCAGCTCTCCCAGAGCAGAGGGGCTCCAGAATCCTGGAATGGTTTGGGTGGGAAGGGACCTAAATCTCATTCCCATTCCCACCCCATGCCATGGGCAGGGGCACCTCCCACCATCCCAGGTGGATCCAACCCACCCTTGGGCATTCCCAGGGATCCAGGGGCAGCCCCAGCTTCTCCTTCCCCCCAAAATCCCACCTCTCCCTTCCCTCTTTCCCTTTAACGCCATTCCCAGAGCTCACAATCCCCATAAAAAACCCTTCTCCCATTCCCAGGATTTTTTTTTTTTTTTTCCAGGCCGGCAGGAATCCGATCCCGGCCCCTCTGATGAGGTGAGAGCCCAGCCAGGCCCAATTCCCAAGGTGTGAACTCAAACCAGACCGCGCTGGCTCTCCTAACGAAGCCCAGCTGCTCCCGGCATTCCCGAGGCAGGGAAAAAAAAGGAAATTCCCGCTCCCTTCCTTCAGGGACGTGTCGGGAACGGGGCCAAGAGCTTCCTGCCCCACACATGGGATGCAGCCATTCCCGTAAAAACGCCGCGGGATGAGGGAAACGGCCAGGCTGGGAAGGGTTGGGATGGGCTCGGGCTGGTTAAGGCTCCTCTGGATCCTGGGAATGCTGACAGCGGGATGGGCTCAGATCCCAGAAAACCCATCCCGGCACAGGTGTGTCCCCTGGGAATCTTGGTGCTGAGCCCGGCCTTGGAAGGTGTGGAAAGGGCCTGGTTGGAATTTTGGGATGAGTGCACGGAGAGGAGTTGCTCTGTTCTGGGAGAGCTGGGAATGCTCCCCTGGAGAAGGGAAAACTCCAGGGAATGCTCCGAGTGCCTGCAGGGGCTCCAGGAGAGCTGGAGAGGGGCTGGGGACAAGGGCTGCAGGGACAGGAGACAGGGAATGGCTTCCCACTGGGAAAAGTGACATTGAGCTGGGATTGGGGCAGGAATTCCTGGCTGGGCTGGAATTCCCAGCTTGGCTGGGGCTGCCCCTGGATCCCTGGGAATGTCCAAGGCTGGGTTGGATCCACCTGGGATGGTGGGAGCTGTCCCTGCTCTTTGGATGTGTGATCCCCGCTCATCCCAATGGAAAAAAAAATCCCTTTTCCCTCTGTTTGCCGAGCCAGGATTCCGTAAAATCTGGATCCGATCTTGGTTCCCAGCACCTCCAGCTCCCGATTTTTTTCCCAGGATTTCAGGCTCCTTCCCGCTCCGGAGGTTTCCCGGGCCTTTCCTTTGGAGCAATCGGAGCCCAGCAGGAAGCGGGAGCGGCTCCGGGGTTTTTCTCTCCCATTCCTTGGCAGATGGATCCCAAAAAAAACCCCAAACAATCCAATTCCGGTGAGTTGAGATTCCCAACTTTTCAAGGCGAGAGAATTCCGGCTCCTCTGGAAGTGACTCCGTGCTCTGCTTTTCCCTTGGAGGGCAGGGAATGAGCCCGGGAATGGATTTTTGGGGTAACACGGATCTTGGAAAGGCGGGAGAGGCACGGGCGTGGCTTTTCCTCCTCTTTTCCAGGGATTTCCCTGCTCCTTCCCATGGATTTCCTCTCTTTTTTCCATTGTTTTCCCATCTCCTTTTCCCTTCTCTTTTCCATGGATTTCCCTTCTTTCCACAGTTCTCCCTTCTCCTTTCCATGGTTTTCCCTCCTCCTTTTCCAATCTCCTTTCCTGGGTTTTCCCTCCTCCTTTCTATGGTTTTCCCTTCTCTTTTCCATCGTTTTCCCTCTTCCTTTCCGTGGATTTCCCCTCTTTTTTTCCATGGTTTTCCCTTCTCTTTTCCATGGATTTCCCTCCTCCTTTTCCCATCTCCTTTCCTTGGTTTTTCCTCCTACTTTTCCCTCTTCCTTTCCACGGATTTCCCTTCTTTTTTCCCATCTCCTTTCCCCCCCTCCTTTCCACAGGTTTCCCTCTTCCTTTCCTGGTTTCCCTCCTCCTTTCCATGGATTTCCCCCCTCATTCCCACCCTTTTCCCTCACACCTTTCGACAACACCAACCCGGGGTTTTTTTAAGGACAGGTGCGGTTCCTATCGCGACAAACCGGATCCTCAGGGCTCACCCCTGCGCTCTATCGCGATAAAACCCAGGTTTTATCATGATAAACCTGACTTTTTATCGTGATAAACCTGGATTTTTTATCGTGATAAACCCTGGGTTTTGTCGTGATAAACCTGGATTTTTTATTGTGATAAATCCTGGATTTTGTCATGATAAACCCTGGGTTTTATCGTGATAAACCCAATTTTTTTATTGTGATAAACCCGGATTTTTTATCGTGATAAACCCTGGGTTTTATCGTGATAAACCTGGATTTTAATGTTAAGCCCTGGTTTTAATAGAGGCAACCCCGGGGTTTAGTGACACAAACCTGGATATTAATATTATAAACCTGGATTGCAATGATTCAAACCTGGTTTTAAGGATTTAAGCCTGGTTTTTAATGATATAAACCTGTTTTCAATGATAACACCGGGTTTTTATCACGATAAACCTGGTTTTAAATGATAAAACCTGGTTTTAATATTGATAAACCCTGGGGTTTATAACGACAGAACGGGACTGACAACAACGAACCTGGTTTGTGAGGATGAACCTGGTTTGTAATGTAAAACTCCATGTTTCAGATATATAAACCTGGTTTTTGATAATATAAACCTGGTTTTAAGGATAACACTGGGGTTTTATCACTATAAACCTGGTTTTAAATGATAAAATCTGGTTTTAATATTGGTAAACCCTGGGTTTCAGTGATATAAACCTGGATTTTGATAATATAAACCTGCATTTCAATGATTTAAACCTGGTTTTAATGATATAAACCTGGATTTTCATGATATAAACCTGGTTTTAGGGAAAACACCGGGTTTTTATCATGATAAACCTGATTTTAAATGGTAAAACCTGGTTTTAATATTGATAAACCCTGGGGTTTATAACGGCAGAACAGGACTGACAACAATGAATCTGGGTTTTGAGGATGAACCTGGTTTTTAATGGTGAAGCCCAGGTTTGGGTGATATAAACCTGGATTTGAATGACTTAAACCTGGGTTTTGATAATATAAACCGGGTTTTTAATGAAATAAACCGGGTTTTTAATGAAATAAACCTGGATTTTAATGAAATAAACCTGGATTTTAATGATATAAACCTGGTTTTAATGAAATAAACCTGGATTTTAATGATATAAACCTGGTTTTTGAAGATGAACCTGGCTTTTAATGTAAAACTCTGTGTTTCAGTGATATAAACCTGGTTTTTGACAACATACACCTGGATTTCAATTATTTAAACCTGGTTTTAGAGATAACACCAGGGTTTTATCACATAAACCTGATTTTAAATGATAAAACCTGCTTTTAATATTGATAAACCCTGGGTTTTATAACAACAGAACGGGACTGACAGCAATGAACCTGCTTTGTGAGGATGAACCTGGTTTTTAAGGGTAAAGCCTGGATTTTAATGATTTAAACCTGGATTTTGATAATATAAACCTGAATTTCAATGATTTAAACCTGGATTTTAATAATGCAAACCTGGTTCTAATGATATAAACCTGGATTTTCATGATATAAACCTGGTTTTAGGGATAACACCGGGTTTTTATCACATAAACCTGGTTTTAAATGGTAAAACCTGGTTTTAATATTGATAAACCCTGGATTTTATAACGACAGAACGGGACTGACAGCAATAAACCTGGTTTGTGAGGATGAACCTGGTTTGTAATGATAAAGACCAAGTTTGGGTGATATAAACCTGGATTTTAATGACTTAAACCTGGATTTTAGTGACACAAACCTGGATTTCAATTATATAAACCTGGTTCTAATGATTTAAACCTGGATTTCAATGATGTAAACGTGGTTTTAGGGACAACACCGGTTTTTTATCACAATAAACCTGGTTTTAAATAATAAAACCTGGTTTTAATATTGATGAACCCTGGGTTTTAAAACTACAAAATGGGACTGACAGCAATAAACCTGGTTTGTGAGGATGAACCTGGTTTGTAATGGTAAAGCCCGGGTTTGGGTGATATAAACCTGGATTTTGATAATATAAACCTGGTTTTTAATGACAAACCTGGTTTTTAGTGACACAAACCTGGATTTCAATGATATAAACCTGGTTTTAATGATTTAAACCTGGTTTCAATGATATAAACCTGGTTTTAGGGATAACACCAGGTTTTTATCACGATAAACCTGATTCTAAATTCTAAAATCTGCTTTTAATATTGATAAAACCTGGGGTTTATAACCATAGAACAGGACTTAAAACAATGAACCTGCTTTGTGAGGATGAACCTGGTTTGTAATGGTGAAGCCCAGGTTTCAGATATATAAACCTGGATTTCAATGATTTAAACCTGGATTTTGATGATGTAAACCTGGTTTCAAGGATAACACTGGGGTTTTATCACAACAAACCTGGTTTTAAATGATAAAATCTGATTTTAATATTGATAAACCCTGGGTTTCAGTGATATAAACCTGGTTTTTGATAATATAAACCTGGATTTTTTTATCGTGATAAGCCTGGTTTTAAACAATAAAACCCAGTTGTTGTTACAATAAACCCGGCTTTTAAGGACAAACCTGGTTTTAAATGATAAAACCTGGTTTTAATATTGATAAACCCTGGGTTTTAAAACTACAAAATGGGACTGACAGCAATAAACCTGGTTTGTGAGGATGAACCTGGTTTTTAATGGTAAAGCCGGGGTTTCAGATATATAAACCTGGATTTTAATGATATAAACCAGGATTTTAATGATTTAAACCTGGATTTTAACGATTTAAACCTGGTTTTAACGATATAAACCTGGTTTTATCACGATAAACCTGATTTTAAATGATAAAACCTGGTTTTAATGTTGATAAACCCGGTTTTAAATGATAAACCCGGCTTTTCCAACAATTCCTCCTCTCCAGCTGCTCCCGACCTCCCGCTGAGGATGGAAGGAACCAGGATCCCCGAATCCCGGGATTTTTCGGGATGGAAATTCTCCAGGATCATCAAAGCCGGGCCGTCCCTGGGGTTTTTTCCCACTTCCAGAGATTTGAACCCCGCGGGGAATCCCGGAAGGAATCCCGGGAATGGTCGGGGGAGGATGTGCCTGATGATTAAGAAGGGTAATTAACAGGGTAATAATTAACCCCATGGATTCCCTAATTAACCCCATGGATTCCCGGCTGCTGGGAAAAGTGGGAATGTGTGGAAAAAAAAAAAAAAAAACAAGGAAAAAACAAAGGGTGGATTAAACCCGGCTCCACTCGGGACTAAAGTCCGGCTCAGCCCTGGAAAATTCTGATTTTACCTTAATCCCATCCCAAATTTAATTCCCCTCATCCTCTCCCTTCAAAAGTCTGGGAAAATCCTGGAATTTTCTGGCCGGGCTCTGCTCGTCCCCTCTCCCCGCTCCTGTCCACCACCCCGGGGTTGTTCCCGTGAAATCCTGGAATTCCAGAGGGTGCTGGGTGCTGGAATTCCGCCCGTGGTGTGCGGGTCTCGAGGTGGTGTCGCTGCCTCTGGAATTTGCCTCTGGAATTATTTGCCTCTGGAATTATTTCCCTCTGGGATCTCCCAGCCCAGCCCAGGCTGCGCTTGGCAAAAAAAAAAAAAAAATAATCCAAAAAAATTTGGATTTTCCATGGGATTCCCATCCCACCTTCCAGGCAGGATTGGGATTTTTTTATTTATTTTTTTTCTCCCTGGCAGAAATTCCTGGGAAGAGGGAAAATCGTGGAGATGGACGGGGATGGGATGAGGAAGGAAAAAAAATCCCAAAAAAACCTCCCCCCAGTGCGGTTTTCTGGGAATCGCAGTGCACCAGGGGCTGGAAAAGTGGGAAAAGAGGGATTGTGGCCCTTGGCACAAACACCTGGAGAAGTTAAAGAAGAGCAGGGAAAACTGGGAGGAGTGGGAATGAGCTGGGGATTCCTTGGAATATCTCTTCTGGGAGGAGGAGCCGGTGTCCAGGCGCTCTGGGATCCCGGGAAACGGGAAACGGAAGGAAAGCGGAGCTCCCCTCCCATCCCCACCCTGAGGAATTGGTTCGGAATTCCAGGGGAGGTTGTGGGGTCCCCGTTCCCAGAAGCGTTTTGGAAATGGAATTCCATGGAATCATGGAATGGTTCGGGAGGGAAGAGACCTTAAATCCCCATTCCAACTCAGGGACTCGGAGCATTCCCTGGAGTTTTCCCTTCTCCGGGGGAACATTCCCAGCTCTCCCAGAGCAAAAGAGCTCCAGGATCCTGGAATGGTTTGGGTTGGAAAAAACCTTAAATCCCATCCCAACCCCTTTCTATGGGCAGGGACACCTCCCACCATCCCAGGTGGATCCAACCCGGCCTTGGACATTCCCAGGGATCCAGGGGTGGCCTCAGCCAAGCTGGGAATTCCAGCCCAGCCAGGAATTCCTGCCCAAGATCCCATCCAGCCCTGCCCTCCACCTCCTCACGGGAATATTCAAATCCCGTTTGGCATTCCTGACTTCCCGACCCATCTCAAACTCGGAGAAAAAAAAATTAAAAAAGAAAAAAAAATTCCCAAAAATTCAATGGCGCCAAGTGACTCCTTAGATTCCGGGAGTTTCCTAAAAAAAAATTAAAAAAAAAAAAAAAAAATTAAAAAAGAAATTTAAAAAAAAAGAATTTTAAAAAATTTAAAAAAATAAAAAAAAAATTTAAAAAATTAAAAAAAAAAATTAAAAACAAATAAAAAAAAAAATGGGGAACTTGAATCTCTTCCCGGGAATTTTCCCAATCTCCCTTTGCTCTGCTCAGACTTCCAGAACTCCCCATCCCTCCCAAGCTCCGTGTCCCTGGCATTTCATCCCTGCCCCCGGAATATTCCGCTCCAGCCTCCCAGAACGTTATTAACGACCCCCCCCCACCCCCGGCAGCGGAGAGGGCCGTAAATCCCGGGATTTTTACCGCCCTCCCAAGGCTGTGGAGCCGTCAGGCTCCACAAATCACCGGGACAAATCGGATTTCTGGGATGGCGTTCCATCGGGATGTTTTATGGCCCTGCCACTCCGGGCTGGGATTTACGGCGGCGGCCGCTCCGCATCCAAATTCAGGGAAAATTCGCGGAAAACGACTCCGAGCGGGAGAACTTTCAAGGATTCTTGGTTTTCTTTCCCAAACTTTCTCGGGAGAGGCGGGAGCTGGCGGATCTGTGGGGGGTTTGGATTCTCCTGGTTGGCTCGATGTTTGTTACCTGGGGAAATCCTGGAGTCTCCATCCTGGGAAGCGCCCATGGATGGGCTGGAGCAGCCTGGGATGGCGAGAGGTATCCCTGCCTGTGGATGGGGTGGGAATGGGATGAGATTTGGGGTCAATCCCAATCCAAAAGGATTCCAGGATTCTGGAGCCAGGCTGGGAGAGCTGGGAATGTTCCCCTGGAGAAGGGAAAACTCCAGGGAATGCTCCGAGTGCCTGCAGGGGCTCCAGGAGAGCTGGAGAGGGGCTGGGGACAAGGGCTGCAGGGACAGGAGACAGGGAATGGCTTCCCACTGGGAAAAGTGACATTGAGCTGGGATTGGGGCAGGAATTCCTGGCTGGGCTGGAATTCCCAGCTTGGCTGGGGCTGCCCCTGGATCTCTGGGAATGTCCAAGGCCAGGTTGGATGGATTTGGATCCACCTGGGATTGGGAAAGGTGTCCCGGGATTGGAATGGGATGAGTTTTCCCACCCAAACCAGTGATTCCATTGAAATCATTGTCGTTGTCCTTATTAATTATTATATCAACGAATATATCAATTAATATGACTCTGTGATAATTTATGTAATAAGAACCATGATGATAATTGTAATTATTATTATTATTAATAATAATAATGAATGGGAAATTCTGGGGAAATTCTTCCTTCCAGGCAGGCGGTGCCAGTCGCTCCAAGCGCCTTCCTGCCATTCCAGAGAGGAAAAAGAAAGGAAAAAGAAAGGGAATGGAAAAGAAAAATATGGGAAAGGAAAAGGAAAAGGAAAAGGAAAAGGAAAAGGAAAAGGAAAAGGAAAAGGAAAAGGGAAAGGGAAAGGGAAAGGGAAAGGGAAAGGAAAGGAAAGGAAAGGAAAGGAAAGGAAAGGAAAGGACTCCATGAGATTCCCGGAGAAGATCTTGGGAATTCCGTGCGTTCTTCCCACCAATCCCACGGCGGCGACCCCCCGGGATTGGAATTTCGCCGGGGTTTGCTCCTGCCTGGATCCTGGAGGCTGCTTTTCCCTTGGAGGGGCAGGAATTCGATCCCAAACAGGGATTTATTTTTTTCCTGGGATTTGGGAATTAACAGCCCTCCGGGTGGGGTTGGGACTTCAGGATGGAATGGGGAAAGCAAGAAAATTCCCGGGGAAAAATTCCTGGAATTTTATTTTTTTGGCTTTACCGGGAAAGCCTGAGCGACCCCCTGGATGTGGGAACTGCTCTCCTCGGCATTCCCAAAAAAACCCCTCCCTCCATCCCAGAGAACTCTTCCCATCGCCAAAACCAGGGCGGGATGAGCCGGAATTCCCTCCCCTCTCCCGGATTCCGGGGTCGGCGTTCCCTCCTCCAGCCGGGATTTCCCTCTGGCTGCCGTGAGCTCCTCCCAAGTGTTAATCCTTTCCTTCCATCGGATTTTCCGGAATAACCGTTCCCAGGCTCAGGCTGCCAATCCCTGGAAAGCAGCTGTTTGCCCCCCCTGCCCCTCCCCTGGATGCGGCTGGGATCCAGCTGGAATTCCCGCCGGGAAGATTGGGAAAGGCTCCCCCAAATTTTATTTTTTTTATTTATTTTTGTGCACACGGACACCCGGATTCCTGAACCTCTGGGAAGTGAGGTGTCCCCAAATTCTGGGAATGAGGAGCAGGGAAACTTGGAGGGGAAATCATTCCCGCGTGGAAGCAAACGGGATTCGTTAAATCCCCGCGGTGCCAGGGAGGTCTTGGAATGCCGATGGGAATGGGAAGGGTGGGAAAGGGGGGAGACTGCAGCTCCCACCGGCGGGAAAACCGGGAAAGATGGATTAAAAATCGGGAAAATTCCTGGGAAAGCAGCAGGACTGGGGATGGAGATCGGGGCTGGGATTTCTTGATCCGAATCTGAACATTCCGGGAAGGAATCCCTGGGGGTGTTGGACTCCTCACATCCAATATTCCTGCTGATCTCCCATGGATCAGGGATGGACACAGATCCTGCCATTCCCTGGATCAGGTATGAGCTCAGATCCCGATTTTCCTTGGATCAGGTATGAGCTCAGATCCCGATTTTCCTTGGATCAGGTATGAGCTCAGATCCCGATTTTCCCTGGATCAGGGATGGACACAGATCCTGATTTTCCCTGGATCAGGGATGTGCATGGATCCTGTCATTCCAGGGATCAGGGAAGGATACAGATCCTGCTGCTTTCCCTGCATCAGGGATGAGCACAGATCCCGATTTTCCTTGGATCAGGGATGGACACAGATCCTGATTTTCCCTGGATCAGGGATGGGCACAGATCCTGATTTTCCCTGGATCAGGGATGTGCCCAGATCCCGCTCCTCTCCCACCGATCCCCCACTTGCCCACCCCCCCCACCCCTCCCCATTCCCCATTTCCTGCCATCCCGGGATTTTCCCCAGCCCGTTCCCAGCCCAGCCCATTCCACACAAAATTCCTCTTTTCCCCTTCCTGCCCCGCCCTCACACCCGCCCTGGCAAAGGACGGGATTTTCCCGCCCGCTTCCCGCCCTTCCCTTTCCCAAGGCCTTTCCAGGCCCGGATCCCGGGGCTCCCGGGGCCTTGGCCTGTTCCCCATTAAATCCCAGCCCCGGCTGCTTCCTTAGGGAATCGGGGCTGGAATGACTTCAATCCACGGAGCGCCTCCGCCCCGCAGCCCTGCCGGCAGGATCCCCGGGAAAAGTGGGAGTTTTTCCCACCCGGATACCCCAGGCCCCGCTGGATTTCAGACCCTGACGCTCCAAGGATGCGGCTAAAACTGGGAGCCGAATCCCTGGATTTGTCTGTCACAAAGCCTTGGATTGGGTTGCTGATTCCCTTTGGGAATGTGGCGACATTCCAGAGGTCCATGAGTGGGAAGGTGAGGAATTGGAGCAGATCCCGTGGGAACACCGGGATCCCTGGAAAGGCATGCTAAGCCATGGCTCTGCCGGTCCCACCTGGAAAACCGAGGGAAGCAGGAGCTCTGCTGAGGTAAAAGAGCTGCTGCTCCCGAGCTGGAGGCTCCAGGGATCTGGAATGGTGTCCATGACGTCATCTTGGAATCTTGGAATGGGGTGGGATTGAAGGGGCCCGAAGGATCATCCCATTCCCAACGCATTCCATGAGCAGGGACACCTCCCACCATCCCAGGTGGATCCAACCCAGCCTTGGACATTCCCAGGGATCCAGGGGCAGCCCCAGCCAAGCTGGGAATTCCAGCCCAGCCAGGAATTCCTGCCCCAATCCCAGCTCAATGTCACTTTTCCCAGTGGGAAGCCATTCCCTGTCTCCTGTCCCTGCAGCCCTTGTCCCCAGCCCCTCTCCAGCTCTCCTGGAGCCCCTGCAGGCACTCGGAGCATTCCCTGGAGCCTTCCCTTCTCCAGGGGAACATTCCCAGCTCTCCCAGCCTGGCTCCAGAGCAGAGGGGCTACAGAATCCTGGAGCAACTCCATGGTCACCTCTGGAATTGATCCAGCAGCTCCCAACTTCCTCCTGATCCAGGGGAACAGAAGGATCAGTGCCGATCCCTGATCCAGGGAAAATCAGGATCCATGCTCATCCCTGATCCAGGGAACAGCAGGATCCTTGCAGCTGAGGGGGACACAGGGACAGAATTCCCGCCTTTCCCGCTGCCCCACACTGCAGGATCACCCCAGGACTCGCATTCCCGGTGCCCTCCATCCCGTGATTTTGAAATTCCCCCTTTTCCCGGCTCCCAAGGTGCCAGCGCCGGGCGGCCCCGCGGGATCCGGGATTTACGAGGTGTGGAAAAACCTCCCGCTTCCCACCGTCCCGGGGGTAATCCATAAAATTCTGCGGGAATTCCGCCGCCCCATCTGTGCTCCTGTGGGCCAGATGCTGCTTCCCGAGGAATCAAAGGAAGAAGGCACGGAATTCTGCTTTATTTTATTTTATTTTGTTTTGTTTTGTATTATTTTATTTTATTCTATTATTTTATTTTGTTTTATTTTATTTTATTTTGTATTATTTTATTCTTTTATTTTATTTTATTATTTTATTTTGTTTTATTTTATTTTATTATTTTATTTTATTCTATTCTATTCTATTCTATTCTACATTA
Source organism: Phylloscopus trochilus trochilus (assembly GCA_016584745.2). Lineage (NCBI taxonomy): Eukaryota > Metazoa > Chordata > Aves > Passeriformes > Phylloscopidae > Phylloscopus > Phylloscopus trochilus. The sequence goes on along the minus strand of WQNJ02000070.1, from coordinate 489,881 downwards.
TATTATATTATATTATATTATATTAATTTATTTTATTTTATTATTTTATTCTATTCTATTCTATTCTATTCTATTCTATACTACTTTATTTTATTTTGTTTTATTTTATTTTATTCTATTCTATTCTATTTTATTTTATTTTATTATTCTATTCTATTCTATTCTATTCTATTCTATTCTACTTTATTTTATTTTATTTTATTTTATTTTATTTTTTTTTTTTTTTTTTCGGGATGGGGTTGGAGTGTCTGGGATGCGGTTTGGACGCCAACGGCCAGGAAAGGAAAGGATTCCGTAAATGCTGGAAAAGAAATCCTTAAAAGAAAAATAAAACAGGGAATTGTTCCATCCAAGCTTTTGAAATGATCCAGGGGGTTTTTTGGGGTTTTTTGGGGGATTTTTGGGGGTTTTTTGGGGTTTTTTTGTTGTTTTTTTTTTAAGGATTTTGGAATTTCGGCGCCCTGGAAATGTGGATCCGGGTGCTGAGAGCCTGGAAAATAAAAGGGAAAAAATTCCAGTTTTCCTGCGAGAAAAGGGAATTCCTTGTTCAGCCACCACCAGGCCCGGGGTGATCCAGCGGGGCCTGAACTTCTCCCGGGATTTTTTCCTCTAAAATGAGGGATCTCACCTGTGTCCGTCTGGGAGAAGCACCCCCGATCCAGGCAGAACATCCCTGCGGATCCGGCTTCTCCTGTGACCGCTCCAAAGCTTTTAATCTTCATGGAATGGTTTGGGTTGGAAGGGATTTTAAGGATCAACCCATTCCCACCCCATCCATGGGCAGGGACACCTCCCACCATCCCAGGTGGATCCAAGCCCCAGTGTCCAACCTGGCCCTGGACGCTCCTAAATCCCGAGTTATTGCTGGTTGGGATGTTCATGGAATGGCTTGGGTGGGAAGAGACCTTAAATCCCATCCAGCCCCACCCCCTCCCACCATCCCAGGTGGATCCAACCCAGCCTTGGACATTCCCAGGGATCCAGGGGCAGCCCCAGCCAAGCTGGGAATTCCAGCCCAGCCAGGAATTCCTGCCCCAATCCCAGCCCAAGCTCCCTTTTCCCAGTGGGAAGCCATTCCCTGTCTCCTGTCCCTGCAGCCCTTGTCCCCAGCCCCTCTCCAGCTCTCCTGGAGCCCCTGCAGGCACTCGGAGCATTCCCTGGAGTTTTCCCTTCTCCACGGGAACATTCCCAGCTCTCCCAGCCTGGCTCCAGAGCAGAGGGGCTCCGGAATCCTGGAATTATTTGGTTTGGAAAAGATCCTAAATCCCATCCCATTGCTACCCCATCCATGTTCAGTGACATCTCCCACTATCCCAGGTTTTTCCAAATCCCATCCAACCCGGCCATGGGCTCTCCCAGGGATCCAGGGGCAGCCCCAGCCAAGCTGGGAATTCCAGCCCAGCCAGGAATTCCTGCCCAAGATCCCATCTCTCCCTACTTCCTTTCCCTTTAAATCCATGGATCCCAAGAGGAGCCCCTCGGCTCCCTTCGCCTCCTGGCCAGGACTCCCCGATGGATCCGTTTTCCGTCACCTCCAGTCATCCGATGTTTTTTTAGGGATAACGGCGCTGCAGAATTCCAGGACATCCACCAGCCACGCCTCTCCCAGGGATTTTTTTGTTGCCCATCAGCAAAGGAGCCACCGGTCCTGTGGATTCCTTGACGGCTCCTTAAAAATTCCTGTGGAATCCAAAGGGATCTGGGAAAAAAATTCCGGAGCGAATCCCGGTTTATCCCACTTTTCCAAGCAGGGCCATGTCCCGCTCCAAAGGAAAGTGTGGAAGACTGCTCCGGAAAGGGAGAGGGAAACTGAGGCAGGGATGGGCATGGACTGACTCCTCTTGGAAGTGTGGGATCCTGTTCTCCCAGGGCTTTGGGATTGGATCCCCCAGGAATCCCGGGAGATCGGGATCATCCAAGAGTGGATCCATCTCCATCCCTCCGGATCCCTGGGAGAAACCTCCCGGGTTCCCCTGGAGTCCGGCAGGGTTTGGGATGGGATCTCTTTCCGTCCCTTTTTTCCCAAACCGCTCCAAGATTCCCTGCCCGCTGAATCTGCTCCTTCTCCAGGGAGCTGGGAATGACGGGGGAGGATCCAACCTCCCAAAAAAAATTGAGGATAACTCATTCCCGTCCCCTCGGGAGCCACAATTCCCGGCGTTCCCAAACTCCCCCAGTTCCTTAGGATCTCCAGGGATCCCCCAGGACAATTGGAGCTCTTGGATGGAACAAATTCCATTTTTTTTAAATTTTTTTTTTTCCTGATTTTTTTCTTTTTTTTTTTTCCCTGCTGAAGCCGAAAGATTTCAAATCCAACATTTTGTCGGGATCCCTTCGGAATTCCCTCCTGACCTTTCCAGTTTCAGCTTTCCTGGGAAGAGATCTCCCATGGAAGTTTTAACTCCATTCCCTGAGGGATTTTTTCGGGACACGGCCGCTTTTTTTTGGCCCCTTTTTGTCCCATTATCCCTGGCTCGGGAATGTCCCATGGGAATCGGCAAACGGGAGCCGCTCCACGGCCGACGGAATTTTTTTCCCCTCTCCTTAGCAATTCCTCCTTAAAATTCCCATTGGAGCATCTCCAGACATTCATTTTCCCCACTTTGGGGACTCTGGGTGGTCAGGACAAAAAAAGGGATTTTTAAAAAATGGGATTTCGTCTTTAACTCCTTTTTTTTTTTCCGGGTTTTTTTTTGTTTTTTGTTTTTTTTTTTTTAAGGAATTCCCAAGTTTTGGCATCTTGATAAACGCCAAAATAAATTTTAAAAATAACTTTTTTTATTATTTTTTTTTATTTTTAAATTTTTTATTTCTTAAAAAATTTTAATTTTAAAAATTTATTTTTAAAAAATTTATTTATAATAAATTATTATTTAATTTAATAATATAAATAATAAATTATTATTTATTTATAATTTTTTTTTTTTTTTTATGAGAGCTTTTTTGGAGCAGCTTCCAAGGACCGGGAAATTCCAGGTGGAAAGCGTAATCCCCGATTCCTTGGGGATCCGGGTCCAAAGCCCTTCCATGTCCAGAGGAACCAAAAGGGTTTTATTCCCCAAAAACCCCAGAACATTCCAAGCTGGGAAGGAGCCACCCAAGGATAACTTGGAGCGAGCCCATCCTGAACCTCATTCCGGGTTTGGAAAAGTTGTGCTGAACTCTTCCCGCTCCACGTTTTCCTTCCACCCCCAACTCCTTCCGCTTTGGGACATCCCGGACACTCCAGGTGCCAAAATCCTGGAAAAGAAAAAAAAACCCAACAAAATAAGAAACTCATCCCAAAAAAAACAAAAACAAAAACAAACCAAAGCCCACCCACAGATGAAGCCTCTCCCCTCCCGGGAATTCCCGGAACAGCTGGAAGCTGATTCACAGGGAATGAAAACCTCGGGATTGGGGAGGTCAAACAAACACCACCCAGGTTCTGCTTCGGCTCCAAATCCAAGGAAAAACACAATGGAAGAGTTCATCTTCCCAGTTTGATTTTTTTTGTTGTTTTGTTTTGGTTTTTTTTTCCCCCGGCTGTTTACTGAACTCCAATCCCATTTAATAGCCCCCTTTTCCCCAGAAATTTGGGATTCTGCTCTGCATTAATAAGAGAGAGCATGGATTGGGATCAGGATCAGGATCGGGATCTGGACTGGGATTGGGATCTGGATCTGAATCGGGATCTGGACCTGGACTTGCATCAGGATCAGGATCAGGATCAGGACCAGGACCAGGACCAGGACCAGGATCAGAATCAGGACCAGGATCAGGACCAGGATCAGGATCAGGATCAGGATCTGGACTGGGATCGGGATCTGGATCTGAATTGGGATCTGGATCTGAATCAGGATCTGGACCTGGACTTGGATCAGGATCAGGATCAGGATCAGGATCAGGATCTGGACTGGGATCGGGATCGGGATCTGGATCTGGATCTGGATCTGGATCTGGATCAGGATCTAGATCAGAATCTGGATGAGTATCTGGATCAGGATCTGGTGGGAAGCCCCCAGATGGAACGGGTTTCTTGGCAGGGTGGGAATCCTGCCCAGGCCGTTTTTTCTGGGACATCTGGGAGAGAGGGCGGAGAAACTGCGGAGAGGGGCTGGGGACAAGGGCTGCAGGGACAGGAGACAGGGAATGGCTTCCCACTGGGCAAGGGGAGCTTGGGCTGGGATCTTGGGCAGGAATTCCTGGCTGGGCTGGAATTCCCAGCTTGGCTGGGGCTGCCCCTGGATCCCTGGGAATGTCCGAGGCTGGGTTGGACGTTGGGGCTTGGATCCCCAATCCAACCCAATCCAATCCAATCCAATCCAATCCAATCCAATCCAATCCAATCCAGGTTGGATCACCCGGGATAGGTGAAGATGCCCCTTTCCTTTCCTTTCCTTTCCTTTCCTTTCCTTTCCTTTCCTTTCCTTTCCTTTCCTTTCCTTTCCTTTCCTTTCCTTTCCTTTCCTTTCCTTTCCTTTCCTTTCCTTTCCTTTCCTTTCCTTTCCTTTCCTTTCCTTTCCTTTCCTTTCCTTTCCTTTCCTTTCCTTTCCTTTCCTTTCCTTTCCTTTCCTTTCCTTTCCTTTCCTTTCCTTTCCTTTCCTTTCCTTTCCTTTCCTTTCCTTTCCTTTCCTTTCCTTTCCTTTCCTTTCCTTTCCTTTCCTTTCCTTTCCTTCCCTTCCCTTCCCTTCCCTTCCCTTCCCTTCCCTTCCCTTCCCTTCCCTTTCCCTTTCCCTTTCCCTTTCCCTTTCCCTTTCCCTTTCCCTTTCCCTTTCCCTTTCCCTTTCCCTTTCCCTTTCCCTTTCCCTTTCCCTTTCCCTTTCCCTTTCCCTTTCCCTTTCCCTTTCCCTTCCCTTCCCTTCCCTTCCCTTCCCTTCCCTTCCCTTCCCTTCCCTTCCCTTCCCTTCCCTTCCCTCTCATCCACAGAACTCCAGGAACAGACCTTTTTCCCAAATCCCCAAAAATCAGATTCCTCTGCACCAACTCCAGACAAGGAACCGAAATCCTCCCATGAGGAGAATCCCAGTGGATTGGGATGAGATCCCAATGGATCAACACCAAGGCAGCCTGGACAGGGATTCTGGTCTTTCCCAGGTTTGGGTTTTTCCATCAAAGCCGGGTTTGGAGCAACCTGGGATCGTGGAACCGGATGGAATTTTTCCCTCCCAAACCATTCCACGAATCTCCAATTCCAAGATATTCTACAGCCAATGGAAAGATGAAAATAACGGGAAAAGGGGACAAAATCCGGGAGGATAAAAAAAAACCCAAATTAATTCTGGATTATTCCTCCCTATGCTCTGCCCCATCCCAGAAGAATTCCCTTTCGTTTTCTTGGAATTTGGAAAGGGTTGAGGAGAAGCCGAACTCGGGTGGGCGGGAATATCTGGAATAAAATATTCCCACCGGGATCATCATCATTCCAAGGAGAACAAGGAGCTTGGAGGAGCTGAGCCACCTTAAAACCCCGCCCCGGGAGCCAAGATCTCCCTTCCATCCCATCATCCAGCCTCTTCCCGGGATTTCTTCTGAAATCCCGGGATTAACGACAACCACGTTTTGTGTCCAGCGGGGATAAAAAAAAAGCAACAATTCCCAAAAAAAACCCCAAAAAGTCGGGATGGGTTTCCAGCCCGTGGGTGTTTGCTGGACCTGCTGATCCGAGGGGAAAGAACATTCCCAAAATAACGTTCCCTGGAGCATTCCCGGCAACAAAGCGTCGGATTCATTTTGCGCTGCGGGGCCAGGGAAGAGGCGGAGCTGCTCCTGTTGGATAAACACGGCTGGAAAACGTTGAGGGGAAAATAAATCTGGGAAAAAAAAAATTCGTGGGAAGGGAAAGGAATGGAAAAGGGGAAGAGGGCAGCAGTGGGGGGGAAAAATTCCGGAGAGCAGGATTGGGATTTTGGAGGGTGGGAATTGGGATTTTGGAGAGTGGGACTGGATTTTGGAGAGTGGAATTGGACATTGGGATTGGATTTTGGAGAGAGGGATTGGATTTTGGAGAGTGGGATTATACCTTGGATGGTGGGATTGGGATTTTGGAGAGGGGGATTGGGATTTTGGAGGGTGGCAATTGGGATTTTGGAGTCTGGGATTGGATTTTGGAGAGTGGGATTGGTCATTGGGATTGGATTTTGGAAAGTGGGATTGGGATTTTGGAGAGGGAAGTGGGATTTTGGAGAGGGGGATTGGATTTTGGACATTGGGATTGGATTTTGGAGGGTGGGAATTGGGATTTCGGAATCTGGGATTGGGATTTTGGAGAGTGGGATTGGATTTTGGAGATTGGGATTATACATTGGACGGTGGGATTGGGATTTTGGAGAGCAGGATTGGGATTGTGGAGATTGGGATTGGATTTTGGAGAGTGGGATTATACATTGGATGGTGGGATTGGGATTTTGGAGGGGGGAATGGGATTTTGGAGATTGGGATTGGGTTTTGGAGAGTGGGATTGGACATTGGGATCGGATTTTGGAGAGTGGGATTGGTCATTGGGATTATACCTTGGATGGTGGGATTGGGATTTTGGACAGGGGATAGGATTTTGGAGAGTGGGATTGGACACTGGGGAGTCAGATTGGGATTCTGGAGAGCGGGATTGGATTTTGGAGAGGGGATTGGATTTTGGAAAGTGGGATTATACATTGGAGAGTGGGAATTGGGATTTTGGAGTCTGGGACTGGATTTTGGAGAGTGGGATTGGGATTTTGGAGAGCGGGATTATGCATTGGACATTGGGATTGGATTCTGGAGAGTGGGATTGGGATTTTGGAGTCTTGGATTGGGTTTTGGAGAGTGGGATTATACACTGGAGAGTGGGAATGGATTCTGGAGTCTTGGATTCGATTTTGGAGAGCGGGATTAGGTTCCGGAGAACAGGATTGGATTTTGGAGAGTGGGATTGGACACTGGAGAGCGGGATTATACACTGGGGAGTCAGATTGGGATTTTGGAGAATGGGATTCGATTTTGGAGAGCGGGATTGGGTTCCAGAGAACAGGATTGGACTTTGGAGAGCAGGATTAGATTTTGGAAGGTGGGATCATACATCAGAGTGTGGGATTGGGATTTCGGAGAATGGGATTGGGATTTCGGAGAATGGGATTGGGATTTCGGAGTCTGGGATTGGGATTTTGGAGACTGGGATTGGGATTTTGGAGTCTGGGATTGGGATTTTGGAGTCTGGGATTGGGATTTTGGAGAACGGAATTGGGATTTTGGAGAACAAACAGGGTCACACTGGGCAGTGCTTATGGCAGAAGAATCCAAGGAATCCTGGAATGCTTTGAGCAGGAAGGGACCTTCAATCCCATCCCAATCCCACCCCATCCATGGGCAGGGACACCTCCCATGATCCCAGGTGGATCCAAACCCCGATGTCCAACCTGGCCTTGGGCACTTCCACGGATCCAGGAGCAGCCACAACAAATCTGGGAACATCCATGACTTTGCTCCACGATTTTTCTCTCTCCCACTCTGCCCGCCGAGCCTCTCCCGGCCGTTCCGCCTGTATTTTCCCTCCCAAATTCCCATTTTTTTGGGGGAGGGGGGTGGGATTTGCAGCCTCTCTGCTGGGAATGTCTCACTCCCCACAGCCATCCCGGGACATTCCGCTGTTTTCCCTCCCCATCCCACCCGGACCTCTGATGTGAAATCCTCCTTTTTCCCAAATCTCTCCCTTTTATGGGATTAGTCCTCGTTTCCCTTGGATTCTTCCCAGGAATTCCCCATTCCCCAGCTGACCCTGGCGCTCCATGGTTTTTGGCCCCTTTCCCGACTCTTTTAAGCCGCCCCTCTCCAAAATTCCCGGCTGCCAGGATTTTGCCGCTGACGTCACATTCCCGACATTCCCGACGTTTATCGATCCCGATGGGACCGTGCTTTTTCTTTTTTCCTGGAAGAGTCTTCTGAGGCAATCCCGCTTCCCAGGGGATTTTCCCTTCATCCCAGATTCCAAGAAAAGGGCCGGGAAGGATTCACTCCTTCTTGCCTGTACGGAGCTGAGGATCCGCAGGTGGAGGAGAAGGAATTTTGATCCCTTTGGTTGTACCAAAAGGGGGATTTGTCCGATTAAAATCAATTACATTCATTAACTGATCATTAATTAAATTAAAGTTCGTTTCATTCCACCTCTCCAAAATCCCAACCGGGGCCGCGCTTCTCGAGGAAATCCCAGGAGATTTCGGGACCTGGAGCTCTCCGGCAGCTCCAGCTCTCTGTTTTCCCTCTTTCTTCTTTTTCTTCTTTTTCTTCTTTTTCTTCTTTTTCTTCTTTTTCTCTTCTTCTATTTTTCTTTCTTTTTTTCTTTTTTTTTCTTTCTTTTTTCTTTTTTCATTTTTCTTTTTTTTTTATTTTTTCTTTTTTTTTTTCATTTTTTTCCCTCAGAGCGAATCCTTTCCGGTCTAATATCTCAGAATCCCGATGAGATTTCCAAAGGAAAATCCAGGGACGCCAAGGCCGGAGCAGGGACTCCCTCCCTCCTCCTCCTCACATTCCCCGGTTTTCCAAGGGCTGGAATTCCCTGCCAGCCGCCGGAATTCCCACCCGGAGCACCGGGAATGGAATCCGGGGCTTCGTTAGGATTTGATAATTCCCGCTGATCCCTTTTCCAGGATCCCGGATCTTTTCCAGGTTCCAAAGATCCAACAAACCCCTCAGCCCCCGAAATTCCCTTTTGTTTTCCTCCCGTCCCCCTCATTCCCACTGGGATTCAAATCGCAGGACGCTTTAAAAATAAAATTAAAATTAAAATTAAAATTAAAATTAAAATTAAAATTAAAAATAAAATTAAAATTAAAATTAAAATTAAAATTAAAATTAAAATGATATAAAAATAAAAATAAAAATAAAAATAAAAATGATATATAAATAAAAATAAAAATAAGATAAAAATAAAAAATAAAAATAAAAATAAAAATAAAAATAAAAATAAGATAAAAAAATAAAAATAAAAATAAAAATAAAAATAAAAATAAAAATAAAAATAAAAATAAAAATAATAAAAATAAAAATAAAAATTAAAATTAAAAATAAAAATAAAAATAAAAATAAAAATAAAAATAAAAGTAAGATAAAAATAAAAATAAAAATTAAAAATAAAAACAAAAATAAAAATAAAAATAAAAAAATAAAAATAAAAATAGAAATAAAAATTAAAAATAAAAAATTAAAAAATTAAAATAAATAAAAATAAAAATAAAATAAAAATAAGAATAAAAAAATAAAAAATAAAAATAAATCCGTCTTTGCGATTTTGCTGCATTCCCGATTTTTTTTTTTTTTTTTTTTTTTAGGATGGAGATGGGATGAGGCTCCGGATTCCCGCAGCAGGAAGCGGGAGCAGGCTGGAAAAATCCGGGAATAAAGCTGGCAGACGGAACAAAAAAAAAAAACCCAAAAAAACCCAAAAAAAACAGGATAAAAAAGGAATTCCCACCTCTCCATCCCTCATCCCACTGTTTTTTGGGATTTTTTTTTCCCGGAGTTTTCCGCCGGTTTCACACCTCGGAGCTGCCAGATGCCCGCAGGCAGCTGGGATTCCAGGGAATCGTTCATCCCAAGGAAATTTTTGGAATTTTTCCCGCCGCTCCAGCTGCTGTGCTGGCAGGAAACCGGACTGGGGGGGTGGGGGGAAAAATTCGGGAATGGATCCCTAAATCCAACCCTCCCCGCCCCAAAATCCAGGCTTGGGATGTTCCTGAAATAATTCCCACCGGCCTGGGGGGGAAGGAGAGGAGCGAGGAATTTTCTGCCTTCCCGGATTTTAGGGATGAAAGGAAAAAAAAACCAAAAAAAACCAAAAAAATCCTCCTCAGCTTCTCTCCATCTCTCCAGGATGTCTCGGGAATGGGCAGGAATTCCCTTCCCTGGAAAAATGAGCTGGGAGCTCGTCATTTTTGCCGGTGGAAGTTGAGCTTCCAAGAGGAAAAATTCCTGGAAAAATCCCCAAAAAACCCACCTCCCTAAAGCTCCCACCTTTCCACCAGAAACTGAGGAAAATTCCTGGAAAATTCCCAGAAAATTCCCAGAAAATTCCCAAAAAAACCCCACCTCACTAAACCTGCCATCTTTCCCCAGAAACTGAGGAAAAATCCTGGAAAATTCCCAGAAAATTCCCAGAAAATTCCCTAAAAACCCCACCTCCCTAAAGCTCCAACCTTCCCCCAAAAACCAAGGAAAATTCCTGGAAAGTTCCTGGAAAATTCCCAGAAAATTCCCAAAAAATCCCCACCTCCCTAAACCTCCCACCTTTCCACCAGAAACCAAGGAAAATTCCTGGAAAATTCCCTGAAAATTGGGATTGGGAATGAGGAAGGGAGGAAGTTGGACCCACCCGGAGTTTTAGGAGTTTAGAGGAAATGTCCCCTCAGGCCGGGAGAAGCCGGGAGCTGAATTCCCTGAATCCCACCCTGGCACGGGATGATCCCGCGGTTCCGCTTCTCCTGCGCTTCGCTGATCCTGGGATTTGGGAGCCGGTGGAATCCTGGGAATGGTTGGGAAGGGACCTTAAATCCAGTTCCATCCAGGGACAAATCCCACTGATCCCAGGTGGATCCAACCCGGCCTTGGACATTCCCAGGGATCCAGGGGCAGCCCCAGCCAAGCTGGGAATTCCAGCCCAGCCAGGAATTCCTGCCCAAGATCCCAGCCCAAGCTCCCCTTGCCCAGTGGGAAGCCATTCCCTGTCTCCTGTCCCTGCAGCCCTTCCCGAGGAAATTCTTTGGAAAACATTAAAAAAAAAAAAAAAGAAAAAGAAAAAATTTTTTAAAAAAATTAAAAAATATTAAAGAATAAAAATAAATATAAAAATAAATAAAAGAATAAAATTAAATTAAAAAATAAAAATAAAATAAAAATAAAATTAAAACAAAATAAAAAATATTAAAAATTAAAATTAATTAAATAAATAAATAAATGAATCCATGGAATGGTTGTGAATATTTGGGAAAATTGACTGGATCCCACTTTTTTTTTTTCCCCCAAATCCCAAAGGAAAAGAGAGAACCTTGTCTCCTTTCTTTTTTTTTTTTTTAATCCTTCTTCCCTTTAATCCCTTCAGAAAGGGGAAATTATGGGATGTCTCCAAAACAGGAAAGGAAATCCCTGGAAAAGCACTCAGCATCCCGTAGGGATCCCCGATATTGGATCCGTGATTCCCAAATCCCAGACTCAGCAGGGATCGGGAATTTCTCCTCCAAATCCCTTTGGCTCCGATTGTCCCAATGGGAGGAAATTTTAATTTTTTAATTTTTTTTCCGGGATTTTCCAGGATTCTTCTTTCCCGTCAGCCTCGGAGCCGCCTTTTCCCAGCCCGGAAAAAAACAAAAACAAAAACAAAAACCAAACCAAACTGAAACGAAACAAAACAAAGCAAAACCAAAAAATAACCACGAACAAACCCACAAAAAAACCCACAAAGAAACAAACAAAAAAAACCCACAAAAAAACCAAAAAAACCCAAACCAAAACAAAACAAAAAAAACAAACAAAAAAACCAACAAAAAAACCAAAAACCCACAAAAAAAAACCCAAAACCAAAAACAAACCACAAAAAAACCAAAAAAAAATCAAAAAAAACCACAAAAAACCAAACCAACCCAAACCAAAAAACAAAACAAAAAAAACCCTAAGAAACTACCAAAAAAACCAACAAAAAAAACCAAAAAAAACCAAAAAAAACCCCCCAAAAAACCAACCCAAAATTCACAAAAAATAACAAACGCAAAAACAAAAAAAGAAAACCCAAAAAAACCCACAAAAACCCCCACAAAAACCCACAAAAAAACCCAAAAAAAACCCACCAAAAAACCACAACCCCCCCAAAAAACACACAAAAAATAAAAACAATAAAATAAAATAATAAAAAAAAAACACAAAAAAACCTAAAAACAAAACAAAAAACCAAAACAAAACAAAACAAAACAAACAAAAAAAAAACAAAAACAAAACAAAAAAAATCTTGGAATATCCTTGGAGTGGAAATTTTTGCGGGAACACGGAGAGGGGACCCTTGCCGGGGGGGAAGCGGAGGGATTTTCCAGGAATCTCGGGATAACGGCGTTTTTTGGGGGGGGAAGCCTCGGGGTGACAGGGACCGGGAAGGGGCTCCAGCTGCTCCGGGTGGGATCTGATCCCGGAAAAAAACTTGGAATTGGGAACCCGAGGGTTCGGCGGATTCCAGCCTCATCTGCAATGGAAGAGCTCCCTCTGGCGCCGCCTGGAATTCCCGGGTTTTTCCCGGTTTTTTCCTCCTTTTTTCCAGGAAAATCCATTTTTCCTCCTCCGGAGGGGAAGGCAAAGCTCATCCCGGTTTTTTTTTTCCAGAGCCAGGAAAATCCGGTTCCTCCTCGGGATATCCCAAATATCCACGGGCGCCCCGAAGGAGGCGGGAATCGTCGATCCCAAAAAATCCCGAATCCTGGAATCCCGGGGGGAATATTCCCTGGGGAAGGAAAGCAGGGCAGAGATCCCAGATCAGAGAGGGCGACGGAAAATCCAGGGAATTTCATCCGTGTCCCGGCACCAATCCCTGTATCCCACTCTATTTTTCTTTTATTCTTCTTCTTTTTTTCTTTTTTTTTCTTTTTTTTTCTTTTTTTCTCTTTTCTTTTTTTCTTCTTTTTTTGTCTTTTTTAATTTTTTTCTTCTTTTCTCATTTTTTCGGTTTTTTCCCTTTTTTTTCCTTTTTTCTTTTTTCTTTTTTCTTTTTTTTCCCTTTTTCCTTTTTTTTCTTTTTTCTTTGTTTTCTTTTTTCTTTTTTTTCTTCTTTTTCTTTTTCCTCCTTTTTTTCTTTTTTCTTTTTTTCTTTTTTCTTTTTTTTCTTCTTTTCTTCTTTCTTCTTTTTTTTCTTTTTTTTCTTTTTTCTTTTTTTTCTTTATTTTTTCTTCTTTTTTTCTTTTTTTTTTCTCTTTTTTCTCTTTTTTTTATTTTTTTTTTATTTTTTTTCTTTTTTTTCTTTTTTTTCTTTTTTTTCTTCATCCCAATCCTTTTCCAAAAAGAGCTGGAGGTTTTTTCCCCTCTGGAAAATGAAGGAAAAGCTCCAGGGAGGGATTTTTGGGATTGAGCTGCTCTGGAGCTGCTTCCATGGCCACGGGATTGTCCCCAAACCTGTGGATTGAGGAGATTCCCGCCCTCTGAATGAGGACTTTTCCAAGGTTTTTTTTTTTTTTGGGAGGTAGGGAGAAGAGAAGCGCCCCACAAAATGTCATCGGATAAAAGCGTTCCCGGAAGATTCCAGGGAAAACCTGGAGCTTTTTCCAGGACCTGAATGAGATCCAGGAGAGCTGGAGAGGGGCTGGGGACAAGGGCTGCAGGGACAGGAGACAGGGAATGGCTTCCCACTGGGAAAAGTGACCTTGAGCTGGGATTGGGGCAGGAATTCCTGGCTGGGAGGGGCTGGGCTGGATCCATCCCATCCCTGCATCCATCCATGACTGGGAGAGCTGGGAAAAGGATCATTCCCAGCCCCAAAATGCCAGAGTTTGGGATGTTCTGGAAGGTTGGGAATGGGGGGTGAGGTCAGGGATGACGGGAGAGCTGGGAATGTTCCCCTGGAGAAGGGAAAACTGCAGGGAATGCTCCGAGTGCCTGCAGGGGCTCCAGGAGAGCTGGAGAGGGGCTGGGGACAAGGGCTGCAGGGACAGGAGACAGGGAATGGCTTCCCATTGGGAAAAGTGACCTTGAGCTGGGATTGGGGCAGGAATTCCTGGCTGGGCTGCAATTCCCAGCTTGGCTGGGGCTGTCCCTGGATCCCTGGCAGTGCCCAAGGCCGGGTTGGATCCACCTGGGAATGCTGTTTCCCAGCACATCCAACTGGAATTAGAAGCTCTTTAAGGCCCCTTCCCACCTGGACCATTCCATGATTCCGTGCATCCCGAGCTCTGCCTTCGCTTTTCCACCCACCCCAAGCCCTGGGTTGTTCCCTCCTTTTCCCAGAAAAGCTCCACGGGGGGTGCTGGGCAGAGCATTCCCTCCCAAAACAGCCGGGAGCAGAGGTCGGAGGTGCTCCAAGGGAGCGGCTGTTGGGATGGATCCATCCCAGATGGGGCAGGGAACGGCTCCATCCCAGGAAAATTCCTTCTTTCCCTCCCAAAACCGACCTTGGCAGGGGGAGGATTGGGGAATTCCCGACGGATTTTGTTGTTTGTTTGTTTCAGCTTTCATTCCTCTCTTTTTAATTTTTTTTTTTCTAAATTCAGTTTCTCCTGATTGCAGAAGCGAATGGAAAAACCTGGAATTCCGGATGGGTCCAGGGAAACGTGGAGAGCTCGGAGAGGTCTTGGAAAAATCCTGTTTGACCGGGGCAGGCAGAAATGAGCTGGATGGGAATGAATTCCATGATCGTGGCAAGGGATGGGGATTTTGGGATAATTCCCAAGGACGTCGCTCTGAGGGGGATCCCAGGAGCTGCAGGAGGGAAAAAAAATCCTTCACGGAATCGCAGAATTCCGGAGTGGTTTGGGTGGGAAAAGAACTTAAATCACGTCCAGATCAATCCAGGGACAATTCCCAGCATTCCCAGGTGGATCCAACCCGGCCTTGGGCACTGCCAGGGATCCAGGGGCAGCCCCAGCCAAGCTGGGAATTCCAGCCCAGCCAGGAATTCCTGCCCCAATCCCAGCTCAATGTCACTTTTCCCAGTGGGAAGCCATTCCCTGTCTCCTGTCCCTGCAGCCCTTGTCCCCAGCCCCTCTCCAGCTCTCCTGGAGCCCCTGCAGGCACTCGGAGCATTCCCTGCAGTTTTCCCTTCTCCAGGGGAACATTCCCAGCTCTCCCAGCCTGGCTCCAGAGCAGAGGGGCTCCAGAATCCTGGAATGGTTTGGTTTGGAAAAGGCCTTAAATCCCATTCCCACCCCATCCATGTTCAGGGACAGCTCCCACCATCCCAGGTGGATCCAAATCCATCCAGCCCGACCTTGGGCATTCCCAGGGATCCAGGGGCAGCCCCAGCCAAGCTGGGAATTCCAGCCCAGCCAGGAATTCCTGCCCAAATCCCAGCTCAATGTCACTTTTCCCAGTGGGAAGCCATTCCCTGTCTCTTGTCCCTGCCCGGTTGTTTCCAGTGGGACTCCACATCCCAACCCAGCTGGATCCCATCCCAATCCTTGGAGCCTTCTGTCCTGACGGGTAACGGCTCCTGCCTCTGGAAAAAACCGGAAGGAGTTTGATTCCCTCCCGGAATTCCCAGCTGGAGCCAGTGGAGCGCGTTCCTTCGTTATTCCCGCTTTTCCCAGCCACTCCGGCCTGAAGCCAGGCCTGACCTCCCGCCGGGAAATTCCACCTCCTGCTCCCTCACACCTGAGAAATTCCCCCTTGGAAAAAACGGCCCATCCCTGTTTCCGAGTCCTGGAATTCAAATTCCCACCGCGCTCCGGGATTTTCCGGCCACAAAGAGGAAATTCAACAGGGAAAACGGGATTGGGAGCAGGGAATGAAGCCATCATTCCTCGCCTTTTCCTGGATTTTCCATGGATTTTCTTGCTGTTTTAAAGGAAGGCTTGGAATCATTGACAGAATATGGGGACGGCTGAGCAGAATTCCCAAAAAATTCCAGGGAATGTTTTTTTCTGGGATGGAGCAGAGAGCGAGCAAAGCAAAACCCCGACCTCGGAGTTACTCGGGAATGTTGTCCTGGACTCCAGCAGCCACTCCAGCTCCAGAGCTGCTCCTCTGGGATTTGCCAGCAGCAGATCCCAGAGGATCCCAGAGGATCTCAGGGCAGGTTGGTGCGGATGTTGGGAATTTGGGATGTTCCCTGCCAGGAGCAGGGATGGTCCCTGTGAGCCCTCTGGGGAGCTCACGCCCACCTCGGAGCTGGGATTCCCACGGGAATGCGGTGTTTTCCTTGGATTTCCATCGGGGGAACGACCACCTGAGGTTGGATCCACCTGGGATGGTGGGAGGTGTCCCTGCCCATGGATGGGGTGGGAATGGGATGGGATTTAAGGTCCCTCCCAACCCAAACCATTCCAGGATTCTGGAGCTCTTTTGCTCTGGGAGAGCTGGGAATGTTCCCCTGGAGAAGGGAAAACTGCAGGGAATGCTCCGAGTGCCTGCAGGGGCTCCAGGAGAGCTGGAGAGGGGCTGGGGACAAGGGCTGCAGGGACAGGAGACAGGGAATGGCTTCCCACTGGGAAAAGTGACATTGAGCTGGAATTGGGGCAGGAATTCCTGGCTGGGCTGGAATTCCCAGCTTGGCTGGGGCTGCCCCTGGATCCCTGGGAATGTCCAAGGCCGGGTTGGATGGATTTGGATCCACCTGGGATGGTGGGAGGTGTCCCTGCCCGTGGAATGGGGTGGGATCTGTGGGATTTAATGTCCTTTCCCACCCAAACCATTCCAGAACTCCAAGCCGGTGCTCCTCCCCCCTCAGGGAGCAGAATTCCAGACCTGGAAGGGGCTCCCAGAGGGAACAGGGAGATGCCATCCAAGGCAGTTTCCCCGGGATCCTTCAGCCCCATCCACAGGGAAATTCGGGAAAAACCAAAGAACCCAAAAAATCCCAGACCGGCTTGGACGGGGGAGGGAACCTTAAATCCCATTCCATGGACACCTTCCCCTATCCCAGACGGCTCCAAGCCTTTTCCAACCCTCCTGGAAAGCCTGGATCCCTCAGCTGACCTTGACATCACAACCCCGAGCCCTCGGGACATTCCTGACTCCCAAAAATTCCGCCTTCTCCGGAGGCCGGGAAGCAGCAGCCACCCATCCATCCTGTCAGCACCGCCATTCCCAGATTTTTTTTTTGTTGGTTGTTGTTTTTTTTTCCTGGCTCTGGGAAGACGGGGAGGGTGGGAAGTGTGAGGGAAGAGGGGGTGGTGGCACATCTGGATGCACTCGGAGCCGGGATTGGTGGTGGTGGCAGCTGTTCCCTCATCCCGGCCGCTCCGGGTCTGGAATCGATTTTCCAAGGAATTTTTTTTTTTTTTTTCCTGCCTAAAATCAGAGCCCCAAGTCTGCGCTCGGCTCCTTCTCCCCCCTCCCCAATCCCGGTTTTCCAGCTCAGGGGGTTTTATTCCTTAAAAAACCAAAGCCGTGGGGAAAGGAGATGGAGCCGCTCTTCCAGAGGGAGGGAAAGGAGGGAATTCTGTGCTCCTTGGAGTGGGGAAGGGGAGGAATTCCAGCGGGAGATAAGCCGGGGCCGGTTAATTTTCCCTGGAAAATCCGCCTCTCCCCATCCCGGTTTGAGCTGGAAGCCGCTTAGAGTGAGGCTGAACTCTGGGAGAGAGAGGAAATCCAGGAATTTTTCCGTGGAAAAGCGGAAAATCAGCTGCTGCTGATGGAGCCCTGGGCTCTGGGGGGGGAGAAAATTCGGGATGGGGTTTGGGAAAAATCCGAGATGAGGTTGGGGAAAAATCCGAGATGGGGTTTGGGAAAAATCCGGGATGGGGTTGGGGAAAAATCCGGGATGGGGTTTGGGAAAATCCAGGATGGGGTTGGGGGAAATCCGGGATGGGGTTGGGGAAAAATCCGGGATGGGGTTTGGGAAAAATCTGGGATGGGGTTTGGGAAAAATCCGGGATGGGGTTTGTTCGACTAGGTCGGGAATTTGTCCATTCGGATTCCCTGGAATTCCAGGGGGGCTCCCTTGGCATGAACACCGGGAAAAGGGAACCCCCAAAGCAGGTTTTTTGGGAAGGCGGGATGCGATCCAGAGGCGGGAAAGGACCTTTGGATCCGGGTTCGGGTGGGATGTGCGGCTTTAGGGGAAAAGAGCTGATTTGTGGGATTTGTGGGATTTGTGGGATTTGTGGGATTTGTGGGATTTGTGGGATTTCTGGGATTTCTGGGATTTCTGGGATTTCTGGGATTTGTGGGATTGTAAACCCAGGGAGGGACAGGGAAAATTGGGAATGGCTTCCCACTGCTGGCGGGCAGGGCTGGGTGGGATATTTGGATGGATTTTTGGGAAGTTTGTCCCCCAAAAAAAAAGCACCAAAGTCCAGGAGGTTTCACGGATTTTCCACATCCACCGGTCAGATTCCCGCTGGGAATTCACTCCATGGCTCCTTCTCCAGTCCCCCGGAGAGGGATTCGCCCCGGTGGGGTTGGGAAGAGTCACCTGGAGCTCGTCGGATCCGCAGGATCCGGATTTTGGGAGCGGGAGCAGCTCCCCGGTGACATCCGCACCCCTGGAGGGGGTTCCTTCATCCCAGGGGAATAAAAAAAAAAAGCGGGATCACAGAAGGGGTTGGGATGGGATGGACTTAAAAGCTCATCCAGGGACACCTCCCACCATCCCAGGTGGATCCAACCCGGCCTTGGGCATTCCCAGGGATCCAGGGGCAGCCCCAGCCAAGCTGGGAATTCCAGCCCAGCCAGGAATTCCTGCCCCAATCCCAGCTCAATGTCACTTTTCCCAGTGGGAAGCCATTCCCTGTCTCCTGTCCCTGCAGCCCTTGTCCCCAGCCCCTCTCCAGCTCTCCTGGAGCCCCTGCAGGCACTCGGAGCATTCCCAGGAATTTTCCCTTCTCCAGGGGAACATTCCCAGCTCTCCCAGCCTTTCCCCCCTGCTCCATCCCTCTGATCATCCCTGCTCCTAAAAAGAACCTGGAGCAGCTCCCGGGCAGCCGCCCTAAATCCTGATCTTTGCTCCTAAAATACCCACGAGGAGCCTTGGGAAAAGCTGGCCTCTGGAAAAGGCTTTGGGGATGGATTTTTGGGAAGTTTGTCCCCCCTCCCAAAAAAAAAAGCACCGAACTCCAGGGGGTTTCAGGGATTTTCCACATCCAGGGGTCAGATTCCAGCTGGGAATTCACTCCATGGCTCCTTCTCCAGCCCCTGGAGAGGGATTCGTTTCTGCATTGAAGGAAAAAATCCCAACCAAAAGCTCTGCCCCTTTCCCAAAATCCCAAATCCCAACAAGAAATCAGTTGGAAATTCCGGAAGTCAAAGGGTTTTCCACCCGGGGGTTACGGATCCACATCCCATTCCAGGGCCTGAGAAGGGAATTCCCAACAGCGCCCCATCCTCGTTCCCGCCCTTCCAAGCATGGGAATCCCGCTGGGAAAAGGGAGATTTCCTCCCAGGGATCACTTTGGAAGGGCAATCCTCAGGAAAACTGGGAATCTGCCGGATAAAATCCGCCACGGAACGAAAAGTCATTTTTAGCCGCGGTCAGTCCGGGCCCGTCTCCTCATGCTGGATTTGGGATTTAAAAACCCGGGGAAACTCTCCCTATCCCTCTTCTTCTCCAGAATTCCAATTTTTTTTTTTTTTCTTTCCAAAACCCCGGCTCTCCCTCCTTTTCCTGCATTTTTTTTGGTTTTGTTTTTTTGTTTGTTTGTCTGGTTTGGGGTTTTTTTGTGGTTTTTGTTGTTGTTGTTGTTGTTGTTCTGGTTTTTTGTTTTGTTTTGGGTTTTTTGTGGGTTTGTTTATTTTTTTTTTTTTTTGGTTGGTTGGGTTTTTTTGCCAAAACCCCATCTCTCCCTCCTTTTCCTGCATTTTTTTTGGTTTTTTTTTTGTTTTGGTTTGGTATGGTTTGGTTTTTTTTGTGGTTTTGTTGTTGGTTTTTTTCTGTTTTTTTGTTTTGTTTTGTTTTGCTTTGGGTTTTTTGTGGGTTTTTGTTGGTTTTTTTTTTGGTTGGTTGGTTTTGGTTTTTTGTGGGGTTTTTTTTGGTTGGTTGGTTGGGTTTTTTTTGCCAAAACCCCAGCTCTCCCTCCTTTTCCTGCTTTTTTGGGTTTTTTTTTTTTTTTGTTTGGGTTTTTGTTGTTGTTGTTTTATGGGGTTTTTTTTGTTTGTTTTGGTTTTGGTTTTTTTTTTTGTTGTTCTGTTGTTTTGTTTTGGGTTTTTTGTGGGTTTTTTGTTGGTTTTTTGTTGTTGTTGTTGTCTGGTTTTGGTTTTTTGTGGGTTTTTTTTTGTTTGGTTGGGTTGTTTTTTTTTTCCCAAAACCCGGCTCTCCCTCCTTTTCCTGTCTTTTTGGGTTTTTTTGTTTTGGTTTGGTTTGGTTTGAGGGGTTTTTTCGTGTGGTTTTTTTTTGTTTGTTTGTTTTGGTTTTTTTTTCCCAAACCCCGTCTCTCCCTCCTTTTCCTGCATTTTTTGGGGGTTTTTTTGTTTGGGTTTTTTTGGGTTTGGTTTTTTTTTTTTTGGTTTTGGTTTTGGGGTTTTCTTTTGTTGTTCTGTTGTTTTGTTTGGGGTTTTTTGTGGGTTTTTTTGTTGGTTTGGTTTTGGTTTTGGTTTTTTGTGTGGTTTTTTTCGTTTGGTTGGGATTTTTTTTCCCAAAACCCCAGCTCTCCCTCCTTTTCCTGTCTTTTTTGTTTTGTTTTGTTTTGGGTTTTTTGTGGTTTTTTTGTTGTTTTGTTTTGGTTTTGAGGTTTTTTTTGTCTGGTTTTTTTTCATTTGTTTGGTTGTTTTTTTTTCCAAACCCCGGCTCTCCCTCCTTTTCCTGCTGTTTTTTATTTTTTTCCCCCCAGATCCATCTCCACTCCTTCCTCGGGAAGAGCTTTTCCCCCATCTCCTCCCAGCTTTACGGGAATTCCGTGCCCTGACGCGACCCCCCGTTAATTCCCAAATAAAAAAAATCCTGAAGACAAAAAAAAAACCTCTCTGGTTTTTCCATCTTTTTTTTTTTTTTTTGGAATTGTTTTTCCCCTCCCTTCTTTCCAATCCTTCTCTTTCTGGGCCTCGTAACTTTTTACGAGCTCGGCGATTCCGAGCGGGGTTTTCATTTCATTTCCCAGCCTCCCTTCCTTAATTCCATGTCGGGAATTTTATTGGCAGGGAAGGGGGAGGGACGGTAAAC
The DNA here is from genome assembly GCA_016584745.2 of Phylloscopus trochilus trochilus. Classification (NCBI taxonomy): domain Eukaryota; kingdom Metazoa; phylum Chordata; class Aves; order Passeriformes; family Phylloscopidae; genus Phylloscopus; species Phylloscopus trochilus. Next base: position 469,153 of record WQNJ02000070.1, on the reverse strand, counting down.
AAATCACATTTGTGTTTTTTCCCTCTAAAATCCACATTCCCTTTGTTTTTTGTTTTATTTTTATTTTTTTCCTGGTTATTCCCGGCCCATGGAAGGGACGGATCCTGGATTTCTTGGAGAAGGGTTGGGTTTGGAATCAGGAGAGGGGAGGGGGAGAAAAAATTGGGATTTTTTTGGGGGGAAAGGAAAAAAAAATGGGTTTTTTTGAGGGGGGATAGGTGCTTGATCATTCCCGGAGGAGTTGTGTGGATGTCTCATCCCTGGAAGTGTCCAAGGCCGGGTTGGATGAGGTTTGGATCCACCTGGGATGGTGGGAGGGATTGTGGGGATTTGAGGTCCCTCCCCAGCCCGAAGCATTCCATGATTTTATGAGGGGTGTGGTAAATTCTCCCCCCAGCAGCTAACTCCCGAATGGAAGCAGCACATCCAGGGAATCACAGAATTCCCACGCCGAGCCGGAGCTGGGTGCACACCCCGGAGCAGGACCTGTGCATCCTATCCCATTATCCCATCCCATCCCATTATCACACCCATGGATCCCATCCCATCCCCCCATCCCACCCCATTCCCATCCCCATCCCCATCCCATTATCCCATCCCATCTCATCCCATTCCCATTATCCCATCCCCACCCCCATCCTCATTCCCATTCCCATTCCCATTCCCATCCCATCCCATCATCCCTTTATCCCATTATTCCATTATCCCACCCCATCCCATTACCACATTCCCATCCCACTCCCATCCCCATTCCCATTCCCATTTCCCATTCCCATTCCCATTCCCGTTCCCATTCCCATTCCCATCCCATTATCCCATTTTCCCATTCCATCCCGTTCCCATTCCCATTCCCATTCTCATCCCATTATCCCTTTATCCCATTATCCCATTATTCCATTATCCCATGGATCTCATCCCATGGATCTCATCCCATGGATCCCATCCCATTCTCATCCCATTCCAATCCCACCCCATTTCATCTCATCTGATTATCCCATCCCCATTCCCATTCCCATTCCCATCCCATTATCCCTTTATCCCATTATCCCATTATTCCATTATCCCATGGATCCCATCCCATGGATCCCATCCCATTCCAATCCCATTCCAATCCCACCCTATTCCATCTCATCTGATTATCCCATTCCCCATCCCCATCCCCATCCCCATTCCCATTCCCATTCCCATTATCCCATCCCATTTCCATTCCCATTCCCATTATCCTATCCCATTTCCATTCCCATTCTCATTATCCCATCCCATTCCCATTCCCATTCCCATTATCCTATCCCATCCCATTACCCCATCCCATTCTCCCATTCCCACCCCAAGCTCGGACAAGCAGGAAATCCCTTTCCCTGGAACATTCTCACCATCGCCCGATCCCCAAAAACTCCTCCATCCATCCATCCATCCATCCAATCCCCCGGGAAAGCGAGCAGGAAAAACCCGGGAGCGAGAAACCCCTGGGAGCCGTTCCCAAGGAGCCATCTGGGAATAAACCCCGGGAACACAACAACAACAAACCCTCTCAGGGACTCGCAGGTGCTCGGAGGCGGCCGGAATTCTCCCGGGAATGGCTTCTTTCCCGTGGAAAATGGGATAAAAAATAAAAAAATCCATCCATCTGGGAAGAGCCCTTGAGGAACGCCCACGGAGCGGAGACATCCTGGGATGAGAAGTCCTTGATTTTTTTTTTTCCTCCTTCCCGTCATTCCCTCCTCGGGAAGAGGGGATGAGCGCAATTAATTAGCTCAGGGAATTGTCGGGGAATAAAGGCTCGGCTCGTTAGCGCAGGGAATTAATTCCCAAGTGGTTCCCGTTTTTTTTGTTGTTGTTTTCCTCCTTTTTCCCGGAGGCTCATCCAGGTGAGGCGGGGGAAGGAAGGGAACGGCGGATTCCGGAATCGTCCTCCGGGAGCAGCTGCGGGAGGGCAAAAAATGTATCCCGGTGGTTTTCACGGAATCCCGGGAAGGCCGGGGATGGGATGGGATTTAAAGCTCAGCCGGTCCCGCCCAGGGGCGACTTCCACTGTCCCAGGTGGATCCCGGTGTCCAGGGATCCAGGGGCAGCCCCAGCCAAGCTGGGAATTCCAGCCCAGCCAGGAATTCCTGCCCCAATCCCAGCTCAATGTCACTTTTCCCAGTGGGAAGCCATTCCCTGTCTCCTGTCCCTGCAGCCCTTGTCCCCAGCCCCTCTCCAGCTCTCCTGGAGCCCCTGCAGGCACTCGGAGCATTCCCTGGAGTTTTCCCTTCTCCAGGGGAACATTCCCAGCTCTCCCCCAGAGCAGAGGGGCTCCAGAATCCTGGAATGGTTTGGGTTGGAACCTTAAATCCCATCCCCTTTCCACCCCATCCATGGGCAGGGACACCTCCCACCATCCCAGGTGGATCCAAGCCCCAGTGTCCAACCTGGCCTTGGACACTCCTAAATCTCGAGTTATTGCTGGTTGGGATGTTCATGGAATGGTTTGGGTGGGAAGAGACCTTAAATCCCATCCAGTGCCACCCCCTCCCACCATCCCAGGTGGATCCAACCCGGCCTTGGGCACAGCCAGGGACTCGGAGCATTCCCTGGATTTTTCTCTTCTCCAGGGGAACATTCCCAGCTCTCCCAGAGCAAGCGCTCCAGAATCCTGGAATGGTTTGGGTTGGAAAAGACCCTGAATCCCATCCCACTCCACTCTTTCCATGGGCAGGGACACCTCCCACCATCCCAGGTGGATCCAACCCAGACTTGGACATTCCCAGGGATCCAGGGGCAGCCCCAGCCAAGCTGGGAATTCCAGCCCAGCCAGGAATTCCTGCCCCAATCCCAGCTCAAGGTCACTTTTCCCAGTGGGAAGCCATTCCCTGTCTCCTGTCCCTGCAGCCCTTGTCCCCAGCCCCTCTCCAGCTCTCCTGGAGCCCCTGCAGGCACTCGGAGCATTCCCTGCAGTTTTCCCTTCTCCACAATCCCCATTTTCCCATTCCCGCTCCCAAAGCCGAGCCGCGGTTCCAACCCCCCCAAATCAAAACACCGGGACCGGGAATGTTTCAGAGCGTTTCTTTGGGAATCACAGTGCTTCGGGCGTTTTTCGCGGATAAGGCGGGCGCGGGTGATCCGGAACGAATTCCAGCCAATTCCCCGGATAACCGGAAGCCCCTGGGAATTCTTGCTGCAGCTCCCACCTGGATTTGGAGGTGACACCTCCAGCCCCGGAGCTGGATTTGGCTGTTCATGGGGAAAAGAACGGGGTGGAGTTGGTTTTTCCAGACGTTCCAACTTGAATTTTCCCACCAGAATCCCACGGGATTCCATGAAAACTGGACAGGGAGCGCGGATTTCCTTCCGGAAATCCCTGTTTTTATGGAATTGGATGCCCTGGATCCTTCTCTCCCAGCCCTGCTGACCCAGGTTTGGAATAAAATAGGATTTCCCACTGGAATTGTCCCCAGAGTGAATCCCAAACTCCCAAGCCCGTCCCATTCCACAATCCCAGGTGGCTCCAATCCTGATCCAAGCTGGCCTTGGCCATTCCGAAGGCCACCCACGGATGGATTTTTTGCTTCCTTGTTTTTTTCTGGGATAGACAGAGGTGTTCCTGATGGGATGGGGCAGGGGGTGGGACGAGCATCCCAAAGTTTGGCATTCCAAGATGGATCAGGCATCCCCTCGGGGCTCTCGGCTCCAAGATTTTGGGTTGGGATCGCAGGGAATTACACCAGGATGGGGAAAAACCCCAGAATCCCTGCAAATCCAAGAAATATTGGACAGGAATTCCCAGTGTGGATTCCCGGAGAGCGCTCAGGAGAATTCCCGGTTCCCTCTGGCACAGCCAGACCCTGCTGGGAAAGGCACCGGGACCGACATTCCCATAAAAAAACACCCCCAAATTCCCAATCCCAGCAAAGGGCCAAACAGAAGCAACTCCCATCCTCGGCTCCTCGGATCCTCCGGGATAATAAAACCTCTGGAAAACTGGAGCGAATCCCGGCGGTTTGATGGTGGCTATAAACCGGGAATGGGGGCGGGAATGGGGCCGGGAGGCTTTTTTTGGGGGAAAAAACTGAAGGAAAACCGAAGCGTTTAACGACGGAAAACGAAACCTCTGCCTGGGGACGTGCGAATCCGGAGCCGACTCCTCCGCTCCGACTTTTGGGAAAGGGCCACGGATCGGCCAAAGCTCAGCAGCAGGGATGGGGTCACAAATCCCTATAAAATCCCTATAAAATCCCTATAAATCCCTATAAAACCCCAAAGCCGTGTGTTTTCCATGCAGGAAAACGCGGAGGAGGAGCCGCCCTGTGCAACCCAGGAGCCGCCTCAATGGGAATCCTGGGATTTAATCCCCCAGGGATTTTGCATCCCAAATCCAACAGAGCAACTGGGCCGGTTTTCCCTGATTTTTTTTTTTTTAAGCGGGAGCTGCCGGCGCTGCCGTCGGCGGGAGTTTGTCCCGGGGAAAATCGATCCCGCGGGATCTCGCTTTTCCCGGCTCCTGGCCGGTTCGGGGAGGCCAGAACTCCAAGGAAAACATGGAAGCGAGGTGTCCTGGGTGGTGGAGCCGGGGGGATTGTGAATTCTATTTTCATCTGTTGGGCAGTTGGGGAGAGGTTTCTTTTCTTTATCTCTGGTAACTCCTTCGGATAACGGGATCCCAGGGAATAACGGGAAAAGAGGGAACGGCCTCAGGGGAGGCTCAGGTTGGAATTTCCTCATGGAAAGGGAGCTCAGGCCTTGGAAGTGCCCAGGGAGGTTTGGAATCCACATCCCTGGAGGTGTCCGAGGAATTCCTGGATGTGGCCCTCAGCGCCACAGCTGGGACTCGATGATCCCAAAGGTCTTTTCCAACCTCTGGGATTCTGGGAATACTGACACTGAGAAGACCAAGAATTCCCAAAAAAAAGTGGCTGGAAGGAGAGGAGGAAACCAAAGCCCGGCTGCTCCTGGGATCCCTCCCCCAGCTGGAATGGGAGCAGCTCCAAGGGAAAACCAGCTCCAGAATTCCAGGATGGAATCCAAAGGCCTCCGAGTCCAAGAGAAACTTGGGATGTTGAGAGGCACCAACTCCAAATCCCATTTTTTTTCCCCGGCAGCCTTTCAAATTCCCGGGATTTCAGCTTCGGGAAGGCCACGTGTCACCCCAGGGATTCCGGTTTTCCAAAGGTTTCCAAAATAAAAACGGGATAACACAGGGGGAAAAGGGAAACCGAGGCTCGGAATCCGCCAGATTCGCTCAGGCCGGCGAATCCCAAATCCCGCCCGGAGGGTTCTCTCTGCACATTCCCGGTTTATGGATGGGAAAGTCCTTTCCCTGCTCCCTCCTCGGGTTTCCACCGGAATTCGGGATTTACCGACCGGAGCGGCAGGAAAACTCAAAACCAAAAAAAACGCAGGAGGCTGGAAAACCGGGAATATTTTGCCGGAGGCTTTGGTTTTACGCGACGCTTCCCAGGCGGAATTCCGAAGGGAAGCGGAGCCCTTTAGCAGCAGCAGGAGGCCTGGATCGGGTTGTTCCTTCTCCACTTCCAGAGGCCAAAATTTCCTTCCCGAAATTCCCAGGCAGGCGTGGGAGCGGCTTCAGTTGAAAGGTTTCACCAGTTTCATGGCAGCGTAGTTCTGGGAGGATGGAAAAACACGGGAATGGTTGGAGAAACGAGGGAATGGTTGGAAAAATGATGGAATTATTGGAGGAAAAAGAGAATAATTGGAAAAACGTGGGAATCGTTGGAAAAAATGAGGGAACGGTTGGAGAAATGATGGAATTATTAGAGGAAAAAGGGAATAATTGGAAAAATTTTGGAATTGTTGGAAAAAAACGAGGGAACGGTTGGAGAAATGGGGAAATCACTGGAGGAAAAATGGAATCATTGGAGGAAAAAGGGAATAATTGGAAAAACGTGGGAATAATTGGAAAAATGAGAGAGTGATTGGAAAAATAATGGAATCGTTGGAAGAATCAGGGAATCATTGGAAAAATGGGAAATATCAGAAAAACAAGCACTGGAAAAATTAGGAAATCGTTGGAAAAATAAGGGAATGATTGGAAGAATGAGGGAATCATTGGAAAAATGAGGGAATCACTGGAAAAAGGAGGGAATGGTGGGAGAAATGGGGAGATAACCAGAGGCAAAATGAAATAATTGGAAGAAAAAGGGAATAATTGGAAAAGCATGGGAATCATTGGAAAATCGAGGGAATGATTGGAAAAATAACAGAATCATTGGGAGAATATGGGAATCATTGGAAAAAATAATGGAATTATTGGAAAAATGAGGGAATCACTGGAAAAATGAGGGAATGGCTGGAGAAATGAGGAAATCACTGGAGGAAAAAGGGAATAATTGGAAAAGCATGGGAATCATTGGAAAAATGAGGGAATGGTTGGAGAAATGAGGGAATGGTTGGAAAAATAATGGAATCATTGGAAGAATAAGGGAATCATTGGAAAAACATGGGAATCATTGGAAAAAATGAGGGCATCGCTGGAAAAATGAGGGAATCACTGGAAAAATGAGGGAATTATTGGAAAAACGAGGGAATCCTTGGGAAAATAAGGGAATCATTGGAAGACTTTAACAAGCACCGGGAATCATTCCTGGGTTTTGGTTGCTCTTCCCAAAATTTCATTTTATCAGAGAAATTCCCACCTCTTCAAACCCCTGGAATAAATTTGGCCCCTCCCTCCAGCCCCATCCCAGCATCCGGCCAGCGGGAAGCATTCCCAGTTTTCCCTGATTTGCTGGAGCCTCCCCTCTCCTCTGGATCCCGCTGCTCCATCCCATCCTCTGGGATTCCCACAAATCTCACGGATTCACCACCCAGCTCCTGGCCTTGTATATCCCTACAGCTCCTTTGTCCGCGATCCCACAAAATCCGGGACATCCATGACCTTTGGAAAGGGGGCCTGGAGCATTCCCAAATTTTTTCTGGAATGCCGAGCTTTCCAGCAGCAGGAGGCTTCTCCAGCCCCGCCCCATCCTCATTTATTCCAAGGACAAATCCAGCCGGCAGCTCCGGGGGAATTTTGCCAGAGGCAATCATCAAGGCAGGCAAAGCTATCCCAGGTTTTTGGGTTTTTTTTCCCTCTGCATCCCGGAAAACCTTGGGATCTGTCCCAGCGCTTTGTGTTGCTGAGGAGGCCCCAGGAATGACCTTCCCATGGTTTTTTTTTTGGGATCTCCACCATTCCTGAGGTTGGGAAAAGAGCCCCAGCCCTTGTTCACCATTATCCACATCCTCAAACGCCACATTCAGATCCTTTTGGGAATAATCCCATGGATGACGACTCCAGCACTGCTCCAGGGCTGGACATTCCTTTCCATGGAGGGGATTTTCCTTAATATCCAACCTCAAACTCCCTTGGAACAACTTAAGGCCGTTCCCTCTTCTCCTGTTTTTCCCCGGGAGCAGATCTCAAATCCCAAACCGGCTCCAAACTTTCAGGGAATTGTGTAGCAGGTTCCCCCGATCCCGCTTTTCTCCAGGATAATCCTCTCTCCCAGCTCCCTCAGCTTTTCCTGCTGCTCCATCCCCTTCCCAAATCTATTCCCATCCCTGGATGTGCTCAAGCCCCTCCAAATTTATTTTTCCCCATGAGGATCCCAACCACCCCCAAAAAATCCCTTTTTAACCCGTTGTGTTCCTCAGCAGGGAACATCCCATCCCGTCTGAATCCCTCAGACCTCGGCCGATCCCTGTCCTCTCCGTACCGGGAAGGCGTAGACGAAGATTCCCAGGAAAAGCAGCAGGACGAAGAGGAGGACGGCCAGGATCAGCGCCCACTTGTAGCGGCGCCACAGGATGAACTTCAGGGTCTTGTAGGGGGACGTGAACCACAGGAAGGAGGTCTCGGGGCGCCTGGAGCCGAGGGAAGGGCAGGGGTCACCTTGGAATTTCATCCTCCTGGATCCCCAATCCCGCCCGCCTCGGTGGTACAGGCTGGCCTCGAAATCCCACTGGATTCGTGGTCCAGACCAGTCTCCCAATCCCTCTGCTCTCGGCTCTTCCATATTTCTGGATACATCCCACCAATGTTCTCCTTGGTGGCCCAGACTGACCTCCCACTCCAACTGGATTCATGATCCCGACCAGCCTCCCAATCCAGCTGGATTCCTGATCCCGACCAGCCTCCCAATCCCACTGGATTCATGATCCCGACCAGCCTCCCAATCCCGCTGGATTCATGGTCCAGACCAGCTTCCCAATCCCCCTGAACTGTCTCAGCTCTTCTGTCTTCCTGGATCCCATCAATGTTCTCCTTGGTGGTCCAGACTGACTTCCCAATCCCCCTGGATTCATGGTCCAGAGCAGCTTCCCAATCCCCCTGGATTCATGGTCCAGAGCAGCTTCCCAATCCCCCTGGATTTGTGATCCAGACCAGCCTCCCAATCCTGCAGGACTGGTGGTCCAAGACAATCTCCCAGTCCCACTGGATTGGTGGTCCAGGCCAGTTTCCCAATCCCAGTGGAATGTGTCAGCTTTTCCATCCCTCTGGGGACATCCCGCCAATGTCCACCTTGGTGGTCCAGACCCGTCTCCATTCCCACTGGATTCATGGTCCAGACCAGCTTCCAAATCCCACTGGAGTGGTGCTCCAGACCAGTCTCCAAGTCCCACTGGATTCGTGGTCCAGACCAGTCTCCCAATCCCTCTGCTCTCAGCTCTTCCATCTTTCTGGATACATCCCACCAACGTTCTCCTTGGTGGCCCAGACTGACTTCCCACTCCAACTGGATTCATGATCCCGACCAGCCTCCCAATCCCGCTGGATTCCTGATCCCGACCAGCCTCCCAATCCCGCTGGATTCCTGATCCCGACCAGCCTCCCAATCCCACTGGATTCATGATCCCGACCAGCCTCCCAATCCCGCTGGATTCATGGTCCAGACCAGCTTCCCAATCCCCCTGAACTGTCTCAGCTCTTCTGTCTTCCTGGATCCCATCAATGTTCTCCTTGGTGGTCCAGACTGACTTCCCAATCTCCCTGGATTCATGGTCCAGAGCAGCTTCCCAATCCCCCTGGATTTGTGATCCAGACCAGCCTCCCAATCCTGCAGGACTGGTGGTCCAGACCAATCTCCCAATCCCAATGAATGGGTGGCTAAAACTGGACTCCCAATCCCATTGGATTTGTGGTCCAGACAAGACTCCCAATCCCACTGGATTGGTGGTCCAGGCCAGTTTCCCAGCCCCACTGGAATGTGTCAGCTTTTCCATCCCTCTGGGAATGTCCCGTCAATATCCACCTTGGTGGTCCGGACCCGTCTCCATTCCCACTGGATTGATGGTCCAGACCAGTTTCCAAATCCCACTGGAGTGGTGATCCAGATCAGACTCCCAAATCCCACTGAATTCATGGTCTAGATCAGACTCCCAAATCCCCCTGGACCATCTCAGCTCTTCCATCTTTCTGGATACATCCCACCAACGTTCTCCTTGGTGGCCCAGACTGACCTCCCAAATCCCCCTGGATTCATGATCCCGACCAGCCTCCCAATCCCACTGGAATGTGTCAGCTCTCCATCCCTCTGGGAATGTCCCACCAGCATCCTCCTTGGGGATCCTGACCAATCTCTCAATCCCACTGGATTCGTGGTCCAGACCATCTTCCCAATCCCACTGGATTCATGGTCCAGAGCAGCTTCCCAATCCCACTGGACTCATGGTCCAGACCATCTTCCCAATCCCACTGGATTCATGGTCCAGACCATCTTCCCAATCCCACTGGACTCATGATCCAGACCAGCCTCCCAATCCCACTGGATTCACGGTCCAGAGCAGCCTCCCAATCCCACTGGATTCACAGTCCAGACCATCTTCCCAATCCCACTGGATTCACAGTCCAGACCATCTTCCCAATCCCACTGGATTCACAGTCCAGACCATCTTCCCAATCCCACTGGATTCACAGTCCAGACCATCTTCCCAATCCCACTGGATTCATGGTCCAGACCATCTTCCCAATCCCACTGGATTCACAGTCCAGACCATCTTCCCAATCCCACTGGATTCATGGTCCAGACCAGTTTCCCAATCCCACCGGATTGGTGGTCCAGACCATCTTCCCAATCCTACTGGATTCATGGTCCAGACCAGCTTCCTAATCCCACTGGATTCATGGTCCAGACCAGCTTCCCAATCCCACTGGATTCACGGTCCAGACCATCTTCCCAATCCCACTGGATTCACGGTCCAGACCAGCTTCCCACTCTCACTGGTTCTCCAGATCCCAATCCCAGTTTCCCTGGATTGTCTCCCCTCCTCCACCAGTTCAGCGTGGATCCCACCCAGGTGCCAGCCCAGTTCAGCCCGGTTCCCTCCAGCTGGAAGCTCAGAATTCCCGTTTGGTCCTCGAGAACCCCACCAGGCCCCGGCTGTTGCTTTTCCCGTTGGGAATGTTCTTACTTGGGATCCTCCAGCCTGGGGTTCATGTTGGGCTCATCCCGCCCCATCCCGGCCGGACGCTCCTCGTGCTCCTGCTCCGCCACGATTTCCAAAGTCAGCTCCAGTTTGCCCTGGATGGGTTAAACAAAAACAGATTGATTATCCCAAAAAACCAAAAAAACAAAAACAAAAAACCCCAAAAAAACAAACAAAAAAACCCCCAAAACAAACAAACAAACAAAAAACAAACAAAAAAAACAACCAAACAAAAAAAGACACAAAACAAAACAAAAAACAAAACCAAAAAACCCCCAAAAACCCAAAAAAACCTCCCCAAAAAACCCCCAAAAAAACAAAAAAAAAACCAAAAAAAACCAAAAAAACACCAAACAAACAAAAAACCAAACCAAACCAAAACAAAACAAAAAAAAACCAAAAAAACCCCCCCAAAAAACCCAAAAAAAACCAAAAAAAAAGGAGGAGGGAAGGTGAGGGATGGAAAATAGGGATTAGGGGGAAAAAAAAATATATCCCAGGATTCCAGAGATCCCTTCACCTGTCACTGGAGATATTCCAGGAAACCCCACTGACACCCACATTTGGGCAGAATCCTGGGATCACTGAGGCTGGAAAAACCTCTGGGATCAACTCCAAGCTGTGACCGATCGTCACTGAGTGCCACTAAATCCCACCTTTCCCTATTCCCCGATTTCCCTGGAACCAGCTCAGGGATTTTTCAGCTGGATGACCCAATTCCCTGCCTGGGATTCCCTCAGCTGCATGGAACACTCCCCAAAACCTGGAACAGGAGCCCAGACACCTTTAAAATCATCCCTGGGACAGCTGGAATTTTTTTTTTTCTGGGAATAACCATGACACGGAGCCAAGTTTGGTGGCGCATCCCAAAAAACCAACGGCGAAAATCCCACGGAATTCCTCGGCGCGGTCCTAGAAAATTTCCAGCCAGGCCCAGATAGTCCGGCTGGATCCAGCTGAGAAGGTGTCCTGGGTTCCAATGTCAAATTGTGCCCAAGGGATGCATTCCATCCCCATGGAATCCCCTGAGATTGAGATCCCCTTCTCACCACCCCTGGACCCTTCTCACCACCCCTGGACCCTTCTCACCATCCCTGGACCCTTCTCACCATCTCTGGACCCTTCTCACCACCACTGGACCCTTCTCACCACCCCTGGACCCTTCTCACCATCCCTGGATCCTTCTCACCACCCCTGGACCCTTCTCACCACCCCTGGACCCTTCTCACCATCACTGGACCCTTCTCACCACCCCTGGACCCTTCTCACCACCACTGGACCCTTCTCACCACCCCTGGACCCTTCTCACCACCCCTGGACCCTTCTCACCATCCCTGGACCCTTCTCACCACCCCTGGACCCTTCTCACCATCCCTGGTCCCTGGTTCTCCAGGATCATCTCTGCCCCACCAGAACCACCTCTGCCACCCCAGCAGGACTCACTGTGGGGCTGCTCCCAACCCCCTGACCCACAGGGTGTCAGGTTGGAGCTCTGACTCTCTCAGGGTTCTCCAAAATCGTTCTTTTGTTTGTTTGCTGTCAGGTTGTATTTTTCCATTTATTTTATTTCACCTTTTTTCCCCTCTCTTCTCCTATTCAATTCTATCTCTGACCGGGAGTCTGGCCGGTTTTGCTTTCAAACCAGCACAGAACGGAATTCCTTGCCCTGGCCTGATCTGAAGGAAGCTCTCAGGGAATTCCGGGAGGGTTTTTTGGATCGGGAAGGAATTTAAAGCCCGTCCAGTCCCGCCTCACTCCGTGGGCAGGGAAACTTCCATGATCCCAGGCTGCTCCAATCCTCATCCCACCCGGCCTCGGGAACTTCCCAGGGATGGGAATTGGGAGTGAAGGATCCAAAGGGGGAAAAAAACATGGAGAAGCCACCGGTACCGCCAGGATCTTCTGCTTGTCCTGCTCGGCCACACAGGGCCACCAGCCCTTGACGGTTTTCTGCTCGAAGAGGGAGACGGAGCGGCCGGAGGAACCGTCCACAAGATCCAAGGAACACTTTTCCGCCGTCTTGGCAGGCTTGGGCATCCTGTTGAGATCCATCTGGATGGATCCTGCGGGGAGGAACGTTCCAGGGTGAGACCTCTCGGCGGGACAATCCTGGAACGTGGAAGGCTCCCCGATCCCGCAGAGGTTGGGCCACCTCGACCATCCCAATCCAAACTCCCAAATTCCCTTATCCCATCAAATCCCATCCCACCCAACCCAACCTTGGACACTTCCAGGGATGGAGCATCCACAGCTTCTCCAGGACAACCTGTGCCGGTGATTTTTTGGGGTTTTTTTCCCCCTCCTTTTTTTTGGGATGGATCCCAAAATTTCCGACTTACCCAAATAGTCATCGAAGGAGAACTTGTCGTTGTCCCAGATCTGGAGGATCAGCTGGGGTGGGATCTTGTTTTCCGTCTTGTCCAAGCTCCAGAAATGTTCCTGGAATCCCACCGGGAAAAAAAAAAAAAACCCACGGGAAAATAAAAGATTAATCGGCTCTGGAAATCCTGGAATTCCTTGGCTGTCCTGCTCTGGATCTGCTGGAGCCCAGGCTCTGGAAAAACCTGGGATAAGGGTTTTCCAGATAAGGGTTCCAGGATAATCAGTGGAAAAAACCCAAGATGCTTCTGGAAGGTGTTGGCAACAATCTCTGCCTGAATTTAACGGTTTAAACGAATGCAATTAATTTTATTGAAATAAATCAAATTTAATCAAGGAAAAGGCTCCACGGGATCCCAAACAGGATCCTTAGGAGCGGCTGAAATTCCCACAATTCCAGAGAGGGCAGCTCTCCCTCACTGGTGAAGGGAGCGACCGGCGCTGAGTGCCGGAGCTGCCGGACTTCGCCTTCCACTGAATTCATGGAAAAATACGGGATTGACACCTAAATCAGAGAATTCCCAAGGATCCCTTCCCTTCCGGATCCACCATGGCTTCCATCTGCTCCCAGGTCTGCCACGGGCAGTGGGACAACCGGAGACCACCAAATTCCAGCTCCGGCCACCGCCCGCGGCTGCTGGGATTGTTCACGGAACACGGATACGGAAAGGAAGATTCCGTGGTATCCCAGGAAATCTGCTGATTTCACACGGGCGGATCCAAGCCCCAAAGTCCCAACCCGGCCTTGGACATTCCCAGGGATCCAGGGGCAGCCCCAGCCAAGCTGGGAATTCCAGCCCAGCCAGGAATTCCTGCCCCAATCCCAGCTCAATGTCACTTTTCCCAGTGGGAGCCATTCCCTGTCTCCTGTCCCTGCAGCCCTTGTCCCCAGCCCCTCTCCAGCTCTCCTGGAGCCCCTGCAGGCACTTGGAGCATTCCCTGGAATTTTTTCCCTTCTCCAGGTTGAACATTCCCATGTTATCCATCAATTCTGCAGAGTAAGGAATATCCGCCGCCTGGGAAGCGGCATCCCCGTCACTATTTCCGTGTGTGAAACCAGGAAAATTTTTTTCCAACGGGAATCTGGCACCACTTGTTGGGTGCCTGGGAGTTAGGACCAAGAATCCCGGAATCCCTGAGATTGAAAAAGCCCTTTGGGATCAGCGAGTCCCAAAGCTGTGCCCAATCCCCACCCTCAGCATCCAGGAATTCCTTGGACACCTCCAGGGATGGAGGAATCCAAACCTCCCTGGGCTCACTTCCTCAGCCTGACCAGAATTCCCATTAAAAAAAATTCCTCCTCACCTCCGAATTCCTTGGACACCCTCAGGGTTGGAGGACTCCAAACATCCCTGGGCTCACTTTTTGAGCCTGACCAGAATTCCCATTAAAAAAATTCCTCCTCACGTCCAGATTCCTTGGACACCTCCAGGGATGGAGGATTCCAAACCTTCCTGGACTCACTTCCTGAGCCTGACCAGAATTCCCATTTAAAAAAATTCCTCCTCACCTCTGAATTCTTTGGACACCTCCCGGGATGGAGGACTCCAAACCTCCCTGGGCTCACTTCCTGAGCCTGACCAGAATTCCCATTAAAAAATTCCTCCTCACGTCCAAATTCCTTGGACACCTCCCGGGATGGAGGATTCCAAACCTCCCTGGGCTCACTTCCTGAGCCTGACCAGAATTCCCTTTAAAAAAAATTCCTCCTCACGTCCAAATTCCTTGGACACCTCCCGGGATGGAGGATTCCAAACATCCCTGGGCTCACTTCCTGAGCCTGACCAGAATTCCCATTAAAAAAATTCCTTTTCTCGTCCAAATTCCTTGGACACCTCCAGGGATGGAGGATTCCAAACTTCCCTGGACTCACTTCCTGAGCCTGACCAGAATTCCCACTTAAACAATTCTTCCTCATCTCTGAATTCCTTGGACACCTCCCGGGATGGAGGACTCCAAACCTCCCTGGGCTCTTTTTGAGCCTGACCAGAATTCCCATTAAAAAAATTCCTCCTCACATCCAAATTCCTTGGACACCTCCCGGGATGGAGGATTCCAAACCTCCCTGGGCTCTTTTTGGGCCTGACCAGAATTTCCATTAAAAAAAATTCCTCCTCGTCTCTGAATTCCTTGGACACCCTCAAGGATGGAGGACTCCAAACCTCCCTGGGCTCTTTTTGAGCCTGACCAGAATTCCCATTTAAAAAATTCCTTCCCTCGTCCAAATTCCTTGGACACCTCCCGGGATGGAGGATTCCAAACCTCCCTGGGCACTTTTTGCGCCTGACCAGAATTCCCATTTAAAAAATTCCTCCTCATCTCTGAATTCCTTGGACACCTCCTGGGATGGAGGATTCCAAACCTCCCTGGGCTCACTTTTTAAGCCTGACCAGAATTCCCATTTAAAAAATTCCTTCTCTCGTCCAAATTCCTTGGACACCCTCAGGGATGGAGGACTCCAAACCTCCCTGGACTCACTTCCTGAACCTGACCAGAATTCCCATTAAAAAAATTCCTCCTCACGTCCTAAAAGAAATCTTGGGATAAAGGAGAAAGTTGGAATCCCACCCAAAGCCGAGGGATGGGTTGGGCCGGTTATTCCCAGCTCCAGCAAAGAGGAGGAAAATCCCAGCGGGATTCCTGACACCCCTCCCAGAGTGTCCCAGCGGGAATTCCTCCTGGAAGCATCAGAAACGACGGGATTTAATTAAAACCAGGAAACCATTCATCCAACGTCGCTCCATAAATTCACCCCAAGGCTCGGGCTCGTTATTTCGTCCGATATTAAATGATTAAAAAAAAAAAAAAAAAAAAAGGAGGAAAACCATCTCAGATTCCATAGGAACATAAATATTCCAGCTGGGAGTCCGCGGGCGCTCCAATCCCATTGGATTCCCTTTTTAAGAGATCCCCCCGGCGCGGTTCCGTTTCCATTCCGCTCCCTTCCCCGCCCAACTTCGGGAGAACGTGCCAGGAATTTTGCACCGGAGCGTTTTACGGACGCGTTGGAGATGTTGGATAACCCAGAAATCCCCTGGAAAAAATTCCCCCCCTCTCCCCTCCGCCGGTTGCAGCGGGTTGGGATGGATGTTTATCCAGGGGAATGTTTATCCAGTGTTTTTCCCAGCTTTTCCAGCCGTTTTAAATTAAAAAAAAAAGAGGGGGGAAGAGTTGATGGCGATTCTTCCCTTTCCCAGAAACCGGGGGAAGAAAGGATCCATGGATCCACGGATAACGAAGCTGAGATGACCTCAGGGAGGGGCTGGAAAATTCCAGAGTGGTGGAAGATCCACCTCCAAGGTGGAACACCACCAGCTCCCTTGGATCGTCCCTTTCTGGAGAAACCCGGGTGCCCCATCCGAGCTCGGCACGGAAAAAAGCGGGAAACGCACGGAATTCCGGACTGGTTTGGGCTGAAAGGGACCCTCAAGACCGGCTCATTTCCCGGGGTTGGGATATTCCTTGGAAAGGAAAATTCCATCAGCTCTGTGTCCTCCAGGTGGCTCTTTGTCCCAGGAGAACCCCTGGCTGGGAGGTTCATCCCGTCCTTCCCGCGTTCCATGGAATGGTCTGGGTCGACGCAACTTCCCGAGGATTCCTTGGAATTCCTCCCGGCCCCATCCCGTCCACGCGGAGCCGAACGCCAGGAAAACCTCGCACACCTGGGGTCACCTCCCACCAATCCCAACTGGATCCCGTGTCCCTCGGGATAAGGAAGCTGGAGGAAAGGTGGGATGGGATGTTGGGGAGGAATTCCTGGCTGCGAGGGTGGGGAGGAGCTGGGATGGAATTCCCAGAGAAGCCGTGGTTGTCCCATCTCCGGAAGCCTCCAAGGTTGGGCAGGGCTTGGATCCACCTGGAAGTTATCCCTGGGAGGTGTCCCTGCCCATGGAAAGAGTGGAGTGGGATGGGATTTAAGGCCTTTTCCAACCCAAACCATTCCAGGATTCTGGAGCCAGGCTGGGAGAGCTGGGAATGTTCCCCTGGAGAAGGGAAAAACTCCAGGGAATGCTCCGAGTGCCTGCAGGGGCTCCAGGAGAGCTGGAGAGGGGCTGGGGACAAGGGCTGCAGGGACAGGAGACAGGGAATGGCTTCCCACTGGGAAAAGTGACATTGAGCTGGGATTGGGGCAGGAATTCCTGGCTGGGCTGGAATTCCCAGCTTGGCTGGGGCTGCCCCTGGATCCCTGGCAGTGCCCAAGGCCGAGTTGGATGGATTTGGATCCACCTGGGATAGAGGAATTTGTCCCTGGATGGAGCTGGATGAGCTTCCAGCTCCCTTCCCACCCAAACCATTCCATGATTCCATGATTCCTAATCCACCTGGCCACGCTCCCGGGAGCTCCGGCCCGGAGCAAACAAAGGAAAAACCTCTGGAAAACTCCTTTCCCTCCCCGCCCCGGTTGGGCGCAGGTGGCTTCGAGCAGCTCCCCCAATTCCCCGCCGCCGCTCCCGGCCTCTGATGGAAATTCCACCTTCCAGCTGCCCGCCGCTCCAGCCGGGAATTTTTTTACGGCCGCAGGAACACCGGAGCCGGAGTTCAAACAGCACATGGGCGAGATCAAAAAAAAAAACCCAAAAAAATTCCCCGGAGCCGGAACGCTCCGCCCGGCTTCTCCTTCATTATTCCGGCCTTTTTTTTTTTTTTTTACGGAGAGCTTTTACAAGGTGTTTATTTTCGGATCCAGCGCTTGGGAGCCATGTGGTTTTGGGAAAAGATTCCGGCGGGATGGATTTGCTTAAAAGGGGTTTTATGGAGCAGGGGGGGCCGGCGGCTCTTTTCCGAGCCGGGATAATTGGATGTCGTACAGCCTGTACCGGGGATTTGTTGGGATATGAAGCGTGAAACGGGCCCGGCTGGGATCCCGTCAATCATCGGGAAAGGGCTTTGGAAGCTGGGAATTGTCTGGGATGCGGGGGGGATTCGCTCGGCGTCTTCCCGGCTCCGTGGAAAAATAAGAGGGAGATGGGGATCTGGGTGGGTTTTGGGGATTTTGACTCCAGGGGTTTTGCGGATCCCAGGGGATTTGGGGGGATCCCGGTGGGTTTTCAGGGATGATCCCGCTGCAGGCAGGAATCTCGTGTTCCGTGAGATTCACTGGGAGTGAGCTAAAGCAGGGACCACGGGATCATGGATCACTGAGGTTGGAAAATCCCTCCAGGATCATCGAGTCCGACCTGGGATGGATCCCCACCTTGGCACCGAGGGCCACATCCAGGAATTCCATGGACACCTCCAGGGATGGGGATTCCAAACCTCCCTGGGCACTTCCAAGGCCTGAGGCCCTTTCCATGAGGAAATTCCTGCTGCTGTCCCAAACCCGAGCGTTCTCCCGGGATGAAGGCTCAGGATGAGGTGGATGAGGGGCTTTGAGCCTCCAGGGAGGTGCCACGGGAAGCTGGGAATTTTTTCCCTGTTGTCCACAGATCCCAAAGATCCAAAAAAAAATCACAGGATGGGTTTGGATTGGAAGGGATCTTAAAGAGGATCCAGTTCCATCCCCTGCCATGGATCGGGAATCTTCCATTGGATTATTGCTCTTAATCCCTTTAATCTCCAGGTGAAGGAAATTCGGATTCATTGATCCCCTCTCTTGTTTGGTGTCCAGTTTTCCATCATTCCCATCATTTCCGTTGTCCAACTTTTCCCCACGTTATTCCCAACCCCGTTCCTGTTTCCTTCCCTCCATGCAATTCCCACGGACCGATCCAAGGAACACACCAGGAAGATCGAGGGGATCAAAACCCCATCCAAAAAAACCCCACCCGCATCAACTCCCAATCCAATCCCCTCCCCGAATCCAAAGCTTTCCTTCCAGTGGCACATCCCGAGCCGTGTTCCCATCAGGAATTTGGAGGCAGCTCCTTCCTTTCCCCATTTTTAGCTTTTTTTTGGGAAATTTTTGCGTGGCACGATCCCCATTTATTCCGTGCTGGAAAACCCAGATTCCCACCAAACCATCCCCACGGAATCGTCATCCCCAGCTTTGGAATATCCCCGTTGTCCGAAAGCGTTTTGGAGACTTGCTCCAATATTTTTCCTGCTCCAGCCTGGATGAATCCTTCCCGGAGGGATCAGCCTCTCCAAAAAAAAAACAAAAACCCCACACAGGAAGATGTTTCGAACAGAATTCCCAGAATTTTTGAACAAAACTCCCAAAATTCCGCTGTCGCCGCCACGGAGAGGCCGAGCTTCGCACGGCTCCGCCCGTGAGGGTCCAAAATTCCCGTCTCAGACCGGAATTCCCAGGAATTCCATGCGGGAGCGCTCACCTTCTTGGCCACGTGGCACATCTGCTCTGCCGGGAGGTACTCGAAGGGGAAGACGAACCTCCAGTTGAAATTCCCTTCTCCGCCCATGGATCTGTAGTGGACGTCCGTCTTCTGCTTGTTCTCCTCGTGTCCCACCAGCCACCTGCCGGGGGCAGAGAGAGAGAGGAGCCCGTGGAAAATCGGGAATGGTGGAAAGGGTTTGGGATCCAGCTCGACCACATCTGTGAGTGGGAAAGGGAATGGGAAATGGGAAATGGGAAATGGGAAATGGGAAATGGGAAATGGGAGAGGGAAAGGGAAAGGGAAATGGGAAATAATGGGAAATGGGAAATGGGAAATGGGAAATAATGGGAAATGGGAAATAATGGGAAATGGGAAAGGGAAAGGGAAAGGGAAAGGGAAATGGGAAATGGGAAATGGGACATGGGAAAGGGAAAGGGAAAGGGAAAGGGAAAGGGAAAGGGAAAGGGAAAGGGAAAGGGAAAGAGAAAGGGAAAGGGAAAGGATCCTGGTGCCTGCTGGGGGTGGGGAAAACATGGAGATGGGAGAGGGAATGCAGCAGTCCCAGAGCTGGGAGATCGACCAGTGCTGAGGGGAGCAACTCCAGAATTATGGAATCATGGAATGGTTTGGGCGGGAAAGGTGTTAAGGACCATCCCATTCCCACCCCATCCATGGGCAGGGACATCTCCTGCTGTCCCAGGTGGATCCAAATCCATCCAACCTGGCCTTGGGCACTGCCAGGGATCCAGGGGCAGCCCCAGCCAAGCTGGGAATTCCAGCCCAGCCAGGAATTCCTGCCCCAATCCCAGCTCAATGTCACTTTTCCCAGTGGGAAGCCATTCCCTGTCTCCTGTCCCTGCAGCCCTTGTCCCCAGCCCCTCTCCAGCTCTCCTGGAGCCCCTGCAGGCACTCGGAGCATTCCCTGGAGTTTTCCCTTCTCCAGGTTAGACATTCCCAGCTCTCCCAGCCTGTCCATCACTCCTTGGGAATCCCTTTCCCCTGCTTGACAGCTTTTCCATAAAGAACTTTTCCCAAATATCCAATCTAGGACAGGCAAGGTTCCAGTCCCCATTCCAGAGGCAGCAATGGATGGAAGGAACGGTCCCCACCGGATTCCCGATCCATAGGGAAGATCCTTGGGCACAAAGAGGATCAATTCACCCCTTCCCAACAGGAATTTCAGGATGGCTTTCCTTCGGGATGGAAGATCTGGAAGCTGAGCGAGTTTTTACTCTTTTCCGGCCTTGTAAGATTCCCTTGGATGCTAAAAATTGGGAAAGGGATCTCAGCAATCCCTGGATGTTCCCACTTTTCCGGCAGCACCGGACTTTTTCGGAGCCCCGAAAGGCGTGGAACAGCTCAACCGGATGGAGCTGAAAACGACGGAATTGATGGGAATACCAGGAGAGCCCCGCGGCATTCCGGATTTACAGGGGGAAAAATTGGGATTGTAAAGCAGGGATTTAGGGTCTGTTCCCAAATCCCGCCTCTTCCTGCCTGTAAATCCCAAAAAAAAAAAAAGGAATTCCCTTGGCTGGGATTGGACTCTTTGGGAGAAGATAAATCCGGGAAGGGAAGGGAAGGGAAGGGAAGGGAAGGGAAGGGAAGGGAAGGGAAGGGAAGGGAAGGGAAGGGAAGGGAAGGGAAGGGAAGGGAAGGGAAGGGAAGGGAAGGGAAGGGAAGGGAAGGGAAGGGAAGGGAAGGGAAGGGAAGGGAAGGGAAGGGAAGGGAAGGGAAGGGAAGGGAAGGGAAGGGAAGGGCCGGATGAGCTGTTTCCAGGAATAATGGGAACTCCAAAGGAATCGGCCACGCATATAATCCAATCAGTGAGCATGGAAAAAGTCTGGGAGAGGACCTGGGAATGAGCAGACAACGAGCTCCTCTCCCCACGGCCAGGCTGCTCCCACATCTCATCCCACCATGGGAACATCCAGGTATCCCAAGGAAAAATACTGCCATGGGATCATCCCAGAGATCCGAAGGAAAAGGTTGTGAGCTCAGCAGAGACGTGTCTTCCAAAAAGCTGGATGGAGATGTGCATCCATAGTTGGGAAGGTGTGGATCCATAGCTGGAAAGGTGTGGATCCATAGTTGGAGAGGTCGATCCATAGTCCAAGAGGTGTGGATCCATGGCTGGAGAAGAGTGGGTCCATGGCTGGAGAAGAGTGGATCCATGACTGGAGAGATGTGGATCCATAGTTGGAGAGGTGGCTCCACAGTTGGGAAGGTGTGGATCCATAGCTGGAGAGGTGGATCCATAGCTGGAGAGGTGCAGATCCATGGCTGGAGAAGAGTGGATCCATGACTGGAGAGGTGTGGAACCATAGCTGGAGAATGTGGATCCATAGTTGGAGAGCTGGATCCATAGCTGGAGAGGTGTGGATCCATGGCTGGAGAAGAGTGGATCCATGACTGGAGAGGTGTGGATCCATGGCTGGAGAAGAATGGATCCATGGCTGGAGAGGTGTGGATCCATGGCTGGAGAAGAGTGGATCCATAGCTGGAGAGGTGGATCCATAGTCCAAGAGTTGTGGATCCATAGTTGGAGAGGTGTGGATCCATGACTGGAGAAGAGTGGATCCATGACTGGAGAGGTGTGGATCCATGACTGGAGAAGAGTGGATCCATGACTGGAGAGATGTGGATCCATGACTGGAGAAGAGTGGATCCATGACTGGAGAGGTGTGGATCCATGACTGGAGAGGTGTGGATCCATGGCTGGAGAAGAGTGGGTCCATGACTGGAGAAGAGTGGATCCATGACTGGAGAGATGTGGATCCATAGTTGGAAAGGTGGCTCCATAGCTGGAAAGGTGGTTCCATAGTTGGAGAGGCGGATCCATAGCTGGAAAGGTGTGGATCCATACCTGGAGAGGTGGATCCATAGTTGGGAAGGTGTGGATCCATAGCTGGAGAAGAGTGGATTCATGACTGGAGAGTTGTGGATCCACAGTTGGAAAGGTGTGGATCCATGACTGGAGAGGTGTGGATCCATAACTGGAGAGGTGTGAATCCATGACTGAAGAATTGTGGATCCGCAGTCGGGGATGTGCAGCCACAGTTGGAAATTCACGGATCCATAACCGGACAGCCACGATGGTCCCTCCATCCCAGCAGGATCCAGCTCTATCCCAGCAACCCCCATCCAAGGACCACCTCAATTCCTTCCCCTGCTGCTCCCGCGCCTCCGGAATCCGGGAGACTCCGGAGCGGGACACTCACCCTTTGACGTAGATGTCGCTCATCTTCTCCCCGGTGATGCTGAGGTCGTCCAGGATCACGTCCTTGGCGTTCCAGACGATGCAGCGCAGGTAGAACCTGGAAAACCCCGGGAATTGAACCACGAGAAGCTGGAAAACTCCTCCACCTGGAAGCCCAGCCCTCCCGCTGCCGGATTTCCCTGCGGCAGCCGTTTCCCTGGAGATGATTCCACACCCGTCCCTCATCCAGGCCGGGTGAACCCAACCCCGCCTCAGCCTTCCCAGCATTCCCGACTCCCTTTCCCAAAGAAAAGAGGCGGAAGAAACAGGAAGTTACCTCTTGGCTTTGCGTGGAGTGACGTTGAAAGGGGGGCCGGGATGTCCCAGGGATTTGGGGAACAGATCCACCCACATCTGGAGCTTTCCCTACACGGAAAAAACAGCGCCATGAAACCTTGGGAGATTCCAAATCCAGGAAGACCTGAGCCTCCCCAGGGAGATCCGGGATCCCTTCTTGGGGATTCCTCGATGGAAAAATTGCATTAAAAATGATTTTGAAGTTGATTTAGGGACAGTTGGGAAGGCGTGGGTGGGAGTAAATCCTGAGGAGCAGCTGAGGGAGGTGGGGAAGGGGCTGGAGCACCAGGAAAAGCTGAGGGAGTTGGGAAAGGGGCTCATCCCGGAGAAAAAGGAGGATCCAGAGGAACCTTCTGGCTCTGCACAACTCCTTGGAATGTTGGAACCAGGTGGGAGTTGGGATCTGATCCCAGAGGAAAAGAGGAAAAGAGGGAACGGCCTCAGGCTGGGCCAGGAGAGGCTCAGGTTGGAATTTCCTCATGGAAAGGGCACTCAGGTTCAGCTTCCCTTGCCAATTCCAGCAGGAGCCAGGCGCGGCCGCCAGATCCGGATCTGGGAAGCTCTTTAGGGCAGGGAAGGGTTTTGCCTGGAATGTCGGAGCAAGCGGCATTTCCATGGATGTGCCGTGTCCAGTTCCGGGATTCTTACGGATGTGGAGGGGCTGGAGCGCATCCGGGGAAGGGAACAGAGCTAGGAAGGGGCT
Organism: Phylloscopus trochilus trochilus; assembly: GCA_016584745.2. Taxonomy (NCBI): domain Eukaryota; kingdom Metazoa; phylum Chordata; class Aves; order Passeriformes; family Phylloscopidae; genus Phylloscopus; species Phylloscopus trochilus. The sequence continues at coordinate 445,836 of WQNJ02000070.1, read as the reverse complement.
GGAGCACCAGGAAAAGCTGAGGGAGTTGGGAAAGGGGCTCATCCTGGAGAAAAGGAGGATCCAGAGGGATCTTCTGGCTCTGCACAACTCCTTGGAATGGTGGAACCAAGTGGGAGTTGGGATCTGATCCCAGGGGAAAAGAGGAAAAGAGGGAACGGCCTCAGGCTGGGCCAGGAGAGGCTCAGGTTGGAATTTCCTCATGGAAAGGGCACTCAGGCCTTGGAAGTGCCCAGGGAGGTTTGGAATCCCCATCCCTGGAGGTGTCCATGGAATTCCTGGATGTGGCCCTCAGTGCCAAGGTGGGGATCGGGAACAGCTCGGACCCGATGACCTCGGAGGGATTTTCCAACCTCAAATGATCCCGGGATTCTGGGAGAAGAATTCTGAATAGGACTTTTGAACCAAAAACATTAAATAAAAAAATAAAATAAAAATTAAACTAAAATCAAGTGATATAAATCAAATTAAATCAAAAAAAATTTAAAAATGGGAGCATATTCCGAAAGGAATGACCACCTAGGAGAAGAATTCCAAATAGGACTTTTACAGCAAAAACTAAAATAAAAATTAAATGAAAATCAATTGAATTAAATCAAATTAAATCAAATTAAATTTAAAAATGGGAGCATATCCCGAAAGGAATGACCACCTGGGAGAAGAATTCTGGATAAGATTTTTACACCAAAAACGTAAAATAAAAATTAAATGAAAATCAAGTGATATAAATTAAATTAAACTAAATCAAATTAAATTTAAAAATGGGAGCATATCCCAAAAGGAATGACCATTCTGAATAGGAGTTTTACACCAAAAACGTAAAATAAAAATTAAATTAAAATCAATTGAATTAAATTTAAAAATGGGAGCCTATCCCAAAAGGAATGACCACCATTCTTTCATCAGAAGAATTCTGAAATTTAAAAAGAAGAATTCAAAAAATTTAAAGAAAAATTAAATTAAAATCAAGTGATATAAATCAAATTAAATTTTAAAATGGGAGCATATCCCGAAAGGAATGACCACCTGGGAGAAGAATTCCGAATAGGAATTTTATACCAAAAAATAAAATAAAAATTAAATTAAAATCAATTGAGTTAAATCAAATTAAATCAAATTAAATTTGAAAACGGGAGCATATCCCGAAAGGAATGACCATTCTGAATAGGAGTTTTACACCAAAAACGTAAAATAAAAATTAAATGAAAATCAATTGAATTGAATTGAATTGAATTAAATCAAATTAAATCAAATTAAATCAAATTAAATTTGAAAACGGGAGCATATCCCAAAAGGAATGACCCCGGGCAGACATTCCCAGTGGGATTCCCCCCACCCTGGACGCACCTGCGGGATGTCGGGCTGCAGGGGGCTGTAGAGGCTCCGGGTCTCCACGTGCTCCGGGACCAATCCCTGATTCCGGAGCGTGGCCAGCGCCAGCCGCTCCTCCGCCGGACCCAGGTGAGGATTCGGGGGTTTGCCGGCCTCTGACACAGGGGGAAAAATGAAATGAAATGAAATGAAATGAAATGAAATGAAATGAAATTAAATAAAGTAAAATAAAATAAAACAAAACAAAATAAAATAAAGTAAAATAAAATAAAGTAAAATAAAATAAAATAAAATGAAATAAAAATAAATAAAAAAACAAAATAAAATAAAATAAAATAAAACAAAACAACCAAACCAAATGAAACAAAAACCAACCAACCAAAACAAAACAAAACAACCAAACCAAACCAAATGAAACAAACAAAATAAAACAAAAACAAACAAAACCAAGCAAAAAGCAAACGAAACAACCAAACCAAACCAAACAAAAAACAAACAAAACAAAACAAAAAACCAAAACCAAACAAAATGAAAAAAAAACAAAAAAACCAAAACAAAACAAACAAAAAACAAAGCAAAATGAAACAAATGAAACAAACGAAAGAAAAAACAAAACAAAACAAAAAACCAAACAAAACAACCAAACCAAACAAAACAAAACACAAAAAACAAACAAACAAAAAACCACAAACAAAACAAACAAACAAAACAAAACAACCAAACCAAACAAAACCAAACAAAATAAAACAAAACAAAAAAACCAATTCAAACCAACCAAACAAAACAAACAAAACAACAGCAACAACAACAAGAAGAAGTTAATCCCACAGGGATGGGTTTTGCCCAGGAACAGCGGCGCGGCCTCCGTTATTCCCAAATCCGCCGCCACGGAACCCTCCCGGGACACCGTTCCTAGTGGGAAAACCCACGGAGAGCCTGGTGCGACCCACCCCGCCAACCACGGCCCGGGGAAGGAGGGCAAGGATCCAGCTGGATCCCATGGAAAGGGGGAATCCGGTGATGGATCCCGCTCCTGGATCCAGCTCTCCTAAAGTCCCGGAAATCAGGGTTCCCACCATCCTGGTGCCGACGTTCCCATTCCCAACAGTTTATCCCAAGGTTGAAAGCCACCCAGGATCTTCAGCTGGGCAGACAGGGATGAGCTCCCGGTGGGATCCCGTGTCTTCTCTGCGGGATTTGGGGTGAGAGATTTGGGAATGGGAGGAGGAGGAAGGACATGGAGACACCTCCAGCACAGCCTGGGGGTTGTTCCATGTTCCTGCTCCGGTCCAAGTCCCTGCTCCAGTCCCACCAGGATATTTGTGGTCTTCCATCCATGGAGGGCCTGGAATTATCTCCTCCTCCTCGCCTGCTCCACATCAGCCCCTGATCCTGCCACAAATGGGCCGAGATTCCCCAATAATGGACATTCCTGACTTTTCTTCTCATTCAGGATCCATCCCTCCCTCCATCCCTCCATCCATCCCTCCATCCATCCATCCACTCATCCATCCATCCATCCATCCATCCCTGTCCATCCATCCCTCCATCCATCCCTCCATCCATCCCTCCCTCCATCCATCCATCCATCCATCCCTCCATCCATCCATCCCTCCATCCATCCATCCATCCCTCCATCCATCCCTCCATCCATCCATCCCTCCATCCATCCATCCCTCCCTCCATCCATCCATCCCTCCATCCCTGTGTCCATCCATCCCTCCATCCATCCATCCATCCATCCCTCCATCCATCCATCCCTCCCTCCCTCCATCCATCCATCCATCCATCCATCCCTCCATCCATCCATCCCTCCATCCATCCATCCATCCCTCCATCCATCCATCCATCCCTCCATCCATCCATCCCTCCATCCCTGTGTCCATCCATCCCTCCATCCCTCCATCCATCCATCCATCCATCCATCCATCCATCCCTCCATCCCTCCATCCATCTCTCCATCCATCCCTCCATCCTTCCATCCCTCCATCCATCCCTGTGTCCATCCATCCATCCATCCCTCCATCCATCCCTCCATCCATCCATCCCTCCATCCATCCATCCCTCCATCCCTCCATCCCTGTGTCCATCCATCCATCCATCCATCCCTCCCTCCCTCCCTCCATCCATCCATCCCTCCCTCCCTCCCTCCATCCATCCCTCCATCCATCCCTCCATCCATCCATCCATCCATCCATCCATCCCTCCATCCATCCCTGTGTCCATCCATCCCTCCATCCATCCCTGTGTCCATCCATCCCTCCATCCCAGCACAGCCAATGGCCAACTCCTGCCTTCCCATCCCATTCCTGGGATGGGACACGGTGCCCTTTCCTTGGATATCATGGAAGCAGTGAAATCTCCACCCCTGGAGGTGCCCAAGGAACAACCGGACACGACACCTGGACAAGGCCGGACCCCATCTTGGGGGTCTTTTCCAACCCGAACTCTGCGATTCCAGGACCTTCAAGGACCTTTCCCAACCTAAAAGATTCCCTGATTTCTCCGAGTCACCAACCCAAACGATCCCAAAATCCCAGGCTGGGCTCGGTGGACTTCACCTCCCTCCCATCGTGCACCTTCCAGGACAATTCAAACACAAGGTGCTCCATATTATTCCATAAATAATATTCCATAAATAGTATTCTACAAATATTATTCCATAACTACTATTCCATAAATATTGCTCCATAAATATAATTCCACAAATATTTTTCCAACCCCACCAAATCCCAGCGAGATACCCCAGTGCCTCCTTCATTACCCAGGACACACTTAACTCCAGCCAGCTGGGCTAATACCCAACAAAATTCCCAAACCCTGGAATTCCGCCGTGTGCGGCTTTACACGCCGGGGAAAAGAACGAGCCCCTCTCGGAGGCGAACGAAATCTGGGAATTATGGAATAACGGGGGGAGGGAGGGGCTTGTAAAACCCCGGCTCTGGCGTTTTAACGGCTCCGGTTTTATTCCCAGCCCGGCTCCGGAGCCGGCAGCTGGATTCCAGATCTGCTCCGGGTCACGCCTGGGGCTTTGTTCTGCTGTTTGAAGCCGGAGAAGGTGACAGCAGGCGTTGGAATGCGGGGGGCGGGTGGGGGACAAATTCCAACACCTCCCCGGCTCTCCCTGGAAAAGTTTTCCATCGGGGTTCCGTGCTTCCCTTCTCCTCAGTGTGGGGAAAACACGGATTCCTGATGGAATTGCTGCTTTGCTTCCCAAGAGCATGGAAAGGGATCAGCCCGGGGTTGTTTTGTGTCTCTGGTGACATCCTCAGGGTGGTGGCCTTCAAACATCCCATCAAAATTCAGGGTGGGATATTGGGAATTCCCGGCTGGGAGAGATGAGAATTCCCAGATCTGCTGTGGCTGCCCCTGGATCTCTGGGAAGTGTCCAAGGCCAGGCTGGAATGGCTCCATCCATCCCTTCCATCCATTCCCTTGAGGGAATCTCAACCCCTTTGTGGGAATCTCCAACCTGACGTTCCAAGCGCACGGAGACGTCACGAGGAGGGACATCGCGGAGGCCAGGAGTGGCCGATGGCGTTGTCCCATCCATGGGACACATTCCAACACCTCCCTGGCTCTCCCTGGAAAAGTTTTCCATCGGGGTTCCTTGCTTCCCTTCTCCTCAGGGGGAAAACCCGAATTCCTGATGGAATTGCTGCTTTGCATCCCAAGAACGCCAAGAGGGATCAGCCCAGGGTTGTTTTGTGTCTCTGGTGACATCCTCAGGGTGGTGGCCTTCAAACATCCCGTCAAAATTCAGGTGGGATATTGAGAATTCCGGGCTGGGAGAGATGAGAATTCCCAGATTTGCTGTGGCTGCCCCTGGATCTCTGGGAAGTGTCCAAGGCCAGGCTGGAATGGCTCCATCCATCCCTTCCATCCATTCCCTTGAGGGAATCTCAACCCCTTTGTGGGAATCTCCAACCTGACGTTCCAAGCGCACGGAGACGTCACGAGGAGGGACATCGCGGAGGCCAGGAGTGGCCGATGGCGTTGTCCCATCCATGGGACACATTCCAACACCTCCCCGGCTCTCCCTGGAAAAGTTTTCCATCGGGGTTCCTTGCTTCCCTTCTCCTCAGGGTGGGGGGAAAACCCGAATTCCTGATGGAATTGCTGCTTTGCTTCCCAAGAGCATGGAAAGGGATCAGCCCGGGGTTGTTTTGTGTCTCTGGTGACATCCTCGGGGTGGTGGCCTTCAAACATCCCATCAAAATTCAGGTGGGATTTTGGGAATTCTTGGCTTGGAGGGTGAGGAGGGACTGGAAGAGAATTCCCAGATTTGTTGTGGCTGCCCCTGGATCTCTGGGAAGTGTCCAAGGCCAGGCTGGAGTGGCTCCATCCATCCCTTTCATCCGTTCCCTTGAGGGAATCTCAACACCTTTGTGGGAATCTCCAGCCTGACGTTCCAAGCGCACGGAGACGTCACGAGGAGGGACATCATGGAGGCCGGGAGTGGCCGATGGTGCTGTCCCATCCATGGGACACATTCCAACACCTCCCTGGCTCTCCCTGGAAAAGTTTTCCATCAGGGTTCCTTGCTTCCCTTCTCCTCAGGGGGAAAACCCAAATTCCTGATGGAATTGCTGCTTTGCTTCCCAAGAGCTCCGAGAGGGATCAGCCCGGGGTTGTTTTGTGTCTCTGGTGACATCCTCAGGGTGGTGGCCTTCAAACATCCCGTCAAAATTCAGGTGGGATATTGGGAATTCCCTTCTGGGAGAGATGAGAATTCCCAGATCTGCTGTGGCTGCCCCTGGATCTCTGGGAAATGTCCAAGGCCAGGCTGGATCCACCTGGAATAGTGGGAGATGCTCCTGCCCATGGAGGGGGTGGAACGGGATCATCTTGATGGGTGCCAACCTAAACCATTCCATGATTCCAGAGTGCAGCTCCTGGGCCAGGCCTGGTGGGATTTCACCTCCTCCTGGGACTAAAAACTTCTTGTTGTCCCTTAAAGCAGAGTTTTCCCAAAAAAAAAAAACCCCTCCTGCCTCCGGAATGCCGGGTCAGAGCAAGGTGCCAAGGTCCTCCCCAAAAGTCCAGGAGAAACCTTCGTAGGAGTTGGGGTTTTCCCCCGATTCCCCCAAATCCCGAAAGAATTCCCAGGTCTGTGTGTGGGATGTTGTCTCCCTCTAGTGACCGTTCCCAAAATGAGATTCCAATGGAAGAGCTGCTCTTCTGGCTCCGGCAGCGCTTGGAGGAACATCAGGTTGGAGCTTCTCATTCCCACCCAGGGGCGTTGGGTTTGGTCCAAATCGAGGTCAACGCTCCCGGATCAAAGGTCTGGGTCCAATCCCAGGATTTGGGACACTGCCAAGTTTGGGAATGGCTCAGAGCCAGTGGAGACAGAGAGGAGGAGGACGGGGACAATGCCACCACCCACTCCTGGCCTCCACAATGTTCCTCATTGATGTCTCCATGCACTTGGAACATCAGGTTGGAGCTTCTCACTCCCACCCAAGGGTGTTGGGTTTTGTTCCAACTCAAGGTCAACGTTTCCGGATCAAAGGTCTGGGTCCAATCCCAGGATTTGGGACATGGCCAAGTTTGGGAAAAGAGCAGAGCCAACATGGACAGCAAGGAGGAGGATGGGGACAATGCCACCACCCACTCCTGGCCTCCAGGATGCTCCTCATTGATGTCTCCATGCACTTGGAACATCAGGTTGGAGCTTCTCACTCCCACCCAGGGGCGTTGGGATTGGTCCAACTCGAGGTCAACGCTCCCGGATCAAAGGTCTGGGTCCAATCCCAAAATATGGGACACGGCCAAGTTTGGGAATGGTTCAGAGCCAGTGGAGACAGAGAGGAACAGGATGGGGACAATGCCACCACCCACTCCTGGCCTCCACGATCTCCTCATTGATGTCTCCATGCACTTGGAACATCAGGTTGGAGATTCCCACAAACTCAAGGTCAGCGTTCCGGGATTAAACGTCTGCATTCAATCCCAAGATCTGGGATAGTTCAGAGCCAGTGGGGTCAGAGAGGAACAGGATGGGGACAATGCCACCACCCACTCCTGGCCTGCATGATGTCCCTCCTCATGACATCTCCATGCACTCGGAACATCAGTTTGGAACTTCCCACAAACTTAAGGTGAACATTCCTGGATTTAAGGTCTGGGTCCAATCCCAGGATTTGGGGCACGGCCAAGTTTGGGAATGGCTCAGAGCCAGTGGGGACAGAGAGGAACAGGTTGGGGACAATGCCACCACCCACTCCTGGCCTCCAGGATGCTCCTCATTGATGTCTCCATGCACTTGGAACATCAGGTTGGAGATTCCCACAAATTCAAGGTCAACATTCCGGGATCGAAGGTCTGGGTCCAATCTCAAAATTTAGGGCACGGCCAAGTTTGGGAATGGTTCAGAGCCAGTGTGGACAGAGAGGAGGCTGGGGACAATGCCATCACCCACTCCTGGCCTCCACAATGTCCCTCCTCATGACATCTCCATGCACTTGGAACATCAGTTTGGAACTTCCCACGAACTCAAGGTTAACATTTCTGGATTGAAAGTCTGGGTCCAATCCCAGGATTTGGGACACGGCCAAGTTTGGGAAAAGAGCAGAGCCAACATGGACAGCAAGGAGGAGGACGGGGACAATGCCACCACCCACTCCTGGCCTCCACGATGCTCCTCATTGACGTCTCCATGCACTTGGAACATCAGGTTGGAGATTCCAACAAACTCAAGGTCAACGTTCCGGGTTTAAACATCTGGATTCAATCCCAAGATCTGGAATGGTTCAGAGCCAGTGGTGACAGAGAGGAACAGGATGGGGACAATGCCACCACCCACTCCTGGCCTTCACAATCACCCTTCTTGTGACATCTCCATGCACTTGGAACACCAGGTTGGAGCTTCCCAGCCACAGTGGAGGTCCCACCTGGGGCTGTTGGGTTTGGTCCAACTTAAGGTCAACGTTCCTGGATTGAAGGTCTGGATTCAATCCCAGGGGCACGGCCAAGTTTTGGAATGGTTCAGAACCAATGGGAACAGCAAGGAGGAGGATGGGGACAATGCCACCACCCACTCCTGGCCTCCATGATCTCCTCATTGATGTCTCCATGCACTTGGAACATCAGGTCGGAGATTCCCACAAACTCAAGGTCAACATTCCTGGATTGAAGGTCTGGGTCCAATCCCAGGATTTGTGGCACGGCCAAGTTTGGGAATGGTTCAGAGCCAATGGGGACAGAGAGGAACAGGATGGGGACAATGCCACCACCCACTCCTGGCCTCCACGATGCTCCTCATTGATGTCTCCATGCACTTGGAACATCAGGTTGGAGCTTCTCACTCCCACCCAGGGGTGTTGGGTTTGGTCCAACTCGAGGTCAACGCTCCCGGATCAAAGGTCTGGGTCCAGTCCCAAAATTTGGGACACGGCCAAGTTTGGGAAAAGAGCAGAGCCAACATGGACAGCAAGGAGGAGGATGGGGACAATGCCACCACCCACTCCTGGCCTCCAGGATGCTCCTCATTGATGTCTCCATGCACTTGGAACATCAGGCTGGAGATTCCCACAAACTCAAGGTCAATGTTCCGGGACTAAACGTCTGCATTCAATCCCAAGTTTGGGAATGGGTCAGAGCCAACGGGGACAAGGAACAGGTTGGGGACAATGCCACCACCCACTCCTGGCCTCCACGATCTCTTCATTGATGTCTCCACACACTTGGAACATCAGCTGGAACTTCCCTCAAACTCAAGGTCAACATTCCTGGATTGAAGGTCTGGGTCCAATCCCAGGATTTGGGGCACGGCCAAGTTTGGGAATGGCTCAGAGCCAACGGGGACAACAAGGAGGAGGATGGGGACAATGCCACCGCTCAACCCTGGTGATGTCTCCAGGACATCCAGCTCCATCCCGTATTCTCCAGCAAGGACATTCTGCTGTCCCACAGCACCCCTGGCACCTTACCCAGCTCGGAGAGGACGAACTCCTGATCCCGGAAGACGATCCGGTCGGATTTGTAGGTGGGGGGTTTGTAGTTGTGCTGCTGGGAGAAGAGGTGGAGCAGCTGGGAAGGGCGGAGTTGGTCTCGCCACTGGTTGGGGCCGGAGCTGAAACCAAAGAGAATCATGGAATCATGGAATCGTGGAACGGGGTGGGATGGAAAGAGGTCAAAGTTCACCCAATGCCATGGGCAGGGACACCTCCCACCATCCCAGGTGGATCCAAGCCCCAAAGTCCAACTTGGCCTTGGGCATTCCCAGGGATCCAGGAGCAGCCCCAGCCAAGCTGGGAATTCCAGCCCAGCCAGGAATTCCTGCCCCAATCCCAGCTCAATGTCACTTTTCCCAGTGGGAAGCCATTCCCTGTCTCCTGTCCCTGCAGCCCTTGTCCCCAGCCCCTCTCCAGCTCTCCTGGAGCCCCTGCAGGCACTCGGAGCATTCCCTGGGGTTTTCCCTTCTCCAGGGGAACATTCCCAGCTCTCCCAGAGTAGAGGGGCTCCAGAATCCTGGAATGGTTTGGTTTGGAAAAGACCTTCAATCCCATTCCACTCCACTCTTTCCATGGGCAGAGACACCTCCCACCATCCCAGGTGGATCCAAGCCCCAAAGTCCAACTTGGCTTTGGACATTCCCAGGGATCCAGGGGCAGCCCCAGCCAAGCTGGGAATTCCAGCCCAGCCAGGAATTCCATCCCACGATCCCATCCCAATCTCCCGTTCCTGGGATGGGACAGCCACAGCTTCTCCAGGGGTGCCCTCAGCACGAGGTCACCCGGAGACAGCCGGGATAGAACAGAACCTCCCTGGAGGAGAACCGGGAACTCTGGGAAGCTCCCTTGGGACAACCCTGCTGTGATCCTGCACAGGCCGCCCCAGCATTCCCAATCCCGGGATCGACGGGCATTCCGAGCCCGGGTAGGAACCCACACGCAGTAGGTCTGGGGGAGGCCGCAGCGAGCCCCGTATTTGGACAGGAAGCGGTTCTCCAGGTCCACCACCGTCTCGCCGATCTTCTCGTCCTTGGACAGGAGGTCGTAGTCGTAGAGGGTGACCTTGAGGTCCTTCTCCAGGGGCAGGGTGCAGCTCAGCTCGAACATCCTGGGAAAGGGGAGAAGAGGGAAAGGCTTGGGAAAAGGGGGATGGTGATGCGGGAATTCCGCGGGGATGGAGCCACAGCCCATCCCAACCCACCGGTGACGGGATGGGTCAGGCTCCCTGAGGTTCCTCCTGACCCTGATCCAGCAGCACCAGGGCTGTGCTCGGCTGGCTTCGTTTATCAAGGAATCGTGGGATCGTGGAATGGCTTGGAGCGGGAGACACCTCAACGGCTTTCTCATTCCACACTTTCCATGATCCCAGGTGGATTCAAGCCCCATCGTCCCAACCCGGACTTGGGCACTGCCAGGGATCCAGGGGCAGCCCCAGCCAAGCTGGGAATTCCAGCCCAGCCAGGAATTCCTGCCCCAATCCCAGCTCAATGTCACTTTTCCCAGTGGGAAGCCATTCCCTGTCTCCTGTCCCTGCAGCCCTTGTCCCCAGCCCCTCTCCAGCTCTCCTGGAGCCCCTGCAGGCACTCGGAGCATTCCCTGGAGTTTTCCCTTCTCCAGGGGAACATTCCCAGCTCTCCCAGAGCAGAGGGGCTCCAGAATCATGGAATGGTTTGGGATGGAAGGAACCTTAAATCCCATCCCATTCCCACCCCATCCGTGGGCAAGGACACATTCCCTGATCCCAGGTGGATCCAAGCCCCAATGTCCAACCCGGCCTTGGACACTTCCCAGGGATCCAGGGGCAGCCCCAGCCAAGCTGGGAATTCCAGCCCAGCCAGGAATTCCTGCCCAAAATCCCATTGAAATTCATCTCCCTCTCCATCTCGCTTCGTTGGGAAGGTGTCCCAGCATTGGTGGCCTGGACTGGTGGGAGCAGCCTTGGAAAATCAGATGGATTTTATGAGATTTGATCCCCGTTTGTGCCCCCAGTCCTGGATTTTGGCAGCCTGGAACTCATCCCACGGGACAGCTCCGACCTCTGGGACAGGATTCAGGGAATGGCTGGAGCTGTGCCAGGGGAGGTTTAGGTTGGAGGTTGGGAAAAGATTCCTCATCCAGAGGGTGCTGGGAATGCCCTCATTCCCGAGGCTGCCCAGGAGCACTTGGACAACCTTCCCAGGGACAGGGTGGGATTGTTGGGATTGTCCAGGGAAGGAGTGGGATCGATGATCCTTATGGGGTCTCGTCCAACCCCGGCTATTCCACGATCCTCTGATTTTCTGGGAGAACAAAGCCCCACGGAGCTGAGCTTCCTTCCCTCAGTTTCCCCTGCTCCTTTTCCAGCCTTGCCTTCCAATCTTTTCCTGGGATAAACCGTTATCCTTGGGATTTCCTCCCCTTTCTGAGGGGAAACATCTCAATTATCCATGGAGAATTCTTTTCCTGGGATAAACCGTTATCCTTGGGATTTCATCCCCCTTTCTGAGGGGAAACATCTCAATTATTCCCTGAGAATCCTTTTCCTGGGATAAACCGTTATCCTTGGGATTTCATCCCCCTTTCTGAGGGGAAACATCTCAATTATTCCCTGAGAATCCTTTTCCTGGGATAAACCGTTATCCTTGGGATTTCATCCCCCTTTCTGAGGGGAAACATCTCAATTATTCCCTGAGAATCCTTTTCCTGGGATAAACCGTTATCCTTGGGATTTCATCCCCATTTCTGAGAGGAAACATCTCAATTATTCCCTGAGAATCCTTTTCCTGGGATAAACCGTTATCCTTGGGATTTCATCCCTATTTCTGAGGGGAAACATCTCAATTATCCGTGGAGAATCCTTTTCCTGGGATAAACCATTGTCCTTGGGATTTCATCCCCCTTTCTGAGGGGAAACATCTCAATTATTCCCAGAGAATCCTTTTCCTGGGATAAACCGTTATCCTTGGGATTTCATCCCATTTCTGAGGGGAAACATCTCAATTATCCATGGAACGCCTTTTCCTGGGATAAACCGTTATCCTTGGGATTTCATCCCATTTCTGAGGGGAAACATCTCAATTATTCCCGGAGAATCCTTTTCCTGGGATAAATTGTTATCCTTGGGATTTCATCCCCTTTTCTGAGGGGAATCATCTCAATTATTCCCGGAGAATCCTTTTCCTGGGATAAACCGTTATCTTTGGGATTTCATCCCCTTTCTGAGGGGAAACATCTCAATTATTCCCTAAAAATCCTTTTCCTGGGATAAACCGTTATCCTTGGGATTTCTTCCCCTTTCTGAGGGGAAACATCTCAATTATCCGTGGAGAATCCTTTTCCTGGGATAAACCGTTATCCTTGGGATTTCATCCCCATTTCTGAGGGGAAACATCTCAATTATCCATGGAGAATCCTTTTCCTGGGATAAACCGTTATCCTTGGGATTTCATCCCCATTTCTGAGGGGAAACATCTCAATTATCCATGGAGAATCCTTTTTCCAGAACATCCCACTCCTCTCCACCCCTCAGGCTTTTCCTTCCGACATCGGATCAAAACCCCTGGAGGAGAAGAAATCCCCCAAACTCCTTCCCGCCAACGGGACGATCCCGGTTCCTCCTCCACGGAATCCACAGCTCCCAAATTCCAGGGATCAACCAACGAGAGCCAAGGGAATCACGGAACGGATTGGGATGGGGGAAATCCTTAAAAATCCATCCCATTCCCAATCCCTGCCCTGGGCTGGGACGCTTCCCACCACCCCACGTTGCTCCAACCTGGAATCGAACGTTGGAACGGGAAGTTCTGGTTGGCCCAGCACAATTCCCTCGATGGGATATCCCCAAAAAAAATTCCACGGATCCCGGAAGGAATCGGCACTTACTTCCCAAAGACGGGCTCCAGAGTGCAGGGGAGGTAATTCTCCTGGTCGTTGATGGATTTCTTTCCCAGGGAAATCTTCACGTAGGGATCGCACTGGAGGCGGGCAGGGAAAGAAATTTTGGGATCAAATTCGGGTTGGTTTGGGGTTTTAAATGGGAAAAAACTCCCATTTTTTTCCTCCCTTCCCACGGAAATCTTCACGTAGGGATTGCACTGGAAGTGGGCAGGGAGAGAAACCCAAAAAAAAATCCCGTGGGATGGTTGGATTGGGAATGACCTGAAAGCTCTCGCCCTTTTCCATGGCTCCTTCCCAATCCCATCCCTCTCCCTGATAATGAAATTATTCCGGGAATTCCCCATCGAGTTGGAAAATAAATTCCAGTTGGGATTTTTTTTTTATTATTTTTTTGCAAGGAAAAGGAAAAAAAAAATTCAAGGAGGAGATCCAATTCCACCTGAAAGATTTTTAGCTGGATCTACAGGGATCCACCATTCCAGCCACATCCAAGAATTCCCTATGGAAAAACACCCCGGCCCAGCACTTCTCCCTGATTTTCCTTCTCCTGCTGATTTGGGGATTTTTTTTAAGGAATGGATGGGAAACAGCGCTCGGGGAACGGATTCAGCACCCAGGTATTCCTGGGGTTGGGATGAGCCTGGGGAAAATTCCCATCCCAGGGGAAATCTGGGATCGAATTCGGGTTGGTTTGGGGTTTTAAATGGGAAAAAACTCCCATTTTTTCCTCCCTTCCCACGGAAATCTTCACGTAGGGATTGCACTGGAGGCCGGCAGGGAAAGAAACCCAAAAAATAAAAAATCCCGTGGGATGGTTGGATTGGGAATGACCTGAAAGCTCTCGCTCTTTTCCGTGGCTCCTTCCCAATCCCATCCCCTCTCCCTGATAATGAAATTATTCTGGGAATTCGCCGTTGAGTTGGAAAATCAGTTCAAGTGGGGATTTTTTTTTTTTTTTGCCAGGAGAAGGAAAAAAAAAATTCAAGGAGGAGATCCAATTCCACCTGAAAGATTTTTAGCTGGATCTACAGGGATCCACCATCCCAGCCAGATCCAAGAATTCCCTGGGGAAAACACCCCGGCCCAGCACTTCTCCCTGATTTTCCTTCTCCTGCCGATTTGGGGTTTTTTTTTAAGGAATGGATGGGAAAGAGCGCTCGGGGAACGGATTCAGCACCCAGGTATTCCTGGGGTTGGGATGAGCCTCGGGAAAATTCCCATCCCAGGGAAAATTTGGGATCGAATTTGGGTTGGTTTGGGGTTTTAAACGGGAAAAAACTCCCATTTTTTTTTTTTTTCCTCCCTTCTTTTTAATCCTCGGGAATCACTCAGGGAAGATTTCTAAGGAATTAAACTCTCCCCTTCCAAATCCATTAAAAAAAAAAAAATGGGGAAAACTCAAAAAGTGGTTGGAATTTCTTCATCTCTCTTTCCACATATTCCATACGGATTTCCCAGATTCCACCTATTTTTTCCGTATTTTTTTCCTTATATTTTCATTATTTTTCCATAATTTTCCATGCGTATTTACTATTTTCCCATCCCTCTTTCCCAGATATTTCCTCATATTTTTCCCACTTAAATTCCTTAAATTTTTTTTTGCCTCTTTTCCAGTGGAACAAAGAGACATAAAAAGAATTCCTCCCTTCCCTGATTTTTGCGGAGTTTTGCACCTACACAATTCCCAATTTTCCCAGAATTTTCCTTCCTGACCAGCAAAACCTTTGCAAGAAGGAATTTTTTGGGAAAAAACTTTGGGGATTTTGTTTCCTTCAGCGTCAAAACACCGAAAAAAAATCAAAACAAAAACAAAACAAAACAAAACCAAACCCCAAACTCGTGGAACTAATCCTGAAAAACCCCAGTGGACAAAGGAAGAGTTGGCTTCCCGGGATTCCCAGATATTCCAAGGGAGGCAGAAAACAGGAAAAAAATTCATAAATTTTAGGGAAAAATTGTGAATTTTGACCAATTTTGACCGAATTTTAATCCAATTTTGACCCAATTTCGACCCAATTTTAACCCAATTTCGACCCAATTTTGACCCAATTTTGACCCAATTTCAACTCAATTTTTACCCAATTTCGACCCAATTTCGACCCAGTTTTGACCCAATTTTTACCCAATTTTGACCCAATTTCAACCCAATTTTTACCAATTTCGACCCAATTTCGACCCAATTTGGACCCAATTTTAATCCAATTTTGACCCAATTTTGACCCAATTTCAACCCAATTTCGACCCAACTTTGACCCAACTTTAATCCAATTTTGACCCAATTTTAACCCAATTTCAACCTAACTTTGACCAGCAAGGGCCAAGCTGTTCCAAGAATCCAGGACGGGAGCTTTCCCACCGGGATACCTTCCCGTTGGAATCCTTGGGCTGGAGGTCGAAGGCGCGGATGACGTAAACCCGGACCAGACATTCCTGGAGACCCCGGGCCGGGAGCTGCTGGAATTGCCGGGGAGGCATCGGAAGGCGCGGATCGTCGGGAAGAGGGTAAATCCTGAAGGAACCCTGGGAAGGACACGGGGAAATTCGGGGAAGAGCTGGTGGAGATGGGAGCGGGTGGGAGCAGGCTCGGAACGACGGGAATGAGCGGCGGAATTTATGGAATGGGTTGGGTGGGAAGAGCTCGGCCCGTTCCATGGGCAGGGACACATTCCCTGATCCCAGGTGGATCCAAGCCCCGGTGTCCAACCTGGCCTTGGACATTCCCAGGGATCCAGGGGCAGCCCCAGCCAAGATGGGAATTCCAGCCCAAAATCCAGGAATTCCTGCCCCAATCCCAGCTCAATGTCACTTTTCCCAGTGGGAAGCCATTCCCTGTCTCCTGTCCCTGCAGCCCTTGTCCCCAGCCCCTCTCCAGCTCTCCTGGAGCCCCTGCAGGCACTCGGAGCATTCCCTGGAGTTTTCCCTTCTCCAGGGGAACATTCCCAGCTCTCCCAGCCCGGCTCCAGAGCAGAGCGGCTCCAGAATCCTGGAATGGTTTGGGTTGGAACCTTAAATCCCATCCCATTCCCACCCCATCCATGGGCAGGGGCACCTCCTGCTGACCCAGGTGGATCCGAGCTGGCCTTGGAAACTCCTGGGACATTCCCAGCATTCCCAGCCCGGCTCCAGAGCAGAGGGGCTCCAGAATCCTGGGAATGGTTTGGATGGAAAGGGACCTTAAATCCCATCCCATTCCCACCCCATCCATGGGCAGGGACACCTCCCACCATCCCAGGTGGCTCCAAGCCCCAATGTCCAACCCAGTCTTGGGCACTGCCAGGCACTCTGAGCATTCCCTGGAGTTTTCCCTTCTCCAGGGGAACATTCCCCGCTCTCCCCCAGAGCAGAGGGGCTCCAGAATCCTGGAATGGTTTGAGTTGGGAAAGACCTCAAATCCCATCCCAATTCCCACCCAGGGACACCTCCCAGCCCCTTCCCAGCAGCCTCGGCCGCTCCCACCGACGAGGATCCCGCAATTCCCAGACCCACGGAATTCCCTGGGCTGAGCAGGGCTTTAAGGATCTTCCCATTCCCACCCCACCACGGACACAATCCATGGATAGGGGGGGCTCCATCCCACCTTGAACTCCCCCACCACCGAGGGGTCGTCGCTGGAATCCTGGGATCGGCCCCGGAACAGCTTGAAGGTGTGGCAGAAGTCGGAGAGCTCCTCGAATTCCTCCACCTTTTCCAGCTCCGTCTCGTAGACCTGAGATGGGAGGGGAAAAAAAAAATTCCAACCGAATTCCTCAATCCTGGGAAAATCCGCCCCGCGGGGAGAAAATTTCCCGGAATTTTTTCTTCCCCCCTTGTTTTCTTATCTGGGGCAGTGAGGAGAGGAGAATTTGGGAATCCTGAGAGAAATTCCAGCCCATCCCAACGAACCCAGCCAAGCCCAGGTCTCCTGGTTGGGTTTTTCATGGAGAGAGATCTTCCAGGTGGGAATATTTTCCTTAAAACCCAGGGAAAAAAAATCTTCCCCATTTGGGGAAGTTTGGAATTTCAGTTTGTGAGGAGAGGAGAATTTGGGAATCCCGAGAGAAATTCCAGCCCATCCCAACCACCCCGACCAAGCCCAGGTCTCCTGGTTGGGTTTTTCATGGAGAGAGATCTTCCAGATGGGAATATTTTCCTTAAAACCCAGGGAAAAAAATTTTCCCCCTTTGGGATTTTGTCCGAAATTCAGAATTCCTTGTGCCTAAACCTCCCCCCTTCCCTGAGAAATCCTGGATTTTGTCTCATTCCCAGACCCTTCCCACCCCACCCTCCGCCGACTTCCCAAGGGGGGAAAATTTTCCGGAAGTTTCCCCAGAAGGATTTTCCCCGAGAAAAGGGAATTTTCCACATCTGGGGAAAATGGGGTTTTTTTGGGGGTTGGTTTGGGTTTTTTTTGTTTTGTTTTTTTTTTTGTTGTTGTTGTTGTTGTTGGGTTTTTTGTTGTTTTATTTTATTTTATTTTATTTTATTTTATTTTATTTTTTGTTTTTGCTTTACTTTGTTTTTGTGGGTTTTTTTGTTTGGTTGGGGTTTTTTTTGTTTGTTTGTTTTGTGCAGTTTTGGGTTTTTTTTTAGTTTGTGGGGGTTTTTTGGTTTTTTTGGGGGGGGGTTGGGGTTTTTTTTGGTTTTATTTTATTTTATTTTATTTTTTATTTTTGCTTCGCTTTGGTTTTGTGTTTGTTTGGTTGGGGGTTTTTTGTTTGTTTGTTTTGTGCGGTTTTGGGGGTTTTTTTAGTTTGTGGGGGGGGTTGTTTTGGGTTTTTTGGGTTTTTTTTGTTTTATTGGTTATTTTATTTTATTTTATTTTATTTTATTTTTTATTTTTGCTTTGCTTTGTTTTTGTGGGTTTTTTTTGTTCGGTTGGGGGTTTTTTCTTTGTTTATTTTGTGCAATTTTTTTTTTTTTTACTTTGTGCGGATTAATTTTTTAGTTCCTTTTTTTTTGCTTTTTTGGTGTTTTTTTGGAACCCAAATGAGAGGAAAAAAAAACCCCAAAACCCCAAAACCACCCAAGGAAATCACAGAGAGACGAATCCCAAGGATCCCAACCCTACGGATCCGCTCACCTTCAAGGTGTCCAATCCCTTCTCCAGGTAATTCCCGCATTTTTCCCTCTCTCCCGTGGAAGCGTAGAACTTGCTCCACCAATCGATGAATTCCTCCTCCTGCAGCCAGAGAAATCCCGGAGTCCCTCATTTTCCACAAAAAAAATCCCAGGAAAACATCAACATCTCCCAAATTTTGGGAAGCGAACCCTCCGCCAACCCCATCCCTGATTTCCAGGGTGGGTTTTTTTTTTTTTTTTTGGGATGTTCCCAGTGCCGATCCGCTGTGGATATTCCCGAGAGGATCGTTCCTCATGGGAAGATGAGGTAGAGCTCCAAGGAGAACGTTCCGAGGATTTGGAGGAATTTTTTTTCGGGAATTTTTGGCCGCTCGGAGGGCGCTTTTCCCAGGAATTTCCGTGCGGGGAATGAACCAGTTTAACTCCAGTGTTAACAGCTCAGAATTCCCCAATTTTAGGCTTTCCCTGGAATTTTTTTGGGATTTGGGAGGCAGGAATCCACTCCTTGGTTGTATCCCAGCACCTCCCAACCTCCCCATCCCAACGAAACCTGCGGATAAACGAATAAATCCGTAAAAATTCCCAACTTTCCGTCAAAACCCAACGGGAGGGCGCGACCCTCGGAGGGAAAAAAAACCTGGGAAAATCCCACAAAAACCTCGGCTCTCACTGCCTCATTCCCACTGCAAACCCTTCCAATTCCAAGAGGAAAAACGGCCAAGCCGGCTCGATATTCCACGGATTTTACGGGAATCCCGTTTTAGAGATTGCTCTGCCGCCAATCCGTGAAAAAATTCCTGGGAAATCCTGGCGCCTCTTTCTAGGAGGCACCAGAATTCCAGCTCGGTGACCCCATGGAGAATTCCAAATGGAGTTTTACTGGATTTGCATTTGAAACCAAGGGCTCGGGATTTCATGGATAAACATTGGATTTAATGGGAATATTTCGGAAATTCGCTCCGAGGCTTCTGCCGCCTCCTTTGTTTGGGGGCGGAAAATCCCAACTTTTCCCTTGGTTGGAAAAAACTGGGAAAATTCCCACAAAAACCTCGGCTCTCACTGCCTCATTCCCAGTGCAAACCCTTTCCAATTCCAAGAGGAAAAACGGCCAAGCCGGCTCGATATTCCACGGATTTCACGGGAATCCCGTTTTGAGATCGCTCTGCCGCCAATCCGTGAAAAAATTCCCGGGAAATCCTGGCTCCTCCTTCTAGAAGGCACCAGAATTCCAGCTCGGTGACCCCATGGAGAATTCCAAATGGAGTTTTATTGGATTTGCATTTGAAGCCAAGAGCTTGGGATTTCATGGATAAACATCGGATTTAATGGGAATATTTGGGAAATTCGCTCTGAGGCTTCTGGCAGCGCTCTTTTTTTGGGGGGTGGAAAATCCCAATTTTTCCCTTGGTTGGAAAAAACTGGGAAAATCCCACAAAAACCTCGGCTCTCATTGCCTCATTCCCAGTGCAAACCCTTCCAACTCCAAGAGGAAAAACGGCCACGCCGGCTCGATATTCCACGGATTTCACGGGAATCCCGTTTTTGAGATCACCCTGCCGCCAATCCGTGAAAAAATTCCCGGGAAATCCTGGCTCCTCTTTCTAGGAGGCACCAGAATTCCAGCTCGGTGACCCCATGGAGAATTCCAAATGGAGTTTTATTGGATTTGTATTTGAAGCCAAGGGCTCGGGATTTCATGGATAAACATTGGATTTAATGGGAATATTTCGGAAATCCGCTCCGAGGCTTCTGCCTCCTTTTTTTTTTTTTTTTTTTTTTTTTTTTTGGGAAAAATCCCGATTTTCCTTTCACCACTTCCCCTCTTATTGTTCCGAGGGCTCCATGGGAATTCCATGTTCCAGAGCTATCGGGATAGCAGGAAAACTCTTGGATTCATCCCAGGACTTACCCACGGAATCCTCTGCAGCCCCAAGGGGAAAGAGAGAGATTTTTGGGATTAGGGATTTCGGTGGATCTCGACCCGATATTCCAACCAAAAACAGGGAAAACACCAAAAAAAAGGGAGGGAAGGTCTGGAATGCTCGCGGCGACGGAGAGGATTCCAGTTGGGAACGGGAAAGCCATGGATGGGCAAAGGATGGATTGGGGGGGTTTTGTTTATCTGGGGGGATGGAAAAAAAATTCCCTCCGGGAATCCCAAACCACCTCCAAGGGGTTTATCCATGGAACACACAGAACTCTGGGAATGGGATCTGTGCTCCCTTTCCAGCTTTTTTATGGAATCTGTGCTCCCTTTCCAGCTTTTTCACGGATCCCGCCAAGCACAAGCCCCAGGGTGGGAATCCCTGGTGGATAAATTTCACCCCAAGTGACCAAATCCTGAAATTTTTCCTGGAAAAGGGGTTTATTCCGACCGGGAAAGCTGCTGCCGTGATTATCCAGAGGTTTCCCGTCTCCCTATCCCTGCTCCACCCCCTCGTCCCTGTCACCACCCCGGAAATCCAACCTTTTTCCCAAGAGGGAGCCGTCATTTGGATATCCTGGGAAAAGCTGGATCATTTCACCCCATCCCGTCATCCCAGGAGCTGCAGCAGCTCTGGGAATAAAGCCGGGCTGGGGGAAGGAGAATTTCTCCTTCATGGAAAAAATTCCAGGCTGGGAGGGCGGGAAGGGGCTGGGCTGGAATTCCCAGCTTGGCTGGGGCTGCCCCTGGATCCCTGGAAGTGCCCAAGGCTGGGCTGGACATTGGGGCTTGGATCCACCTGGGATGGTGGGAGGTGTCCCTGTCCATGGAATGGGCTGGGAATGGGATGGGATTGAAGGTCCCTTCCAAACCAAACCCAAATTCCAGGACTCAGCTCTGCTCTGGAGCCAGGCTGGGAGAGCTGGGAATGTTCCCCTGGAGAAGGGAAAACTCCAGGGAATGCTCCGAGTGCCTGCAGGGGCTCCAGGAGAGCTGGAGAGGGGCTGGGGACAAGGGCTGCAGGGACAGGAGACAGGGAATGGCTTCCCACTGGGAAAAGTGACATTGAGCTGGGATTGGGGCAGGAATTCCTGGCTGGGCTGGAATTCCCAGCTTGGCTGGGGCTGCCCCTGGATCCCTGGCAGTGCCCAAGGCCGGGTTGGATGGATTTGGATCCACCTGGGATCAGTGGGAGGTGTCCCTGCCCATGGAACCGGGATGAGCTTCCAGCTCCCTTCCCACCCGAACCGCTCCATGATCCCGCAAACCCCGGCTGTGGAATTCCCGGAGTTTTCTCTGGGAATACTTTCCCCCCCTGCCCAGTGGCTGTGCCATGGGCTGGCTCCCAAGCGGGAATCTCAAAGCCATCAGGAACATTCCAGGGACGGGAACCATTCCCAGGAGGAGCCACCCGACACCCGGGGCCCTTCCAAGGAGCAGGAACCGGAGAAGCCCTGGAACGCGGGGCCGGGATTTGGAAGGAGCAGGCACAGCAAACGAGCAATTATCCCAAATCCTTCACAGACACGGATCAACGGGAATCGGCTCCGCTCGGCTCCGGTAACGTCTCCTGGGATTGGGGATTTGGAAAGCGGCGGGAGCTGGAGTAACCGAGGAGTAACGGGGGAGTAACGGGGGAGTAACGGGGGAGTAACGGGGGAGTAACGGGGGAGTAACGGGGGAGTAAGGGCCTTGTAGAGCTCCTCAGCCGGGAGTGGAGGAGCAGAGGGGGCTGAGAGGCCCCTCCTGGGATCCTCTCCACGGAAGAGCTGCCCGGGAATCATGGAATCATGGAATTATGGAATGGGAAGGGATCAGAAAGCTCATCCCAGTTCCATGGGCAGGGACAGCTCCCACTGACGGTTCCAGGTGGGATCCAAATCCATCCAACCCGGCCTTGAACATTCCCAGGGATCCAGGGGCAGCCCCAGCCAAGCTGGGAATTCCAGCCCAGCCAGGAATTCCTGCCCCAATCCCAGCTCAATGTCACTTTTCCCAGTGGGAAGCCATTCCCTGTCTCCTGTCCCTGCAGCCCTTGTCCCCAGCCCCTCTCCAGCTCTCCTGGAGCCCCTGCAGGCACTCGGAGCATTCCCTGCAGTTTTCCCTTCTCCAGGTTGAACATTCCCAGCTCTCCCAGCCTTTCCTCCCAGCAGAGCTGCTCCAGAATCCCTCTGTGATCATCCTGGTCCCACCTCCGGGTCGCTCCCACATTTCCAAGCCCTTCCTGTGCTGGGGATCCCTGAGCTGGGGACAGAATTCCTGCAAAACCTCCCTGGTTCCCTTTGGAATGGATGGAAAACCCTGGAAAACCCAGCGGGAGTTGCCATTTTCCTCAGCGGCACACGGGATCATTCCCAGGAGGAAAAGCTCCTCCTTCCAACCTTTATCCGCCTCTTCTCCCGGGTTCAGGCCGGACTAATTAAGCGATGGATTAATTAATTAATAGATTAATGAAAGCGATTAATTAGCAAATTAGAAAGGCAGCGATACCTACATGAGGCGGGGCCCGGGAATCCGGGACGTTAATTAGCGCTGAGCTGGCCAAGCCCTCGGGAAGCTACAAATCAAAACGATTCCATTATCCAAGGAATTCCGGGAATTGGGGGGAACGGAGCGAGGGGCAGCCGTTGGATGGGATTGATCCCAACCAACGTTCCCCCTCCCCGGCGTTCCCCTCGGGATGAGGCAAAATTCGGGATGAGGGCGGGGTTTTGTTTTTTAGCAAACAGCCGGAATGAGGAATGAGAGGGGAAAAACGGGATATTAAAGGGGGAAAAAAACATGGAAAAGCTGTTAGTGATTCCCGGCGGAGGAGAGGCTTTTCCCTGGATAACCAGGCTGGAGAAGTCAGGGCGTTATCCCAGAATTCAGGGAAGGATCGGAGCCAGGGGGATCGGGAATTCTCTGGAGCAAGGTCCAGGCCCAAGCCCAGCTCATCCCGGGTGAAACCAAAACCCGGGATCGCTTCCATGGGCTGGAAGCGGCAGCGCAGCTCCGGGATTCCGAGGATCCCCGGGAGGTGGGAAAGGGGGGAAGGAACGAGAGGTTCTTCCCAGAAAACAGCCGGCTTGGAGGATCGGCCCGATCCCGACAGCATTCCCGGTTCTCCAGCTCAGGCTTCTTCCCAAAACCCCGCTGTGATCCCAGCAGATCCAGGCCAAACCCCACCAGATCCGGTTTTTCCATAGGGGAAAAAAAATTCCCCGAGGATGGTTTTCCACCAGGATTCCCTGGGAACGGCTCCTTTCCCGCTGATTGATCCACAAGCGGGATCCAAATCCCTGCTCCATCCCACGGAGCCTCTTCCCCATGGGAAGGAGCCCTCGGAAAACCCTTGGAAAGCAGAGCAGGCGGGATCCAGCAGCCCCCCCTTTTCCACAAATTCCCACTTTTCCACAAATTCCCCCTTTTCCAAACTCCCCCCGCTCCACCTCCTTCTCCCGAAGAACCGAACCGGATGGGATTCACCGGGATAGGGGAAAAAAATCGCTTTTCCATGAATTTTTTTCCAGGAGTGGGGATTTTCCCCCCGCTTTGGCTTTGACCGGGATGTGATTCCCGGGGTTTGAACTCCGGCTGAACTCCCGATGCCGCTCCGGCGAGCTGGATAACGCGCTCCCAAAAAACCTCGGAGCCCAGGGATTTCACCTCTGGTTGTTTTTCCCGATTTTTTGGGGTTTTTTTCCAGGAGGGGGAAAAAAAAAGGGAAAACAAAGGCGCCCTTTGTTCCTCGGGAGCGGGGAGCAAAGCCAGGCTTGGCAAGGAAAGGGAAAAAAAAAACTCCGGGAGCCAAAATCGGGAAATGCATCCATGGAAAAAAAATCCCGGCGCCAGCTTCCAAAGAGCCCCGGAGCAGGAGCTGCTGGATTGGGATCCGTCCCCTTTTCCCGGGAATGCGGAGCAGGGAGGTTCTCCAGGATGGCTCCTTGACCTCCCAAACCTGACCCGGGATGATCCCAACATTCCTCGATCCGCGTCCACCTCCAGGAGGGGAGGAGCAGCTGCCAGGGCTGAAATTCCCAGGTGGGAATTTTGGGATGGATTTCCAGGAAGAAGCTCCCTCCTCCTGTCCCCGGAGGCACGGATTCGGGATTTGGGATTCCACAATCCCAGCCCAGTGAAATTCCTGCAAACTGGAAGCCAAACTGGGACACGGATTTGGGATTCCAGAATCCCAGCCCAGTAAAATTCCTGCAAAGCAGAAGCCAAACCAGGACACAGATTCGGGATTTGGGATTTGGGATTCCACAATCCCAGCCCAGTAAAATTCCTGCAAACCTGAAGCCAAACTGGGACACGGATTCAGGATTCGGGATTCAGGATTCCACAATCCCAGCCCAGTGAAATTCCTGGAAACCCAGAGCCAAACTGGGACACAGATTCGAGATTCAGGATTCCAGAATCCCAGCCCAGTAAAATTCCTGCAAAATGGATGCCAAACTGGGACATGGATTCGGGATTCCACAATCCCAGCCCAGTAAAATTCCGCCAAACCAGGAGCCAAACTGGGACACAGATTCGGGATTCAGAATTCCAGAATC
This sequence comes from Phylloscopus trochilus trochilus, assembly GCA_016584745.2. NCBI lineage: Eukaryota > Metazoa > Chordata > Aves > Passeriformes > Phylloscopidae > Phylloscopus > Phylloscopus trochilus. The sequence goes on along the minus strand of WQNJ02000070.1, from coordinate 421,153 downwards.
CCAGCCCAGTGAAATTCCTGCAAACTGGAAGCCAAACTGGGGCATGGATTCAGGATTTGGGATTCCACAATCCCAGTCCAGTGAAATTCCTGCAAACCGGGAGCCAAACTGGGACACGGATTCGGGATTCGGGATTTGGGATTCCACAATCCCAGCCCAGTGAAATTCCTGGAAACCCAGAGCCAAACTGGGACACGGATTTGGGATTTGGGATTTGGGATTTGGGATTCCATAACCCCGGTCCAGTGAAATTCCAGCAAATTGGAAGCCAAACTGGGACACGGATTCGGGATTTGGGATTCAGGATTCCACAATCCCAGCCCAGTGAAATTCCTGCAACCCAGAATCCAAACTGGGACACGGATTTGGGATTTGGGATTCAGAATTCCAGAATCCCAGCCCAGTGAAATTCCTGCAAACCGGGACAAGGAGACCCGGCCGTGGAGCGAGGACGACGGAGCCTCCGGGAATTTTGGCTTTCCTTGGGAAGCGCCCGGCACGGATGGATTTCTCTCCATCGGGAAAGCCAATCCCGATGCGGATTCGGATTGGGAATTCGGATTCCCAACCGAGGGAAGGAGCAGGAGGAGTTTGGAGCTGTGCCGGCGAGGAGAGGGAGGGAAAGCCCTGCGGAAGCGGGAAAAGGACGGATCCGAGCGGATCCGGCCCCGCGTCGGCCCCTCGGCCCCAGGCTGGGAGCAGGGAAGGGATCCGGGATCTTCCCGGCGTTTTCCGTACCTGGGCGGGGATCAGGGGCTCCCGGTCGTCGATGTCGATCAGGACGTCGTCCCTGGGCGTCAGGCTGAGCTCGTCTGCAACCGGAGCGGGGCGGCTCCGTCATTCCCGGGATTTGGGGAGCGCGGAGCCCGGAAACCTCGGGATCGGCCTCCAGGAGTGAGGCCGGTTTGTCCCAGAGAGTGATCCCAATCCCATCCCAGACCCTTCCCACCATCCCAAGTTGATATCCATGATCCCAGCATCTCACAGAACCTTCCCACCACACAAAGTTCATCTCCATGATTCCAAACTCCTCCCAGATCCTTCCCACCATCCAAAGTTGATATCCATGACCCCAATCCCATGATCCCAAACTCATCCCAGACCCTTCCCATCATCCAAAATTAATCTCCACGATCCCAAACTCATCCCAGATCCTTCCCACCATCCAAAGTTGATATCCAAGATCCCAGCATCTCACAGAACCTTCCCACCACACGAAGCTCATCTCCCAGATCCCAATCCCAGATTCCCAACCCCAACCCAGAACCTTCCCACCACCCAAAGCTCATCTCCAAGATCCCAATCCTATAATCCCAACCCCATCCCAGACACTTCCCACCATCCAAAATTGATATCGATGATCCCAACATCTCACAGACCCTTCCCACCACACAAAGTTCATCTCCAAGATCCCAATCCCATGATCCCAACCCAGAACCTTCCCACCACCCAAAGCTCATCTCCATGATCCCAACCTCATCCAGACCTTTCACACCACCCAAAGCTCATCTCCAAGATCCCAATCCCGTGATCCCAATCCCACCCAGGGCTCCAAGGAATGAGGAGAGGGACAAGGACACGGAATGCCAGGACCAGGAATGGACTGAACTGAAGGAGGGGAGACTTGGATGGGACATCGGGAAAAAATTCCACCCTGTCAGGGTGGGGAGGGGCTGGGCTGGAATTCCCAGATCCTCCTGGATCCCTGGCAGTGTCCAAGGCCAGGTTGGACATCAGGGCTTGGATCCACCTGGGATGGTGGGAGGTGTCCCCGCCCATGGATGGTGTGGAACGCGATCATCTCCAAGTTCCCTCCCAACCCAACCATTCCACGACTCCATGAAGGTCACAAATCCCGATATTCCCACACAAATCCCGATATCCCCACCCACCCGGCTGCTCCTGGGGCGCCCCCGTGTCCTGCTGGAAGGGATCCCAGTAGAACTCCTGGAGGGAGCGGATGGTGCACTGTCCCACCACGGGTCTCCGGCCGAAGGGGCGGTTGTCGATGACCTTCAGGACGATGGGGGGGCTGTAGAGGCTCTCCTTGGGCAGGCGCTGCGGGAAGAGGGAAGGGCGGGCGGAATGAGGCCGGGAAAAGGGAGGGAGGAGGTTCTGCACCACCAAGGGCAGAAGGAACTTCACCAGGAGAAACGTTTTTATGGGATTTCGAGGTCCTTCACCAGAAGAAGCCATTTTATGACACCTCCGGGTCCTTCACCACGCGATCCGTTTTTTACGGGGGTTTAAGGTCCTTCACCAGATCTGTTTTCGTGGGATTTTGAGGTCCCTCACCATAAAGTCCGTTTTTATGGGACTGTGAGGTCCTTCACAAGATCCGCGTTCATGGAACTCCAAGATCCTTCAGCACAAGATCAAATTTTCTGGGATTTTGAGGACCTCCACCACAATATCCAATCTTATGGGACCTCCAGGTCCTTCAACACAAGAGCCACTTTCATGGGACCTCCAGGCCCCTCAAAAGATCTGTTTTTATGGGACTTTGAGGTCCTTCACAACAAGATCCAGTTTTACAGGACCTCCAGGTCCTTTAGAACAAGTTCCCTTTTTATAGGGCCTTGAGGTCCTTCACCCCAAAAGAGACTTTCATGGGACCTCCAGGCCCTTCACAAGATCCACTTTTATGGAACTCCGAGGTCCTTCAGCAGAAGATCGAATTTTCTGGGATTTTGAGGTCTTTTAGAACAACATCCAATTTTATGGGACCTCCAGGTTCTTCAGCACAAGAGCCACTTCTATGGGACCTCCAGGCCCTTCACAAGATCCACTGTTATGAGACTTTGAGGTCCTTCACCAGATCCATTATTTTGTAGGACTTTAAGGCACTTCACCCCATTTTTGAGGACCCTCCCATCCCCCCTGCACCGCCCCAGTCCCGTTGGGACCTCACCACTTCCATGAAGAGCACGCAGACGTCGAAGTTGGGGTTCTTCTTGACGTTCTTGATGACGCCAGACTGGACGCGCTGCCCCCCGCACTCCACCAGCAGGCTGGGCGAGGTCACGCTGGCCAGCTGGAAGCTCTTGAGGTTCCTCAGCCCCCAGGCCAGGATCTGTGGGATGAGGGGACACCAAATCCTGACCCAAAACTCTGCTTCCAGGTTTCCATGGAGCTCCTCAGCAACGGAGGAGAACCTGGAGGCTGAACCATGTAGGACAAGCAGTGGTGGGAATTATGGAATCTTTGAGGTTCCTCAGCCCCCAGCCTCAGATCTGCAGGATGAGGGGACACCAAATCCTGACCCAAACTTCTGCTACCAGGTTCCCATGGAGCTCCTCAGCAATGGAGGAGAACCTGGAGGTTGAACCATGTAGGAGAAGCAGTGCTGGGAATTATGGAATCTTTGAGGTTCCTCAGCCCCCAACCCCAGATCTGCAGGATGAGGGGACACCAAATCCTGACCCAAACTTCTGCTACCAGGTTCCCATGGAGCTCTTCAGCAATGGAGGAGAACCCGGAGGTTTAACCACGTAGGACAAGCAGTGGTGGGAATTATGGAGTCTTTGAGGTTCCTCAGCCCCCAACCCCAGATCTGCAGGATGAGGGGACACCAAATCCTGACCCAAAACTCTGCTTCCAGGTTTCCATGGACCTCCTCGGCAGCAGAGGACAACCTGGAAGTTGAACTGTGTAGGACAAGCAGTGGTGGGAATTATGGAATCATTGAGGTTCCTCAGCCCCCAACCACAGATCTGCAGGATGAGGCGACCCCAAATCCTGACCCAAAACTCTGCTTCCAGGTTTCTATGGACCTCCTCGGCAGTGGAGGAGAACCTGGAAGTTGAACCGTGTAGGACAAGCAATGGTGGGAATTATGGAATCTTTGAGGTTCCTCAGCCCCCAGGCCAGGATATGTGGGATGAGAGGACACCAAATCCTGACCCAAACTTCTGCTTCCAGGTTTCCGTGGAGCTCCTCGGCAACGGAGGAGAACCCGGAGGTTTAACCACATAGGAGAAGCAGTGGTGGGAATTATGGAGTCTTTGAGGTTCCTCAGCCCCCAACCCCAGATCTGCAGGATGAGGGGACCCCAAATCCTGACCCAAACTTCTGCTACCAGGTTTCCATGGAGCTCCTCAGCAATGGAGGAGAACCTGGAGGCTGAACCACGTTGGACAAGCAGTGGACAAGCAGTAGGACAATACCTCTGGAATTACAGAATCCTTGAGGTTGGAAAAGACCTCCAAGGTCAAGGAGTTCAACCTGCGACCTACACCCACCTCAGCACCAGGAGCTCCTTGGACACTTCCAGGGATGCGGATTCCAAACCTCCCTGGGCACTGCCCAATGTCTGACCACCTTTCCCACCAGGAAATTTCTCCGGATATCCAACCTGAACTTCCTCCTCATCCCATCCCTCGTTCCCTGAACTTCCTCCTCATCCCATCCCTCGTTCCCAGAACTTCCTCCTCATCCCATCCCTCGTTCCCAGAACTTCCTCCTCATCCCATCCCTTGTTCCCTGAACTTCCTCCTCATCCCATCCCTCATTCCCTGAACTTCCTCCTTGTCCCATCCTTTGTTCCCTGAACTTCCTCCTTATCCCGTCCCTCGTTCCCAGAACTTCTTTATCCCATCCCTCATTCCCAGAACTTCCTCCTTATCCCGTCCCTCGTTCCCTGAACTTCCTCCTCATCCCATCCTTTGCTCCCTGGGAGCAGACCCCAACCCCTCCAGCTCCGCCTTCATTCAGGGAATTGTGAAGAGCCAGAAGCTCCCCCCCGGAGCCTCCTTTATTTTGGGAATCCCACCCCAGAATCCACCTGGGATGCCCTTCCCGGCTCACCTCGATGGCTGTTTGATTCCCTCCAGGACCATGAGGAGCCAGAAGCTCCTCCTGGAGCCTCCTTTTTTTTGGGAATCCCACCCCGGGACCCCCTTCCCAGCTCACCTCGATGGCTGTTTGATTCCCTGCAGGACCATGAGGAGCCAGAAGCTCCCCCTGGAGCCAGAAGCTCCTCCTGGAGCCAGAAGCTCCTCCTGGAGCCTCCTTTTTTTGGGAATCCCACCCTGGGATGCCCTTCCCGGCTCACCTCGATGGCCATGCGCTGCAGGACGGGTTTGATTCCACGAGGAGCCAGAAATTCCCTCCCAGAGCCTCCTTTTTTGTGGGAATCCCACCCCAGAATCCCCTCCCTGACTCACCTCAATGGCTGTTTGATTCCCTGCGGAATCATGAGGAGCCAGAAGCTCCAGCTCCCCGGAGCCTCCTTTTTTTTGGGAATCCCACCCCAGATTCCAGCTGGGATGCCCTTCCCGGCTCACCTCGATGGCCGTGCGCTGCAGGACGGGTTTGATTCCACGAGGAGCCAGAAATTCCCCCCTGGAGCCAGAAGCTCCTCCTGGAACCTCCTTTTTTTTGGGAATTCCATCCCAGAATCCACCCCAGAATCCCCTTCCTGACTCACCTTGATGGCCGTTTGATTCCCTGTGGAACCACGAGGAGCCAGAAGCTCCTCCTGGAGCCTCCTTTTTTTTGGGAATCCCAGCCCAGATTCCAGCTGGGAAGGGCTCACCTCGATGGCCGTGCGCTGCAGGACGGGTTTGATCCCCTGCGGCACCACGTAGACGTTGGGCTCCCGCTGCGGCGGCGGGTAGGGCAGGTCGGAATCCTCGGACTGCGGGAGCGGGGAGAGGGGGGAAAAAGTCGGGAAGCGCCGGGATGGGGAGGTCAAACCCCCTTTTTCCCGTGAGGGATCTGCCCCGGAATCTCCAAATCTCCCGGAAAATCCCAGAGGGATGAGAGAGAGACGGGGAAGGGCGGGATGGAGGCGCCAGGATAAACGGTTTGGGCTCTTTAATCCGTCCTGGGGAAGAGCCAGGAACATTCCCGAGCTTTTTTTGGGAATCCTCCAAAAAAATTTTTGGGAATCCCCAAAAAAAAGCTTGGGATTTTGGGAATCCCGAGCTTTTTTCGGGAATATTCCCGAGCTTTTCCCCGAGAAACGCGAAGGATCCTGCCCCCTCCGGGATTCGACCTTTTTTTAGGGAATGTCGGGATGGAGCCGCCTCTGTCCCATCCCGGGATGGCGGCGGGAGGAGGCAGTTGGGAGATTCCCGAAAAATTTGTTGGGATGGGGGATCGGCATCACCCCTGGATCCGGGAAGGGGCTGCGGGTTCATCCCGCGCTTCGCGGATAATCCAGAGATCCGTGGGATACACGGCTCAGGTGAAAATTCCACCCGGGAATTCCGTCGGGGTTATCCCAGGCCTGGGAGGCCGCCGAGGAATTCCCAGGCGGCTTCCCGGAGGAGGAAAAGTGGGAGCCAGAATTCCTCCCCTTTTCCTTCTCCTGCGTCTCCCAGAGCCCCCAAAAAAGCCAAAATCCCTGGAAATCCATGCCGGGAGCGTGGAATTCTCTCCCGGCTGGAATTTTCTTGGATTCGATGACGCGTGGGTGTGTTTTAATTACGGGATTGGCTCTCCCAAGGGATTCTCCAGGTGGAATCCTGGAATGCTTGGGGTTGGAAAGGACCTTAGGGATCGTTCAATTCCAGCTCCCCTTCCCATAAAATTCCAAGCTTTCGTTTTCCTCGGGAATCACTGGTTCCTGAGTTGGTTAGCTGAAGGGTTTTTGGGAATTCCAATGAGGGAGAAGGTGCCTGGGATTCCCACAGGGAGCAGCCACTCCTCCATCCCACGACCCGCGAGCTCCCAGGGAGCCGGCAGGGAACGGGAATTCCATCCGGGATCGCCCGAAGGAGAAGGGAGAGCGGCAGAGAATTCCCGCATTCCCTGGGTTACCGCTGGAACCCGAATTCCCAAAAAAAAACCCAAAAAAATAAAATTTCAGGCCCAAAATCACGGAAGGGTTTGGGCTGGGAGGGATTTTAGCGTTGAATCCTTCGGCAAATCCAATGGGAAATCCTCAGGGAAGAGCTCCTGCCCCATCCAATCCTCTCTGGGATCCACTGGGATTTTAACCCGGCGTATTCCCGGGTTTTTTGGGGTTTTTTTTTTAAGTCTTTCCTGCTGCTCCCCCAGTGGTTTTCCAGGCATTTTCCCGGATTCTGGCTGAACGCCGGAGGATGGAATGTTCCCCTGGACGGACGGGAACAAGCAGGGAACGCCGGGGATGAGGCAGGAGCAGGGAGGGATCAGGAGGGGAGCGGGGAAAAAAGCAATTCCCACTGGAACTGGGAATTGATTGGGAGTTGGGAATTGGGAATTGATTGGGAATTAACTGGGAATTGATTGGGAATTAACTGGGAATTGGGAATTGATTGGGAATTGGGAATTGGGAATTGATTGGAAATTGGGAATTGGGAATTAACTGGGAATTGGGAATTGATTGGGAGTTGGGAATTGATAATTGGGAATTGATTGGGAATTGGGAATTGGGAATTTATTGGGAATTGGGAATTGATTGGGAATTGGGAATTGGGAATTGATTGGAAATTGGGAATTGGGAATTAACTGGGAATTGGGAATTAATTGGGAATTGATTGGGAATTCCCTCCCAGCTGGAGGGAGGAAAATCCATGAAAACCCTGCCGGGTCGAACAAGGATAAATCCAAGGGAATCCAGTGGCAGGAAGCTCCGGAGGTCATGGATTCCCACCCGGATTTGGATCCAGGATGAGTGAAAATCAACAGGGATGAGGCCAAAAAAAAAAAAAAAAAATTAAAAAAAAAACCTGGAAAAGATTCCCTGTTTCTATGGATGCGATCCAAAGATAAATCCCAGCATTTTGGCGGGAATTTGGCCCCAAAAGGGCCATTCCCAAGAAAAAAAAATGGATGGATAAGGATGGAACCAGCCAGGTCCCTCAGGAGCATCCACGAGGCACCGGAGACTCCGGCCGGGCACCAACCCTTGGGATGCAGCACTCAGATTCCCAAAATCCGGATGGTCCCGCCCCCACCCACCCGGGAAAAAGAGGAATTGGAACAATTCCAAGACAAAGGAAGTGAATTTGAACAATTCCAAGACGAAAAATGAGGAATTCCTAAAGACTCACCTCGTCCAGGCTGGAGGAGAGCTCGCTCTGGGAAAGAGGAGGAGAGGATGGAATTAGGGGAATCGCGGGATGGTTTGGGCGGGAAAAATCCTTCAATCCCATCCAGCCCCTCCCCTATCCCAAGTGGATCCAGCCTGGCCTTGGGCACTGCCAGGGATCCAGGGGCAGCCCCAGCCAAGCTGGGAATTCCAGCCCAGCCAGGAATTCCTGCCCCAATCCCAGCTCAATGTCACTTTTCCCAGTGGGAAGCCATTCCCTGTCTCCTGTCCCTGCAGCCCTTGTCCCCAGCCCCTCTCCAGCTCTCCTGGAGCCCCTGCAGGCACTCGGAGCATTCCCTGGAGTTTCCCCTTCTCCAGGGGAACATTCCCAGCTCTCCCAGCCCGGCTCCAGAGCCTTTGGAGTATCTCCAAGAGATCCTCTGGATCCTGGAATGGGATAAATCAGCCCTGGCAGGAAGGAGCTGCCCCCCCCATTCCTGGTTTTCCGTAGCAGCTGAGGAAAAGCGGGATCCCTGCCGGGGAATTCCTTCATCCCCCAGGAATTCTCTTGGACAGGACGGAGGGAATTCTGCAGGGCTGGAAACGGGCGCTCCAAATCCCCGGGAAAGGCGGGAACGGCGCCGGATTTGCCAGGAGGAGCCGGGAATTACCTCGAATCCCGGGATGTGATGAACAGCCGGCTGCGGGGGAGAGAACACCATTCCCGTTAACATTCCCGGGGCTCATCCCTCCTTTTCCAGCAGGGAGGCTTTCTTCCCAAATTCCATTCCTCCCATTCCCAAATCTAAAAATCCTGGACTCTCATCCGGGCCGGGAAGCACCAAATCCACCCGGATAATTCCCACCGGGATCAAACAGCTCCTCCTGGGAGCAAATCCCATTCCAAGGCTTTTCCAAGGCTTTTCCCACCCAGTTCTGAGGGAATGAGGAGGAGGAAGAGGCCACGAGTGGATATCTGGGGGCCGTGCCCTGGAATTTCCCGGGAAGAGGGAACTGTGGGATTCCCATTCCCAGACAAACCTCGGGGCTGGGAAGGAAGAACGGGATGCTGGGATTGAGCTTCCCAATCCATCCCTTTTTTTTTTTTTTTTTCCTGGCACATCCCGGGATGCAGCCAATTGGAAAAGCTGGGATGGCTTCAGCTTTCCTCCAGCAATAATTCCAAGGAAAGGGCAGCATTCCTTAGGGATTTGGCAATTCCCAGCTCCCTCCATATCCCCGAGACCCCCCCTAGGACTTTTCCAAGGAGAGAAGGATCCATCCAGCCCACCTCACCTGGAATTCCGCAGTTTTCCAGCAGGTTGACCCTAAGCCACCGCTTTTCCCAGCTGGAAAACCTCATCCCATGGAATTATCCCTCAGAAAGGGAAAAAAAATCCCAAATCCCCTCGGCTCTTCCCACCCTCCGAAGGTATGGAATGTGGGATGTGGGACATCCCGCTTTCCTGGATTCAGCTCCCAGGATTATCCCACATCCCTGGATTCAGATCCCAGGAAAACCCCACACATCCCTGGATTCAGCTTCCAGGATCATCCCAAACTCCTCAATTCAGATCCCAGGATTATCCCACAAACCACTGGATTCAGATCCCAGGAAAACCCCACACACTCCCTGCATTCAGCCTCCAGGATTTTTCCCAAACTCCTGGATTCAGCTCCTGGGATTATCCCACCCATCCCTGGCTGCAGATCCAAAGATTATCCCACAACCATGGATTCAGATCCTGGGACCATCCCACATACATTCCTGGATTCGGATCCCGGGAAATCCCCACACATCCATGGATTCAGTTCCCAGGATTATCCCACACATCCCTGCCTGCAGATCCCAACATTATCCCACACCCATGGATTCAGATCCTGGGATTATCCCACATCCCTGCATTTAGCTCCCAGGATCATCCCACATTCCTGGATTCAGCTCCCAGGATCATCCCACATCCATGGATTCAGATCCCGGGAAATCCCCACACACAGATCCCAGGATCATCCCACATCCCTGGATTCAGATCCCAGGAAATCCTCACACATATCCCTGGATTCAGCTCCCAGGATCATCCCACATCCCTGGATTCAAATCCCAGGAAAACCCCACACACATCCCTGGATTCAGCTCCCAGGATCATCCCACAACAGGCCGACCAAACCCAACAGCCGGAAAAGCCGGATCCTGGGGGAAGAAGCGGAATTCCGGAGCCTTCCAGGCTCGGGGGAAGGGGGAGGTCTCACCTTTTCCCTCTGGATCAGCTCGAAGGCGGCCAGGAGCTCCCCGGCGTTCCGGCCGGATTTGAGGACGGGATACCAGGAAAGCCGGGGCGAGCGCTCCAGGCTGGGCCGGCAGATGCAGCGCCCCATGAACTCATCCGCGCCCTGGAAAGGGAAAATCCCGGGAAAACCTGGGAATTGGGATCATCCCTTCCCCTTCTTTTTTCCCAGAGAAATCCATCTCCCCACCCACCCACCACCCTCGGCCCAAAAAATCGGGAGCGAGGGAGGAGCCGGAGCTGGGCTCCCCTCCCTGAATTCCCGATTCCTTTGGATCCCGTCCCGGCAGGGAATCCCGTCCCGGCAGGGAATTCCAAAGGAATCTGCTGGCGGGATCAGGGCAGGGAAACCAATGGGGGTCGGTGGCCATGGAACCTCCAGTTTTCCCACTCCTCCCCGGAATTCCCAAGGCTGGAAAAACGCACTTTTTAAAATTTTTTTTTTTTTTTTTTAGGAGTTTTGGCTTAGGAGGTGGGATTCCCATTCCAAGGTTTTCCTTGGGAGCAGGAATTCGGAGCCTCCGGCAGCTCCTAAAAAAAAAAATCCCTGCCCCGCGCTGGGATCTTCGGGATCTTTCCTGCTGTGGGAAGGAGCAGGAGAGAGGGAAAACGATTCCTGAGATATTCCCCGAGCCCTTCCCGAGGGAGAATTCCCTCCTCCACTTGGCTTTTTCCATATTTTTTTTTTTTCCCTCCCAGCAGGTTTTTCTGGGGGAAAATAAAAAACCCCTCACGTTCCTGCCACCGACCCCACCCCAAAAAAAAAAAATTCCATCATTCCCAAGCCCTTTGGAACACGGCAAGGAGGACGCTCCTCTGCTTCCAGGGCCGCTTCATCCCAAAGTTTTTTTTTTTTCCCTGAGGAATCTCCGTTGGGTTTTCCCGCTTCAAACCACAGCCAGGAAGCCCAGATGAAAATTCCAAGGACACCACCACACATGGGGCTTTCCCTGGAATTTTTCCCCTCTGGAAACGCCCGCCGTGAAGCCCGGCCATGGGGCTTTCCCTGGAATTTTTCCCCTCTGGAAACGCTCGGCCATGGGGCTTTCCCTGGAATTCTTCCCCTCTGGAAACGCCCGCCGTGAAGCTCGGCCACAGGGCTTTCCCTGGAATTTTTCCCCTCTGGAAACGCTCGGCCATGGGGCTTTCCCTGGAATTTTTCCCCTCTGGAAACGCCCGCCGTGAAGCCCGGCCACGGGGCTTTCCCTGGAATTTTTCCCCTCTGGAAACGCTCGGCCATGGGGCTTTCCCTGGAATTTTTCCCCTCTGGAAACGCCCGCCACGAAGCCCGGCTACGGGGCTTTCCCTGGAATTCTTCCCCTCTGGAAACGCCCGCCGCGAAGCTCGGCCACGGGGCTTTCCCTGGAATTCTTCCCCTCTGGAAACGCCCGCCACGAAGCCCGGCCACGGGGCTTTCCCTGGAATTCTTCCCCTCTGGAAACGCCCGCCACGAAGCTCGGCCACAGGGCTTTCCATGGAATTCTTCTCTTCTGGAAACACCCGCCATGAAACCCGGCCACGGGGCTTTCCCTGGAATTTCTCCCCTCTGGAAACGCCCGCCACGAAGCCCGGCCACGGGGCTTTCCCTGGAATTCTTCTCTTCTGGAAACGCCCGCCGCGAAGCCCACGCCACGGGGCTTTCCCTGGAATTTTTCCCCTCTGGAAACACCCGCCACGAAGCCCGGCCACGGGGCTTTCTCTGGAATTTTTCCCCTCTGGAAACACCTGCTATGAAGTTCGGCCACGGGGCTTTCCCTGGAATTTTTCCCCTCTGGAAACACCCGCCGTGAAACCCGGCCATGGGGCTTTCCCTGGAATTTCTCCCCTCTGGAAACACCCGCTGCAAAGCCCGGCCACGGGGCTTTCCATGGAATTCTTCTCTTCTGGAAACACCCACCACAAAGCTCGGCCACGGGGCTTTCCTTGGAATTTTTCCCCTCTGGAAACGCCCGCCACGAAGCTCGGCCACGGGGCTTTCCCTGGAATTTTTCCCCTCTGGAAACACCCGCCACGAAGCCCGGCCACGGGGCTTTCCCTGGAATTTTTCCCCTCTGGAAACACCCGCCGTGAAGCTCGGCCATGGGGCTTTCCCTGGAATTCTTCCCCTCTGGAAACACCCGCTGCAAAGCTCGGCCACGGGGCTTCCCCTGGAATTTTTCCCCTCTGGAAACGCCTGCCATGATGCTCGGCCACGGAGCTTTCCCTGGAATTCTCCCCTCTGGAAACACCCGCCACGAGGCCCAGCCACGGGGCTTTCCCTGGAATTCTCTTCTGGAAACGCCCGCCGCGAAGCTCGGCCACGGGGCTTTCCCTGGAATTCTCTTCTGGAAACACCCGCCGCGAAGCCCGGCCACGGGGCTTTCCCTGGAATTTTTCCCCTCTGGAAACACCCGCCGCGAAGCCAACGCCATGGGGCTTTCCCTGGAATTTTTCCCCTCTGGAAACACCCGCCGTGAAGCTCGGCCACGGGGCTTTCCCTGGAATTCTTCCCCTCTGGAAACACCCGCCGTGAAGCCCGGCCACGGGGCTTTCCCTGGAATTTCTCCCCTCTGGAAACGCCCGCCACGAAGCTCGGCCACGGGGCTTTCCCTGGAATTTCTCCCCTCTGGAAACGCCCGCCAGAAAGCCCGGCCACGGGGCTTTCCCTGGAATTCTTCCCCTCTGGAAACGCCCGCCACGAAGCTCGGCCACGGGGCTTTCCCTGGAATTCTTCCCCTCTGGAAACGCCCGCCACGAAGCTCAGCCACGGGGCTTTCCCTGGAATTTTTCCCCTCTGGAAACACCCGTCGCGAAGCTCAGCCATGGGGCTTTCCCTGGAATTCTTCCCCTCTGGAAACGCCCGCCACGAAGCCCGGCCATGGGGCTTTCCCTGGAATTTTTCCCCTCTGGAAACGCCCGCCGCGAAGCTCGGCCACGGGGCTTTCCCTGGAATTCTTCCCCTCTGGAAACACCCGCCATGAAGCTCGGCCACGGGGCTTTCCCTGGAATTTTTCCCCTCTGGAAACACCCGCCATGAAGCTCGGCCACGGGGCTTTCCCTGGAATTTTTCCCCTCTGGAAACACCTGCCGCGAAGCTCGGCCACGGGGCTTTCCCTGGAATTTTTCCCCTCTGGAAATGCCCGCCGCGAAGCCCACGCCACAGGGCTTTCCCTGGAATTCTCTTCTGGAAACGCCCGCCATGAAGCCCGGCCACGGGGCTTTCCCTGGAAATTTTCCCCTCTGGAAACGCCCGCCGCGAAGCTCGGCCACGGGGCTTTCCCTGGAATTTTTCCCCTCTGGAAACGCCCGCCACGAAGCTCGGCCACGGGGCTTTCCTTGGAATTCTCTTCTGGAAACACCCACCGCGAAGCCCGGCCACGGGGCTTTCCCTGGAATTCTCCCCTCTGGAAACACCCGCCACGAAGCTCGGCCACGGGGCTTTCCCTGGAATTTCTCCCCTCTGGAAACGCCCGCCGCGAAGCTCGGCCACAGGGCTCTCCCTGGAATTTTTCCCCTCTGGAAACGCCCACCATGAAGCTCGGCCACGGGGCTTTCCCTGGAATTCTTCCCCTCTGGAAACACCCGCTGCGAAGCCCGGCCACGGGGCTTTCCCTGGAATTCTTCCCCTCTGGAAACACCCGCCGCGAAGCTCGGCCATGGGGCTTTCCCTGGAATTTTTCCCCTCTGGAAACACCTGCCGCGAAGCTCGGCCACGGGGCTTTCCCTGGAATTTTTCCCCTCTGGAAATGCCCGCCGCGAAGCCCACGCCACAGGGCTTTCCCTGGAATTCTCTTCTGGAAACGCCCGCCATGAAGCCCGGCCACGGGGCTTTCCCTGGAATTTCTCCGCTCTGGAAACACCCGCCACGAAGCCCGGCCACGGGGCTTTCCCTGGAATTTTTCCCCTCTGGAAACGCCCGCCACGAAGCTCGGCCACGGGGCTTTCCTTGGAATTCTCTTCTGGAAACACCCACCGCGAAGCCCGGCCACGGGGCTTTCCCTGGAATTCTTCTCTTCTGGAAACGCCCGCCACGAAGCTCGGCCACGGGGCTTTCCCTGGAATTTCTCCCCTCTGGAAACGCCCGCCGCGAAGCTCGGCCACAGGGCTCTCCCTGGAATTTTTCCCCTCTGGAAACGCCCACCATGAAGCTCGGCCACGGGGCTTTCCCTGGAATTCTTCCCCTCTGGAAACACCCGCTGCGAAGCCCGGCCACGGGGCTTTCCCTGGAATTCTTCCCCTCTGGAAACACCCGCCGCGAAGCTCGGCCATGGGGCTTTCCCTGGAATTTTTCCCCTCTGGAAACACCCACCACGAAGCCCGCGCCACGGGGCTTTCCCTGGAATTCTTCTCCTCTGGAAACGCCCGCCACGAAGCTCAGCCACGGGGCTTTCCCTGGAATTCTTCTCCTCTGGAAACACCCGCCACAAAGCTCGGCCACGGGGCTTTCCCTGGAATTTCTCCCCTCTGGAAACGCCCACCGCGAAGCTCGGCCACGGGGCTTTCCCTGGAATTTCTCCCCTCTGGAAACACCCGCCGCAAAGCTCGGCCACGGGGCTTTCCCTGGAATTCTTCCCCTCTGGAAACACCCGCCGCGAAGCCCGGCCACGGGGCTTTCCCTGGAATTTCTCCGCTCTGGAAACACCCGCCACGAAGCCCGGCCACGGGGCTTTCCCTGGAATTTTTCCCCTCTGGAAACACCCGCCATGAAGCTCGGCCATGGGGCTTTCCCTGGAATTCTTCCCCTCTGGAAACACCCGCTGCAAAGCCCGGCCACGGGGCTTTCCCTGGAATTCTTCTCTTCTGGAAACGCCCGCCATGAAGCTCGGCCATGGGGCTTTCCCTGGAATGTTTCCCCTCTGGAAACACTTGGCCACGGGGCTTTCCCTGGAATTTTTCCCCTCTGGAAACACCCGCCACAAAGCCCGGCCACGGGGCTTTCCCTGGAATTTCTCCCCTCTGGAACACGAAGCCCGCGGCCGCCTTCCGGAATTCCGGAGGGGGGGTGGTGGAATTCCCGCACTCACGTAGGTGTCGTGGTCGTAGATCTCCACCAGGACGTGGGGAGGGCACTCGGCCACTTCCCGAGGGTTCCCGAAGATCTCGATCTCGTAGAAGATCAGGGTCTGGTCCCAGGTGGGGTTCAGGGTGTTCTTCTCCACCACCGTCTTCTGGCTCTGGTGCAGGAAGGAGACGATGGCGTAGGGATCTGCCCGGGATGGGATCCAAAGGAATCAGGAATTCAGGGAAGGGGAGCCCAGCTCCGGCTTCTCTCTCCAGAATTCCAAGCTCCCCAAGGATTTGGGAATTCTCGCTCTCCGTCTCATCCTGAGGTCCCTCAGGCCTTGCTTGAGGAGGAAGGAGCTGCCCAGTCCGTCCCAGCTGGAATTGGACATTCCCGACCCCGACTGCCCGGCTTTCCAGGTGGTTTTCCAGCTGGGAAGGCGCCGTCTGAGAGTTGGGATTGTTCTAAAGAGCCGGGGAAATCTTGGAGCCACTTCCGGTGCCTGCAGGGGCTCCAGGAGAGCTGGAGAGGGGCTGGGGACAAGGGCTGCAGGGACAGGAGACAGGGAATGGCTTCCCACTGGGAAAAGTGACATTGAGCTGGGATTGGGGCAGGAATTCCTGGCTGGGAAGCAGAGGAGCATCCCAGACATCCCAGGAGCTTTAATGGGAGCCAAAGGATGCAGCTTCCAGGATTTTTCCCAAACTCCTGGATTCAGCTCCTGGGATTATCCCACCTATCCCTGCCTGCAGATCCCAAGATTATCCCACACCCATGGATTCAGATCCTGGCATCATCCCACATTCCTGGATTCAGATCCCGGGAAAACCCCACACATCCCTGCACTCAGCTCCCAGGTTCATCCCACATCCCTGGATTCAGATCCCAGGATTATCCCTCACATCCCAGGCTGCAGATCCCAGGATCACCCTACATCCCTGGATTCAGATCCCAGGAACATCCAAAACTCCTGGATTCTGCTCCCAGGATTATCCCACACCCCCGGATTCACCTCCCAGGATTATCCCTCACATCCCAGGCTGCAGATCCCAGGAACATCCCACATCCCTGGATTCGGATCCCAGGATTATTCCTCACATCCCTGCACTCAGCTCCCAGGATCATCCCACACCCCTGGATTCACCTCCCAGGAACATCCCAAACTCCTGGATTCAGCTCCCAGGATTTACCCACATTCCCGGATTCAGCTCCCAGGATTATCCCTCACATCCCTGGATTCAGCTCCCAGGATCACCCCGCACCCCCTGGCAGCAGGGCCAGCTGATCCCAGCACCATTCCCCATTTTCCCCCCTCTTTTTCCAAGGAATTCTGGCGCCGGGGGTTGGATTTCCCCCTCCAGCCACGCTTAACAAGCCGGCACCGCTCGGACATTCCCAACAACCCACTCCGGGAAGAGCCTTTCCCGCTTTTCCTCAGCCGAATCCATCACAATAAACAAAAAAAAACCCTGGAATTGGGAGTCGCTTTTCCCTTTTTTTTTTTTTTTTAATTTTTTTTCCCTCATTTTTCCCTCCCTTCTCCTGCTTTTTTTTTTTTTTTTTTTTTTTCATGGAAGCCTCTCTAAAGCCCCTTTGTTGGGAGCAGGGAATGTTTATTTTTCCAACTGCCGAGCCCCGAGTTTTAATGAACTCCTTTATATTCCCGGCGGCGGGAATCACAATCCGGCATTGTGGAAGGTTCTGCCGCCCCCGTGTTGTCCTTGGCCGGGGTTTTTCCAAAAGGAAAAACGATCCCGGGCTCCCCTCCCTGCCCCGAGCCATGAGCTCACCTCGCTCCCACCTCCTCACCCCGACAAGGAGCCTTTTGTGGGAATTCCAGGTGGGAGCAGACGCTGGGGGATTTTTTTTAAAGTGGTTTTTTTTTTGGTTTTTGTTTTTTTTTAATTTTATTTATTTATATATTTTTAATTTTTTCAATTTTTTTAATTTTTTTTTCATTTTTTCATTTTATTTATTTTTATTTATTTTTATTTATTTTTATTTTATTTCTATTTTATTTTATTTTATTTTTTCATTTTTTATTTTTTTATTTTTTATTTTATTTGTTTTTTATTTTATTTTTATTTATGTCTTTTTATTTTATTTTATTTTATTTTATTTTATTTTATTTTATTTTTTTCTTTTTTTCATTTTTTATTTTATTTATGTTTTTATTTTATTTTTTATTTATTTATATTTTATTCTTCATTTAATTATTTATTTATTTATTTGTATTTTATTTTTAAATTTTATTTATTTATTTATTTATTTATTATTTAATTTTTATTTATTTTATTTTTTCATTGTTTAATTTTTCATTTTATTTCTTTATTTTATTTTGGCTTTGTTTATTTTTTTAATTTTTTTTAATTTTTTAAATTTTTTTTTAAATATATATTTTATTTTTTTTTTTTTTCCTGGATGCTCCTGTGATGTTTATTCCCAAAAAAACCCAAAAAACCACATCATTCCAACCACCGGGAAAAGCGGGATTCCCCTCAGGATCACCGTCCTGCTGTCTCCCCCGCTCTTGGGATTCTCCCTGCTTGCTGCCATTCCCGGGATCTGTTGAAATCCCGGAATCCGGAGGGGAATCCCACCCAAATCCCTCCGTAAATTCCCACAGGAATCGAGCAGGGAGAGCCCCGGAGTGGTGTTGGGTCTCTCCCACCCCTGGACTTTTCCCAGGATTTGGGACATTCCACAGGATCCCGGCTCTGATCCAGAGGAGGTGACGACGTTCCCTTTTTCCCGCTTTTCCAGCTCCCGAGCATTAATGGGAGCAGGGGACGAGGATTTGGGATTTTCCAGCTCCTGCTGGGATAATCCCAGACATTCCATCCCCTCCCCCCCCATCCAGCCACATTCCAAAGGGATGCTCCACAACCATCCAAGCGCCTCCAGCATGGAAATCCCACGGATAAAAGGATTTCTCCTATTCCGACTGTTCTGCCCCAACAGCACAATCCCGGGAATTTCAGAAATCCCTGGAGTTGTGCTGGGGATGGGAGCAGCAGCAGGAGTTGGAAAACTCCTCCGCCAATCCCTGTTTTCCACCTGGATTCCCTTTTTTTTTTTTTTTTTTCCCATGGAAATCCCCTTCCCTAAATCCCCAAACCCCAGGGGCTGCTGCCCCCCTGGTCCAGCTGGGAGAAGAGGAATTCTGGAAGGAATTATGGGATCACGGAATCCCAGATTTTTTTGGGGATGGAAGGGACCTCAGGGATCATCCGGATCCAACCCCATGGGCTGGGAAGCTCCCGCTGGATCAAACCCAACAAGGAATCTCCTGAGGATGCTGGAGAAGAAGGGGTCGGGCTGTGCCGAGGTCAGGATTAAATTCCATCTCCCTCTGGAATTTTCCCTTGGAAGTTTTCTCCCTGTGTTCCACCATATCCAGCCCGGAGAAAGGAAAGCTCCAGAAATTCCTTGGAGCCCATTCCAGGGCCTGAGGGGGCTCCAGGAGGAGCTGGAGAGGAATTTGGGACAAGGGATGCAGGGACAGGAGACAGGGAATGGCTTCCCACTGGGAAAAGTGACATTGAGCTGGGATCTTGGGCAGGAATTCCTGGCTGGGCTGGGGCTGCCCCTGGATCCCTGGGAATGTCCAAGGCCGGGTTGGATCCACCTGGGATGGTGGGAGGGGGTGGGGCTGGATGGGATTTAAGGTCTCTTCCCACCCAAAGCATTCCATGAACATCCCAACCAGCAATAACTCGGGATTTAGGAGTGTCCAGGGCCAGGTTGGACACTGGGGCTTGGATCCACCTGGGATGGTGGGAGGTGTCCCTGCCCATGGATGGGGTGGGAATGGGTTGGGATTCAAGGTCCTTTCCCAAACCGTTCCAGGATTCTGGAGCCCCTCTGCTCTGGGAGAGCTGGGAATGTTCCCCTGGAGAAGGGAAAACTCCAGGGAATGCTCCGAGTGCCTGCAGGGGCTCCAGGAGAGCTGGAGAGGGGCTGGGGACAAGGGCTGCAGGGACAGGAGACAGGGAATGGCTTCCCACTGGGAAAAGTGACATTGAGCTGGGATTGGGGCAGGAATTCCTGGCTGGGCTGGAATTCCCAGCTTGGCTGGGGCTGCCCCTGGATCCCTGGCAGTGCCCAAGGCCGGGTTGGACACTGGGGCTTGGATCCACCTGGGATCAGTGGGAGGTGTCCCTGCCCATGTAGATGCTCCCTGTGTTCCCGGAATTCCCTCCCGGAGCAGACCCGGGACTCACCGGAGAAGCTGTCCTTGTCCATGGCCAGCAGATCCCGCGCCTGGTACAGGTAACAGCGCAGGTGGAATCTGTTCCCGGCTGCCGGGAGAACGGCAGACATGGAAAAATAAAAAAATCCATTCCCATCATTCCCGTCATGCCCATCATTCTCATCACTCCCATCATTCCCATCATTCCCATGAATCTCATCATTCCCATCATTCCCATTATTCCCATCATGCCCTTCATTCCCGTCATTCCCATCATTCCCATCACTCCCATCATTCCCATCACTCCCATCATTCCCATCATGCCCTTCATTCCCGTCATTCCCATCATTCTCATCATTCCCATCATTCCCATGAATCTCATCACTCCCATCATTCCCATCATTCCCATCATTCCCATCATTCCCGTCATTCCCGTCATTCTCATCATTCCCATCATGCCCATCATTCCCATCATGCCCATCATTCCCATCACGCCCATCATTCCCATCATTCCCATCATTCCCATCATTCCCATCATTCCCGTCATTCCCGTCATTCCCATCATTCCCATCACTCCCATCATTCCCATCATTCCCTTCACTCCCATCATTCCCATCATTCCCATCATTCCCGTCATTCTCATCATTCCCATGAATCTCATCATTCCCATCATTCCCAGTCCCCCACCCGAGGGAATCCCAGCTTAATCCCACTCCACCCAGGATATCCCGAGCACCGATCCCGCAGCCTGCGGATGTTCCCATCGGCACCGCCCTTTTCCCATCTTTCTTTTTTCCATTTTTTTTTTTTTTTTCCGGGAAAAAGATTGGGAAAGGCCCGTTCCCCGCTCCCCTGGGATTCCTTACAGTCGAAAATGCAGGAGATGGTGGGACGGTTGACTCCGAAACTCAGCGTGGAGGCGGATTTCCCATCGGATCTCCCGTCCTCGCTCTTGTCGTCCGTCACCCCTCCCTGCCGGGAAAAGCCGGGAATGCCGGAATCACCCCCAGAGCCGCCGGGATGGAATTCTCCGGGGTGTCCAAGAGAGCTTCCAGCGCTCCCCAAAATCCCAAAATTTAGGTTGGAGGAGCTCCTGGAGATTCCCGACTCCTCCCAATCCCCCCGCCGGCCTCGGAATCTCGATGGGAAAAGGAGCGATTTCCCCAAGGCTGGAGAATTCCCATCCCACGGGGGGGAAAAGGGGAATGGGAACAATCCCACCGGGAGCGTCGGGAGCCGGGATTCCCCCCGAGGTTGGAGCAGCTCGTGAAAAACACCACGGAGGCGCTTTTATCCCAAAAAAAGGGATAAATTTGGGATCGGAGGGAAAGACAGGGCGAGGAAAGAGCGGGGGGAGGGCAGTAAAACAATTTTTTTCCCTCTCCTCCAAACAGGAGAGGGAGGAAAAAAAATTCCATAAAAACGCAGAATGGGAGCTTTGTGCTGCTCCGGCTCCGGCAGAACCGTTGGAAAAGCGGCGGATCGGGAAGCGCGGAGAAAGCCGGGAACAAAGCCGGGCGGGACGACGGGATAACGGGACAACGACAACATTCCCAGCTGGAAATCCCGGGAATGGGGCTCCCTACCAGAGCCCCTTCCAAGGCGAAGACGGCGGCGGGGCCGGCGCGCTCCAGCGGCTCCATCCGGCGTCTCCAGCGGCGCCGGCGGAAGGAGTCGGAGCGGCGCTGCTGGAGGTGGAAGCGCCATCCGAAGAGGGAAGCGTATTCCCAACCGTCCCCATCCAGCTCCTCCTGCTTGCGCTGCCGGAAGGGAGGAATGGTGGGGAGGTGAAGTTTTCCCGGGATGGAGCCCGAAAGGTTGGATTTAAGGTTTTTGCGGGATGTTGTTCCAGCCCCGGGTTTTCCCCAAAGGGTGGGGTCATGGAATGGAATTGTTTATGGAATCATGGGAATGTTCAGGTTGGGAAAAGAATCTCCAGGGTCGTTCGGTTGAGGTTGGGAAAGGCCCTTGAGATGGTCATGGAATGGTTTGGGATGGAAGAGACCTGAAAGCTCATCCCAGTTCTGGGGACACCTCCCACTGTCCCAGGTGGATCCAAATCCATCCAACCCGGCCTTACGCATTCCCAGGGATCCAGGGGCAGCCCCAGCCAAGCTGGGAATTCCAGCCCAGCCAGGAATTCCTGCCCAAGATCCCAGCCCAAGCTCCCCTTGCCCAGTGGGAAGCCATTCCCTGTCTCCTGTCCCTGCAGCCCTTGTCCCCAGCCCCTCTCCAGCTCTCCTGGAGCCCCTGCAGGCACTCGGAGCATTCCCTGGAGTTTTCCCTTCTCCAGGGGAACATTCCCAGCTCTCCCAGCCTGGCTCTAGAGCAGACGGGCTCCAGAATCCTGGAATGGTTTGAGCGGGAAGGAATCTTCAATCCCATCGCATTCCCACCCCATCCATGGGCAGGGACACCTCCCACCATCCCAGCTGGATCCAAGCCCTGATATCCAACCTGGCCTTGGACACTTCCCGGGATGGAGCCGGATTCTCCCAACCCAACCCTTCACACCGCTGGATCCACCACTGGGAATGCAGCCCTGGGATGAATCCCACTTGGAGCGGGATCCCTGGGCTGGGCTCAGACCCCACCCAGGCCTGGGCAGCTCCTGCAGCTCCACTTCCCATCCCGCTTTTCCCTTCACCATCACCCCCACCCCTCCTCCATGGCTCTGGAATTCCCAGATTCGATGGGAATTTGACAGTAATTCGATGGGATCTGCCACCTCTGGAATTTCCCCCTGGACCATGGATTTTCTCCTGGTGACACCCACAGCGAACGGGGGTGACAGCGGCTACGATTATCCCGAAAAAAATTTTTCTGGGAAGGGAGACAAGCGGCGGGAGGCGGGAAGCGGCATTCCCGGTACAACGGCACCATCTAGAGGGAAGCGGGATAGGGACAGGCTGGGCCCTCCCCCATTCCCCACACTCCAGGATTTCCCTGGATGTCCCCATCCCAGTCAATCCCTCCGGAACGTTTCCCCACCGCCGGGAAGGCGGCTGGAAAAACCGCCACCCTCTCCAAGGAAAAAGCGGATCCCGCCAAAGCCCGGAGGGAGCCGCGTCCCCGATCCCCATTCCCACCTTCCTGACGGATTCCAGGTGCTCCGGGAGGCGCCGGCGGAGCCGCACCCAGCGCCGGCGCCGGTTGGTGTGGAACATCTTCTCGGCCGGCACCCAGGCCTTGGGCTTGCGCTCCGGAGGGATGGTGATCCCGTATTCCCAGCCTTGGGAAGAAGGGAATGCCTGGTGGGGGTGGGAGAAGAGACTCCCCCACGCACCCAGCTCGGCTCCCACCCAGGAATTTCCAACAGTGGAAGTGTGGCTGAAGAATCCAGGAAAATTTCCCAGTTGGATTTCCCTCCTAATGGCGGAATCCACCCCTCTGGAATGCCTGGGGATGGATCCGTGGTCTCCTTGGCTCCAAATCCCACCCTGGAGACTCTTCCCGCCCTCCCTCTGGCAATTCCAACCCCTGGGAGAATCCCAGAACCCTCCAGCCCAGGGTTTCCTGTTTCTTTCCCACCAGGATCTTCTCCCAGATTATCCTGGCACCCAGGCCCTGGGCTTGTGCTCCAGAGGGATGGTGATCCCGTATTCCCAGCCTTGGGAAGAAGGGAATGCCCGGTGTAGGTGGGAGAAAAATCTCCCCTACACACCCAGCTTGGGTCCCACCCAGGAATTTCCAGGAAAATTTCCCAGTTTCCTCACAGCACAATCCATCCCTCTGGAATGGCCGGGGATGGATCCGTGGTCTCCTTGGCTCCAAATCCCACCCTGGAGACTCTTCCCACCCTCCCTCTCGTCATTCCAACCCCTGCTAGAATCCCAGCACTCTCCAGCCCAGGGTTTCCTGGTTTTTTCCCTCCAGGATCTTCTCCCAGATTATCCCAGCACCCAGGCCCTGGGCTTGCGCTCCGGAGGGATGGTGATCCCATATTCCCAGCCTTGGGAAGAAGGGAATGCCCGGTGGGGGTGGGAGAAGAGCCTCCCCTACACACCCAGCTCGGCTTCCACGCAGGAATTTCCAGGAAAATTTCCCAGTTTCTTCATGGATCCACCCCTCTGGAATGGCCGGGGATGGATCCGTGGTCTCCTTGGCTCCAAATCCCACCCGGGAGACTCTTCCCACCCTCCCTCTCATCATCCCAACCCCTGGGAGAATCCCAGAGCTCTCCAGCCCAGGGTTTCGTGGTTTTTTCCCTCCAGGATCTTCCCGGGTTATCCCAGCACTTCCTGCCTTTGGGAATTCCCATCCCACGGCTGCGGGCAGGGAAAAGGATCCCCCAGAGCCTGGTGCCTTCCCCTGATCCAGTTGCCACAGCCATGGGAATGTTTTCATCCACAGAGATGGAAAGAATTCCCAAACTTCCCAAATCCCAGGTCCCAAAATTCCCCAGTCCAGGTCTCAAAATCCCAAAATCCCCAAATCCCAGATCCAAAAATTCGCCAGTCTAGGATCCCAAACTTCCCAAATCCCACATCCCAAAATTCCCCAGTCCAGGATCCCAAAACCTCCAAATCCCAGACCCTAAAACCCCAAAACCCCCAGACCCCCAAATCCCAGATCCCAAAATCCCCAAATCCCAAATAGAAAAATTCCCCAGTCGAGGATCTCAAAATCCCCAAACCCCACATCCCAAAATTCCCCAGTCCAGGATCCCAAAACCCCCAAACCCCAGACCCCAAATCCCAGATCCCAAAATCCCCAAATTCCAAATTGCAAAATTCCCCAGTCCAGGATCCCAAAACCTCCAAATCCCAGATCCCAAAATCCTCAAAATCCCAGACCCCAAAATCCCAAAACCCCCGATCCCAAAACCCCCAAACCCCAGACCCCAAAACCCCCAAATCCTAGACCCCAAATCCCAGATCCCAAAATCTCCAAATCCCAAATTGAAAAATTCCCCAGTCCAGGATCCCAAAACCCCCAAACCCCACATCCCAAAACCCCCAAACCCCCAAAACTCAAATCCCAAAACCCCCAGACCCCCAAACCCCACACCCCAAAACCCCCAAACCCCCAAACCCCAGACCCCAAATCCCAAAACCCCCAAACCCCAGATCCCAAAACCCCAAACCCCAAAACCCCCAAACCCCAAACCCCAAAACCCCAAACCCCCAAACCCCCAAACCCCCGACCCCAAACCCCTTGGCCCCTGGTACCTTTCTCATCCACAGCCCTGTTGAGATCTGTGTCCCATTCCACGTCTTCCCACTTCCAGCCCGGCGGACACTCGATCTCATCCTTGGGCAGCACCTTCTCCCCGTTCTGTGCGGGGGACACGAGGAAATTCCAGCCTGGGGAATTCCCCTGGGCATTCCCAACACCCGGAATTCCCGTTTTTTTCCCCCCCTCACCACATCCGTGTAGGAATCGCTCATGTGGATCCACTGCCCGCCGGGGAGCCGGACCTGGTTCTCGAACACCTCCTCCACGAAGCTCAGGTGCCCGGCGTCCACGTCGTGCAGCAGCCTGAATTCCCGGGAAAACCCGAAATCAGGGATTCTCCAGCCCCCATCCCGGATTTCTCTCCCGGCCCCCTCAGGGAAAAACCCCAAACCGGGATGGAGAAACCCACAAAGCTGCTCCAAGTTTTGGGGCATCCCAAGGTTTTGGGGTGAGGGGGAATCGTTGTGTCCGTGGTGGGGGAGGAGGAACCCCCAGGGATGTCCCGGGATTTGCCGCCCGTCGGGGATTTTGGGATTGCTGGCACGAGTGGTTATTGTAATCGTAAATATATTTTTGTATATAGAATAGATATATAATATATAAAATATATTTTTATATATGTAATATATGTGATGTATAATATATATGTAATATATATCATCTATTTTTATATATATGAGATATATAATACATAAAACATAAAACGTAATATAGAATATAGAATATAGAATATAGAATATAGAATATAGAATACGTAATACGTAATATGTAATATAGATAATATATAATATAAAATATAAAATATAAATGTATTATATAAATTATTAATTATATTAATTAGATAATTATATAAATATGATATGATATGATATAATATAATATAATGTAACATAACGTAATGTAACGTAACATAATATATAAGTATTATTTTCTATATAATAAATATAATTTTATATATTTTATATATATGTAAAAATTAAAAATTATAAATTAAAAACATTATAAATTATATATAAATTATCCCAAAGGGATAATGATTAGAATTATAAAGGGTTTTAGAAAAGTTAAGATTTTTCAGCCAGAGGTAGGTTCTGCCCCAAATTAATTAAAACTTTTGTCATTGGTGAAGAGAAACCAGGCTTGAGTTATTAACTTTTCTTTTAAATAACTTTTTAATAATAATTTTTTATTATTTATTATATTCTATTATCTTATATTTTTATATCATTATTAATATAATATTAATAATATATTAATATTGGCCCATTAATATATTATGAATAATATATTAATATGTCATATAATATAATATAATATATATTATATTATATTATATTATATTATATTATATTATATTATATTATATTATATTATATTATATTATATATATAATATAATATATGTTATTATTATAAAGATTAATTAATTATTAAATAAATCTTAATTTATTTAATAACAAATTAAAATAACAAATTTAAAATAATAGCAAACTTTTATGTTTGCTCGGCTGTGCTCGCAACAAGAAATAGAGAATATATATATAATATATAATATATAATATATAATATATAATATATAATATATAATATATAATATATGGTATATGATATTATATATATTATATATTACATATCATGTATCATATCATATATATTATATATTATATATAGTGTATATAGTATATATAGTATATAATGTATATATTCTATATACATTATATAATATATATATTATATATTATATATAATTTATAAAATTATAACAAATTTTATAAAAGGGACTCTCCTCTGTCCCTGAGGCGAGATTCCAATGTCCCGCTCTGTACCCCCCGCCCCCGGTTTATATTTTTTCTTGTGCAAAAATTACCAACAGAACCAATTCATTATTTGCTATTAGCAACTAATTGATTGCACTCAATTTCACTTAATTAAAATTGCCGCCTCATTGAAATTTTGTTCGGTTTTTATTATGGGATAACCGGGTCCGAGAGTCTTTGTCCGTATCGGATATCGCCATTTGGTCGATATTCCCATTTTTTCCCTATCCCTGTGCCTGACCTTGGCCTCCTCCTCCTTCTCCTCCTCCTTCTCCTCCTCCTCCTCCTTCTCCTCCTCCTTCTCCTTCTCCTCCTCCTTCTCCTCCTCCTTCTCCTCCTCCTCCTTCCTCCTTCTCCTCCTCCTCCTTCTCCTTCTCGATATTCCCATTTTTTTTTTTTCCCAATAAATCACCAGGAATTCCCGGCAGCTGGAAAAAAAAGCCCCACTCACGTCTTTTCCGGGCAGACGAACCAATCCCCGGCCCAGGTCCATCCCGCCGAAGGCCGGAAGCTGTCCTTGGGCAGCTTGATCCGGCCGGTGACGTCGGAATATTTGGGATAAGTCAGGCCGGTGGTGCCCCAGTTCCCCACCAGCGCCAGCTTGGTCTGGTTCTCGTACTGGGAGAGCCAAAAAAAGAAAAAACCCAAAAAAAAGACTTGGGATTTGGGGTCGGAATAACAGAATTCCCTGAGGAACCCCCTAGAATCCCGTGAACAATCCCTGCAGAGGGACGGATTTCCCGGGAAAAGCCCAACCCACGGTGTCCCGATTTTCCCGCCGCGTGGTACGACGCGGCTCCGTGGCTCATTCCCGGCTTTTCCCTCAGCATTCCAGGCTGAGTTGGTGGAAACATCTCCTCCTCCCCATGGGTTTTTTGGGAATGACGAGGTTTTCGGTCTGGCCCGCCCCCCTTTTCCCGCTGGGGCGGGGAATCCCTCGGGAACGCTCACGGTTTCGGCGAAGACGGAGAGCTTCCCCTCGGCGAACTGGTTGAATTCCTTCTCGTCCACGGCCAAGCCGAACCAGAGCCGCACCCGGAGCTGCGCCGGGATCCGCGGCCCCATCGCCTCCTCCTGCGGGTACTGCCCAGGAAAAGGGCCCCGGGAAGGGATTAGCGGGAATTCCTGGCTGGAAAGGTGGGAATGACGGTCCCTGGATGGGGGCGAGGTGGGACGTGGAGCAGTTTGTGGTAACGTCAGGAGAGGGTGGAGAACTTCGGGATGGTGGGATTGAGGTTGGAAAAGAGGCTTGGGGTCATCCCAAGGCCACCATCAACATCCCTGCTGGGTTTTTCCATCTTTTTTTTTTTTAATTTATCCTTTTTTAGCAAAAAAAACAAAAAAAACCACAAAACCTGTTTGGAAAAAAACGAAGGTTCCACCAGGACAGGCTTCCAAAGGTACCTTGAGGAAGATGGTCTGGAGCTTGCCGCAGTTCCGGCCGCAGCAGTTGGAGACGTTCCGGGAATACAGGACCTGGTGGGCCGGGACGCGGGCGAAGGCCACGCGTTTGTCCCCCTGGAGCATCCAGATGACGATGTCCGGGAGGCTGTTCTGGGGCTGGGAGACACAAATCCAAAAGATTCCCCTTGGGAAGGATCCACCAGCGCAGCCCAGGGTGGGATTGTGAAACCAGGGAATGGGTTTGGGATGGGCGGGATCCATAAATCCCCTCCAGTTCCATGAGCAGGGAGAGCTTCCATCACCCCAGGTGGATCCAAATCCATCCAACCCGGCCTGGGACATTCCCAGGGATCCAGGGGCAGCCCCAGCCAAGCTGGGAATTCCAGCCCAGCCAGGAATTCCTGCCCCAATCCCAGCTCAAGGTCACTTTTCCCAGTGGGAAGCCATTCCCTGTCTCCTGTCCCTGCAGCCCTTGTCCCCAGCCCCTCTCCAGCTCTCCTGGAGCCCCTGCAGGCACTCGGAGCATTCCCTGGAGTTTTCCCTTCTCCAGGGGAACATTCCCAGCTCTCCCAGCCCGGCTCCAGGGCAGAGGAGCAGAATTCCCCTTCTCCTGCAGTGGGACCAACCCGGAGCACGCGGAGCTTCCCACCCGCCAACATTCCAAGCCCTTCTCCCAAGGGCTGCTCCCTGTCCATTGGTTGACCTCAACTCATCCATGAGCAAGACCAACCTCAACCGCCGGAGCCAAACCTGGCGCCGCGGGAGAATCCACGGATTCGGGAGCCGGGATGGAACGTCACCCCCGCCTTCCTGCCAAAACCCACGGTGGGAAAACCGGGAAAAGTCACCTCCTCCGCCATGGCCCGGAGCCGGCACAGCCAATCCTCCGCCTGATCCAGGATTTGGGAAAGGTTGGAATTGTCGTGCTTGAGCCTCAGGGCCACCTGCAGGATCTGCTCCAGGTGGGTGCTCCGGAAGCGGAAGAGGTTCTGGTCCAGGTGGGTGCTGGACGCCCTTCCCAGGACGTCGGGAAGCTTCAGGCTGCAGGGATAGGCGGGAATCGGGGATTGGGCTGGATTGGGGTGGATCTTGAAGGTCGATAAGGGTGGTTAATTGTCACTAATCATCATTAGTGGTCATTCATGGTCGTTAAAGGGTCACCAGTTCATTATTAATGGTCATTCATGGTCACCAGTCATTATTGATGGTCATTTGTGATCGTTAAAGGTCACCAATCATCATTAGTGGTCATTCACGGTCATTAAAGGTCACCTGTCATCATTAATGGCCATTAGCAGTCATTAATGATCATTAAAAGTCATTAATGGTCAGTCATGGTCATTCATGGTCACCAGTCATCATTAATGGTCATTCACGGTCACAAATCATCATCAGGGGTCATTCATGGTCATTAATGGTCACTAATCATCATTAATGGTCATTCATGGTCACCAATCATCATTAGTGGTCATTCATGGTCATTAAAGGTTACCAGTCATCATTAATGGTCATTCACGGTCACCTGTCATCATTAATGGTCATTAATGGTCATTAATGGTCACCAATCCTCATTAACAGTCATAAGCAGTCATTAATGATCATTAATGATCATTAGTGGTCACCAATCAGCATTAATGGTCATTTATGGTCATTAAAGGTCACCAGTCATCATTAATGGTCATTCATGGTCATTAAAGGTCACTAATCATCATTAATGGCCATTAATGGTAATTAATGGTCACCAGTCATCATTAATGGTAATTAAGGGTCATTAATGGTCACTAATGGTCACCAATCATCATGGAAGGTCATTAATGGTTGTTAATGATCATTAAAGGTCATTCAACATCACCAGTCAACATTAGTGGTCATTCATGGTCATTAATGGTCACTAATCATCATTAATGGTCATTCATGGTCCATTAATGGTCACTAATCATCATGGATGGTCATTAATGGTCATTAACAGTCACTAGTCATCATTAATGGTCATTCATGGTCACTAATCATCATTAATGGTCATTAATGGTCACCAGTCATCATGGATGGTCGTTAATGATTAGTAATGGTCACCAACCAACATTAATGGTCATTAACAGTCATTAAAAGTCACTAATCATCATTAATGGTCATTCATAGTCATTAATGGTCACCAGTCTACATGGATGGTCATTAATGATAAGTAATGATCACCAACCATCATTAATGGTCATTAATGGTCACCAATGATCATTAATGGTCATTAATGGTCACCAATGATCATTAATGGTCATTAATGATCATTAAAGGTCATTCATGGCCACTAATCATCATTAATGGTCATTAATGGTTACCAGTCATCATGGATGGTCTTTAATGATAAGTAATGGTCACCAACCATCATTAATGATCATTAACAGTCATTAACGGTCACTAATCATCATTAATGGTCATTCATGGCCACTAATCATCATTAATGGTCATTAATGGTCACCAGTCATCATGGATGGTCATTAATGATTAGTAATGGTCACCAACCAACATTAATGATCATTAACGGTCATTAACGGTCACTAATCATCATTAACAGCCACTAACCCATCCCAAATCCACCCCCAACAGCTCATCCAGCTTCTCCGGGGATTTTCCATCCCTTTCCAATGGTTTTTCCCAATTTTCAGCGAGTTCCTCAAGGAACCGCGAAGCCACCAAAGATATTTGGGAACAGGAAGAGCAAACGAGCTTCGAACGAGAGCCGGAATTCCCCCTGGAAGCGGGACGGGAACGAGCCACAGCCACAATTTAAATATCCGTTTGTTGTCAATTAGAATTCATGTTGTTATAATTTAATTGTTACAATTTATATTAATGGTCATTAATGGTCATTCATGATCATTAAAGGTCATTCATGGTCACTAATCATCATTAATGGTCACTAATCATCATTAATGGTTATTCATGATCATTAAAGCTCATTCATGGTCACTAATCATCATTAATGGTCATTAACGGTCATTCATAGTCACTAATCATCATTAATGGTCATTAATGGTCATTAACAGTCACTAGTCATCATTAATGGTCATTCATGATCATTAAAGGTCATTCATGGTCACTAATCATCATTAATGGTCACTAATCATCATTAATGGTTATTCATGATCATTAAAGCTCATTCATGGTCACTAATCATCATTAATGGTCATTAACGGTCATTCATGGTCACTAATCATCATTAATGGTCATTAATGGTCATTAACAGTCACTAGTCATCATTAATGGTCATTCATGATCATTAAAGGTCATTCATGGTCACTAATCATCATTAATGGTCACTAATCATCATTAATGGTTATTCATGATCATTAAAGCTCATTCATGGTCACTAATCATCATTAATGGTCATTAACGGTCATTCATGGTCACTAATCATCATTAATGGTCATTCATAATCATTAAAGGTCATTCATGGTCACTAATCATCATTAATGGTCATTAATGGTCATTAAAGGTCATTCACGGTCACTAATCATCATTAATGGTCATTAATGGTCATTAATGGTCACCAGTCATCATGGAGGGTCATTAATGAAAAGTAATGGTCACCAATCATCATTAATGATCACTAAAGGTCATTAATGGTCACTAAGCATCGTTAATGGTCATTCATGGTCAGTAATCATCATGGATGATCATTAATGGTCACTAATTGTTATATTGAATTGTTATATAATTAGAATTTGAAAAATGTGATAAATGAATATTCTTAGATTGTGACAAAGCAGAGAGGGGATTGTTTTGTTGGTTTTTTGGGGTTTTTTTGTGACCCCTCAAATAAATAAAAGACAGGAGGGGCGGTCTGGAATTGCTGAAGATGAGGAACAATCGAGCCTTTTTTGAAAGAAGGCAGGTTTTAAAAATTCTTTTAAAAATTAAATTATTATGAAATTAATTTATTTATGATTATTTAAAAAATTAAATTAATCCTTTTTTAAAGAGGGCACCTCCACCCAGAGCCCCGTAAATAAACTCTGCATTTAAGGGGGGCGGGGTCTTGAAACTAAAAATGAATATTTGAATCATGTATTATTTAAATAGTAATAATTTAAATATGTAAAACAGAAATCCTTAAAACAAAGGGTCTGAAAAGAGGCGGCCAAAAAGAGATTTGGGTTTTTTTGGGGTTTTTTTGTGACCCCTCAAATAAATAAAAGACAGGAGGGGCGGTCTGGAATTGCTGAGGATAAGGAACTATCGAGCCTTTTTTAAAGAAGGCAGATTTTTAAAATTCTTTTAAAAATTAAATCAATTTATTTATGATTATTTAAAAATTAAATTAATTCTTTTTATAAAGAGGACACCTCCACCCGGAGCCCCGTAAATAAACTCTGTACTTAAGGGGGCAGGGTCTTGAAAGCAAAAATGAATATTTGAATCATGCATCAGCTCATTTCAATACAGGATTATTTAAATTGAAATCCTGTAAAACAGAAATTTTTAAAACAAAGGATCTGGAAAGAGGCAACGTGCTGATCTCGTTGGTGTCGACACCTCGGCCGAAAAGAAATTTGTTTTGGTTTTTTTTTCTCCTTATTGTCTATTTTATTTGACTTATTTTTAATTATTATTATTATATTTATATAATATAGAATAATAATTACATTATTATTTTTATTACATAAATATTATATTATATATGTTATGTTATGTTATGTTATGTTATGTTATGTTATGTTATTATCTTATAATATCTTATCTTATCTTATATTATATATTATATTATGTTATGTTATGTTATGTTATGTTATGTTATATTATACTATATATAATGTAATGTAATGTAATGTAATATTATATTATATTATATTATATATTATTTTTATTATTATTATTATTATTATTATTATTATTATTATTATTAAACTTATAAATTTGACATAAAAAGAGTGAATCGTGTTTTTCACGCATTGATCCAAGCTCCAGGAAAAAAAACCAAAGAAACCCCAAAAAAACCCCCAAAAAACCCAAAAACCCCCAAAAATTCCCAAAAAAACCACCGGATTGGGTGCCAAACCGGGCGGGGGAGCTTTTCCTGTAAAAGCCCAAGGATTTATGGATCCGCCGCTAAAAACGGAATTTCCTGCTCCGCGCCTCCGGAGCCGCCAATCGGGATTTCCTCCGGAATAAATAGATGGAGAGGAAGATAATTTTTTATTTTTAGGCCGTGGAGAGATTTGGAAGGAGATTTATTTAATTTTTTTTTTATTTAAGGATACATCCCCCCCACCTCAGGGATTGGGATCTGTTAAATTCTTTATTTATTTTATATATTTTAAAAATATATAATATGTAAATAATATATAAATAATATATAAATAATATGTAAATATAAATATAAATATAAATATAAATATAAATATAAATTTTATATTTTTTTTATCGGAGGTAAATAGGGAGAGCACGGAATTGTGGAAGAGTTTGGGATCTTCCCGGGTGGCTCCAAGGTTTGGAGGGTTCCAGGGATGAGGATTTGGAGGGAGGGGGGATGAGGGGGGAAAAGGTGGGAAAAGAGGGGGAAAGGGGGAAAAAAGGAAAAAAAAAAAAAAGGGAGGGGAGGAAAAAAGGAAAAAGGAAGAAAAGAAGAAAAGAAGAAAAGAAAAAAAGAAAAAAAGAAAAAAAAAAGAAAGAAGAAAGAAGAAAGAGAAAAGAGAAAGAAAAAAGAAAAAAGAAAAAAGAAAGAAAAAGAAAAAATGAAAAAGGAAAAAAGAAAGAAAAAAGAAAGAAAAAGAAAAAAGAAAAAAAAGAAAAAAGAAAAAAGAAAAAAGAAAAAAAAAGAAAAAAAGAAAAAGAAAGAAAAAGAAAAAGAAAAAGAAAAAGAAAAAGAAAAAGAAAAAGAAAAAGAAAAAGAAAAAGAAAAAGAAAAAGAAAAAGAAAAAGAAAAAGAAAAAGAAAAGAGAAGAGAAGAGAAGAGAAGAGAAGAGAAGAGAAGAGAAGAGAAGAGAAGAGAAGAGAAGAGAGAAAAAAGAAATAGAAGAAAAAAGAAATAAAGAAATAAAAAAAAGAAAAAAAAGAGAAAAAAGAGAAGGGAAGAGAAGAAAAAAGAAAAAAAAGAACAGAAAAAATAAAAAAAAAGAAAAGGAAAAAGAGAAAAAAGAAGAGAAAAAAGAGAAAAAAGAAAAAAAAAACAAGAGAAAAGAGAAAAGAGAAAAGAGAAAAGAGAAAAGAAAAAAAAGTAAAAAGAAAAAAGAGAAAAAAGAAAAATAAAAAAAAGAAGGAAGAAGAGAAGAGAAGAGAAGAGAAGAGAAGAGAAGAGA
Source organism: Phylloscopus trochilus trochilus (assembly GCA_016584745.2). Taxonomy (NCBI): domain Eukaryota; kingdom Metazoa; phylum Chordata; class Aves; order Passeriformes; family Phylloscopidae; genus Phylloscopus; species Phylloscopus trochilus. The sequence continues at coordinate 387,044 of WQNJ02000070.1, read as the reverse complement.
AGAGAAGAGAAGAGAAGAGAAGAGAAGAGAAGAGAAGAGAAGAGAAGAGAAGAGAAGAGAAGAGAAGAGAAGAGAAAGAAGAGAAGAGGGAAAAAAGGGAGAAGGGAATAAAAGGAGAAAAAAGAAAAGAGGGAAAAACCAGGAAAAAGAAAAAAAAAAATGAGAAAAAGGGGAAGAGAGGAAAAGGGAAATGAGGGAGAAAAAGGGAAAAAGAAAAAAGAGGGAGGAGGAGGAAAAAAAGAAAAAATGAAAAAAGGGGAAAAAAGAAAAAAATGAAAAAAGGGGAAAAACAAAAGAAGGGAAAGGAGAGTTGGGGAAAAGGGGAGAAAAGGAAAATTATTAAAAGGGAGAAAAAGGGAAAAAAGAGGGAAAATAAAGGAATAGGAAAAGGGGGAAAGGGAGAAAAAAGGCAAAAAAGGGAAAAGGGGGGGAAGAGAAAACCGAAAAAAGGGGGGAAATTAATTAAAGAAGGAAAAAGGGGGGAAGGAGGGAGAGAAAATAGAAACAAGGAAAAAAGTGGGGAAAGGGGGAAAAAGGAGGGAATGAACAAAAAAGGGATAAAAGGGAAAAAGGGAAAAAAGGGTGGGGAAAGTAGAAAAATGGGAGGAAAACAGGAGGGGAAATGAAGGAGGAAAATGGGAGAAGAGAAAGGAAAAAAAATGGGGGAAAGGAGGGAAAAAGGGGGGAAAGGGGGAGAAAAATGGAGGGAAAAGGGTAAAATGGGAAAAAAAGGGAAAAATGGGAAAAAATGGAAAAAAGGAAAAAATGGGAAAAAAAGGGGGGAAGGGGGAAAAAGGGGGGAATGAACAAAAAAGGGATAAAAGGGAAAAAGGGAAAAAAGGGGGGAAAGTGGAAAAAATGGGAGGAAAACAGGAGGAGAAATAAAAGAGGAAAATGGGAGAAGAGAGGGGGGAAAAGGGGGGGAAGGGGGAGAAAAATGGAGGGAAAAGGGAAAAAAGGGAAAAAAAGAGAAAGAAGGGGAAAAAAGGAAAAAAAGGAAAAAAAGGGAAAAAATGGGAAAAAAAAGGGGGAAAAGGGGGAAAAGGAGGGAGAATGGACAAAAAAGGGATAAAAGGAAAAAAGGGGGAAAAAAGGGGGGGGAAGTGGAAAAATGGGAGGAAAACAGGAGGAGAAATAAAAGAGGAAAATGGGAGAAGAGAGGGGGAAAAGTGGGGGAAAGAAGGAGAAAAATGGAGGGAAAAGGGAAAAAAGGGGAAAAAATGAAAAAAAGGGAAAAAATGGAAAAAAGGAAAAAAGGGGGGGAAAGGGGGGAAAAAGGAGGGAATTAACAAAAAAGGATAAAAGGGAAAAAGGGAAAAAAAGGGGGAGAAAAGTGGAAAAATGGGAGGAAAACAGGAGAACTAAAAGGAAAATGGGGGAAGAGAGGGGGGAAAGGGGGGAAAGGGGAGAAAAATGGAGGAAAAAATGGAGGAAAAATTGGGAAAAGGGGAAAAAAAGAGGAAAAAAGAAAGGAGAAGTGGGGGCAGTGGCCCGTTCCAGGATCAGGAGGAAACGTCAGGAAAGGTTTCCCAAATCCCCAAATTCCCGGATTCCCCAGGTACCTGCAGTCGGCGATGACGTCGTCGAGCAGTCGGGAAGCCAGGGCCTCCAGCTCCGCGGGAGAGCCGTTGGACTTCAGGGCCACCTGGACCTTCTCCAGGTTCTCTTCCTGCAGGAAAAACGGGGATCAGGAACCGCCTGGAATCCCGGCCCGCTTCCAGAACGTTCCCGGCAAGGAGGAGGTTGGGATCAGAGATCCCACTCCGGGTCCCGCCAGGGATCGGCATCCAAATGTTTGGAGCTCCAGAGGAACCGATGGAGGAATCCAACCGGCTGAGGGACAGCCCCTGGATCCCTGGAGTTGTCTCCAGGTTGGACAGGGCTTGGAGCAGCCTGGGATGGTGGGAGGTGTCCCTGAACATGGAATTGTCCAAACCCAAATCATTCCAGGATTCTGGAGAGCCAGGCTGGAAATGTTGGGAATGTTCCCCTGGAGAAGGGAAAAAATTCCAGGGAATGCTCCGAGTGCCTGCAGGGGCTCCAGGAGAGCTGGAGAGGGGCTGGGGACAAGGGCTGCAGGGACAGGAGACAGGGAATGGCTTCCCACTGGGAAAAGTGACATTGAGCTGGGATTGGGGCAGGAATTCCTGGCTGGGCTGGAATTCCCAGCTTGGCTGGGGCTGCCCCTGGATCCCTGGGAATGTCCAAGGTCGGGTTGGATCCACCTGGGATGGTGGGAGGGGGTGGCACTGGATGGGATTTAAGGTCTCTTCCCACCCAAAGCATTCCATGAACATCCCAACCAACAATAACTCGGGATTTAGGAGTGTCCAGGGCCAGGTTGGACACTGGGGCTTGGATCCACCTGGGATGGTGGGAGGTGTCCCTGCCCATGGAATGAGGTGGGAATGGGATGCAAGGTCCCTTCCCACCCAAACAATTCCAGGATTCTGGAGCTGCCAGAAATGGCTGGGGCTGCCCCTGGATCCCTGGAAGTGCCCGAGGTCAGGTTGGACATTGGGGCTTGGATCCACCTGGGATGGTGGGAGGTGTCCCTGCCCATGGAATGTGTGGGAATGGGTCGATCCTTAAAATCCCTTCCAACCCAAACCATTCCATGAAGATTAAAAGCGCTGGAGCGGTCACAGGAGAAGCCGGATCCGCAGGGATGTTCTGCCTGGATCGGAGGCGCTTCTCCCGGACATCGGGGCTCGGATCCACCTGGGATCAGGGAATGTGTCCCTGCCCATGGATGGGGTGGGAATGGGATGGGATTGAAGGTCCTTTCCCAACCAAACCATTCCCAGGATTCTGGAGCCAGGCTGGGAATGCTGGGAATGTTCCCAGGAGTTTCCAAGGCCACTCGGATCCACCTGGGACGGTGGGAATGGTCCCTGCCCATGGATGGGGTGGGATTTACCTTCCCTTCCCACCCAACCCATCCCAGGGTTCCGTGATCCCGTGGAGCTCCTCATCCAGCAAAAACACGGCTCCGTGTCACCCCCCTCCAGGGGTGGGGGTGGCCTCTGTCCCCTCCCGGTGTCCCCAGGGATGTCCCCAGGGATGGGATGTCCCCAGGGATGGGATGTCCCCATGGATGGGATGTCCCCAGAGATGTCCCCAAGGATGTCCCCAGGGATGGGATGTCCCCAGGGATGGGATGTCCCCAGGGATGGATGTCCCCAGGGATGGGATGTCCCCAGGGATGTCCCCAGAGATGTCCCCAGGGATGTCCCCAGGGATGGGATGTCCCCAGAGATGTCCCCAGGGATGTCCCCAGGGATGGGATGTCCCCAGGGATGGGAAGTCCCCAGGGATGGAATGTGCCCAGGGATGGGATGTCCCCAGAGATGTCCCCAGGGATGGGGCGTCCCCAGGGATGTCCCCAAGGATGGGATGTCCCCAGAGATGTCCCCAGGGATGGGATGTCCCCAGAGATGTCCCCAGAGATGTCCCCAGGGTGGCTCACCAGCCGCTCGGCGCCGTGGAGCAGGAGGTTCTGGGCGTCCAGGCGGTGGCCGATGTCCTCCCAGTAGGAGGAGAGCACCACCACCGGCTTCACGTTCCCCCAGGGCAGGAAGTAGTAGTGACAACCTGGAGAAGGGAAAACTGCAGGGAATGCTCCGAGTGCCTGCAGGGGCTCCAGGAGAGCTGGAGAGGGGCTGGGGACAAGGGCTGCAGGGACAGGAGACAGGGAATGGCTTCCCACTGGGCAAGGGGAGCTGGGGCTGTGTAAGGGACAGTCCCTAAATTCCTCATCTGCCTCACGATCATCGCCAAGGACTGAAGACCCCAAAAGGGACTGGGACTAAAACCTCCCCCCCAATGCAGCAGTTCTGGCCTGACTAAGGTGGGAAGACTGCCAGCCATTGTCCACAGGTGCGCTCGTTGGACCGATACATCCCCCTAGGAACCGGCTTGGACAATAGGACTTCACGGCAGACTGGTCTTGGGCCGGCCTGTCCTGTGCTTGCCCTGTACCTGTACCTGTTCCTGAGGTGGTTATTTGCTCTAAGCGCTGGAGTGCTGCACCCGATTCACCTGATGCTGAGCTCACCTTCTGGCCTACTGCCTGCTGCTTCAGAAAGGACTATAAGAGACACCTCAAGACCGCCCAAATTCTGAGATCTCCCCACGGAAGAAGACGGATCTATTGGCAGGACCACGAGGATATCGTCTCTCTGTCGGTAGCTATACCCATTTCTCTCTCTCTCTTTTACTTTATCCCTCTCCCCTCTCTCCCTTTCTCTCTTTTCTATCGCGTACTGTGCAAAAGTGCACTTAATAACGTGTACTGCTTTTGAGCAAATTATTATTGTCCCTTGTTATATCTTTTGCGCCTTGAGATCAAACTCGAACCATCACGATTCCCGCCTGCATTAGCGGGTCGTGACAGGCTGGGATCTTGGGCAGGAATTCCTGGCTGGGCTGGAATTCCCAGCTTGGCTGGGGCTGCCCCTGGATCCCTGGGAATGTCCAAGGCCGGGTTGAATCCACGTGGGATGGTGGAACGCTTCCCCTCCCACCAAACCCTCACACCCCTCAGAACCAGAACCAATCCTGGGATGGTGGAACACTTCCCCTCCTCATGAAACCCTCAAGCCCCTCAGAACCATTCCTGGATGGTGGAACACTTCCCCACCTCACAAAACCCTCAAGCCCCTCAGAACCAATCCTGGGATGGTGGAACACTTCCCATCCCACCAAACCCTCACGCCCCTTGGAACCTCGGAACCATTCCTGGGATGGTGGAACGCTTCTCCTCCCCAAGAAACCCTCACGCCCCTCAGAACTGGAACCGTTCCTGGGATGGTGGAACACTTCCCCTCCCCAAGAAACCCTCAAGCCCCTCGGAACCTCGGAACCATTCCCGGGATGGTGGAACACTTCCCCACCTCACAAAACCCTCAAGCCCCTCAGAACCGTTCCCGGGATGGTGGAACACTTCCCTCCTCACAAAACCCTCACGCCCCTCGGAACCTGGAACCATTCCTGGGATGGTGGAACACTTCCCCACCTCACAAAACCCTCAAGCCCCTCAGAACCAGAACCAATCCTGGGATGGTGGAACGCTTCCCCTCCCCAAGAAACCCTCAAGCCCCTTGGAACCTCGGAACCGTTCCTGGGATGGTGGAACACTTCCCCTCCCCAAGAAACCCTCATGCCCCTTGGAACCTTGGAACCATTCCTGGATGGTGGAACGCTTCCCCTCCCACCAAACCCTCACGCCCCTCGGAACCAGAACCATTCCTGGATGGTGGAACACTTCCCCACCTCACAAAACCCTCACGCCCCTCGGAACCAGAACCATTCCTGAGATGGTGGAATGCTTTCCCTCCTCACGAAACCCTCACACCCCTCAGAACACGGAACCATTCCTGGATGGTGGAACACTTCCCCTCCCACCAAACCCTCAAGCCCCTCGGAACCGGAACCATTCCTGGGATGGTGGAACGCTTCCCCTCCTCACAAAACCCTCACACCCCTCGGAACCGGAACCATTCCTGGGATGGTGGAACACTTCCCCTCCCAGCAAACCCTCAAGCCCCTTGGAACACGGAACCATTCCTGGGATGGTGGAACACTTCCCCTCCTCATGAAACCCTCAAGCCCCTCAGAACCCGGAACCATTCCTGGATGGTGGAACACTTCCCCTCCTCACAAAACCCTCACACCCCTCAGAACCTGAACCATTCCTGGGATGGTGGAACACTTCTCCTCCCCAAGAAACCCTCACGCCCCTCGGAACCATTCCTGGGATGGTGGAACACTTCCCCTCCTCAGAAAACTCTCAAGTCCCTCGAAACCAGAACCGTTCCTGGGATGGTGGAACACTTCCCCTCCCACCAAACTCTCAAGCCCCTCGGAACCATTCCTGGGATGGTGGAACACTTCCCCTCCCACCAAACCCTCACACCCCTCGGAACCCGGAACCATTCCTGGATGGTGGAACGCTTCCCCTCCTCACGAAACTCTCAAGTCCCTCGGAACCAGAACATTCCTGGGATGGTGGAACGCTTCCCTCCTCACAAAACCCTCACACCCCTCGGAACCCGGAACCATTCCGCAATTCCCAGATTTCCCTCCCGCCTGCCCGGCTTTGGGATGGTTCCCGGATCGTTCCCTTCGCTCACCGTCGAAGACGGCCCGGCTGTACTGGGTGGTGGAGGCCAGCGGCAGGCAGGTCCGGTCGAACTTGTTGCCGTAATTCCCGACGCTGACCTCGAACTGGACGGCGCCGTCCACCCCCTGGAGCATGGTGGCCGAGTAGAAGGCGGCGAAGAGGGAATACTTCCGGCGGCGCAGGTACTTCTGGAATACGGAGGGGGAAGTTTCCGGAATACGGGGGAGTGGAGGGGGCTGCTGCTGCCGAGGAGGATCTCCCGGGGGGTTGGAGGTGGGAGAAGCTGGAGGGTAAATCCTGGGGAGAGGCTGAGGGGAGCTGGGAATGGGGTGGAGATCCAGGAAAAGCTGAGGGAGATGGGAAAAGGTTGGAGAATTGGGAAAAGCTGAGGGAGATGGGAAGGAGATGGAGAATTGGGAAAAGCTGAGGAAGATGGGAATGGGAAGGAGATCCAGGAAAAGCTGAGGGAGGTGGGAAAAGGTTGGAGAATCAGGAGAAGCTGAGGGAGATGGGAATGGGCTGGAGAAGCAGGAAAAGCTGAGGGAGATGGGAATGGGCTGGAATATCAGGAGAAGCTGAGGGAGGTGGGAAGGGGCTGGAGATCCAGGAGAAGCTGAGGGAGATGGGAAAGGTTGGAGAATCAGGAGAAGCTGAGGGAGGTGGGAATAGGCTGGAGAACCGGGAAAAGCTGAGGAAGATGGGAATGGGTTGGAGATCCAGAAAAAGCTGAGGGAGGTGGGAAAGGGCTGGAGAATCAGGAAAAGCTGAGGGAGATGGGAATGGGCTGGAGAATTGGGAGAAGCTGAGGGAGATGGGAAAAGGCTGGAGATCCAGGAGAAGCTGAGGGAGAAGGGAAAAGGGTGGAGATCCAGGAGAAGCTGAGATCACGGACCATGGGACAACACCCCCCCCCATGGCCAACACCCCTCCCAGAGTGTCCCACCCGCCAATCCCAGAGATTCCCTGGGAATTCCCATACCTCCACCCTCAGGACGTCATCGGCGGGAATCTCCTCCACCTTCTGCTCCATGTGCTCCACCAGCTTGGTCTCCAGCTCCACCAGGATCCGGCCCCGATAGGCCACGCCCTCTCCCTTCGGGACAGAGCAGGGAAGAGGCTACGTCAGCATCCCCGGAATTCCCTTTTCCCCACGGCCGAGCTTCCCGGGAGCTTCATCCCCACCGAGCAGCGGGACCGGGCGAAGGGATCCCCGAGCCGGCGCTTCCCGGGCGGAATTTCGGGAGCCGAGCGGGATCGGGAAAAAAAGCCGGGAGCGGGAAAGGCGGCGCGGGCTCCTGGTGGCAAAGCCGGGTTGGGTTAGAAGCAACTTTTATTATTTTTTAAATTTTTTTTTGGGAAAAGAGGAGCTGGAGGGTTAATTTTGGGATGCGCCAGGAAGCGGGGGGAGCGGGGAATGGATCCGGCGTCACCTTTCCCGAATTCAGCGCCTCGTAGGGATCGGGAAATCCGGTGAATTCCCGGGGGCTGCCGTACAGGTTGATGTAGCAGGGCCCGAAGGTCGGCAGGAATCCCAGCCCGTCATCCACTGGGATGGAGGGGAAGAAGGGCAGGGAAAAGAGGGATTAGGGAATTCCCTGGAATGCCTCATGAAATCTGGGAATTTCCGCCTGCTTGGAGGGTGGAGGCAGCGCTGAATCCTGGGAATTCTCGATCCCAGGGAAAGCCCTCGTGGAAAAGGGCGAGGTTGGGCAAGAGTGAGAGCGGGAAGAGCCTCGGGATGCGCCGAGGGAGGTTTAGGTTGGAAAATTTTCCGGGAAAATTCCTTCCTGGAAAGGGTTGTCCCCATCCCTGGAGTTGATGGGACATCCCTGCGGATGTGGCGCTTGGGGACAGGGACACTTGGATCAGAGGGATTTTCCCAATCCTGCCATCCCCCTAAGGAGAACCGCTCGGGGTTTTTTTACGGAATTCCGAGCGGGAATCCTGCCCCACGCCGGCTCCGTGTTCCACGGACACGACGGCGTCCCGGGAATCGCTGAAGGGCCGAACCCGGAGCCGTTTCCCCATTTTCCCAAGGTGCCCAACTCAATCCCAGCGGATCCTCCCCCAAGGGCGGAGAGCGGAACCGGGAAAACCAGGAAAACCAGGAAAACCAGGAAAACCGGGAAAACTGGGAAAACCAGGAAAACCAGGAAAACCAGGAAAACCAGGAAAACCAGGAAAACCCGGCAAGGCGCTGGAAAACCGGGATGGTACTGGGAACGTACGGTCCGAGGGTTTCGGAGGCTTCGCGGGAGCAGGAAACTCATCTGAGGCACAAAGAGAGGGAGAGAGGTCGGGAAAGGTCGGAAGAGGAGCCTTGGAAAAGGGGCTGGAGATGGGAATGAGGAGATGGGAATGAGGAGATGGGAATGAGGAGATGGGGAGATTGCCAGGGGTTGTAGGGCGGAGAGAGAGAGAGAGAGAAAGGGAGAGGATTTTCATGGAATCGTGGAGTCGTGGAGTCATGGAATCACAGAGTCATGGAGTCGTGGAATCATGGAGTCGTGGAATCATGGAATAGTGGAATCATGGAACCATGGAGTCATGGAACCACGGAACCATGGAATCCTGGAGTCATGAAATCACAGAGTCATGGAATCCTGGAACCACAGAAGAATGGAATCCTGGAATCATGGAGTCATGGAATCATGGAGTGATGGAATCATGGAACCATGGAATCATGGAGTCATGGAATCCTGGAATCCTGTAATCATGGAGTCACGGAACCATGGAACCATGGAATCATGGAATCCTGGAGTCATGGAATCATGGAGTGATGGAACCATGGAATCATGGAATCATGGAATCATGGAGTCATAGAGTCATGGAGTCATGGAATCCTGGAATCATGGAGTCACGGAACCATGGAATCATGGAACCACGAAATCATGGAATCGTGAAATCACGGAGTCATGGAATCCTGGAATCCTGGAATCCTGGAATCACGGAGTCATGGAATCCTGGAATCATGGAGTTAAGGAATCATGGAGTCATGGAACCATGGAATCATGGAGTAATGGAATCCTGGAATCCTGGAATCATGGAGTCATGGAACCATGGAGTCATGGAACCACGGAACCATGGAATCATGGAGTCATGAAATCACAGAGTCATGGAGTCACGGAACCATCGAGTCATAGACCATGGAGTCAGAGTCATGGAATCATGGAATAATGAAATCATGGAGTCATGGAACCATGGAGTCATGGAGTCATGAAATAACAGTCATGGAATCATGGAATCCTGGAGTCATGGAACCATGGAATCATGGAATGGTTGAGGTGGGAAGGGACCTTAAAGCCCATCCAGGGACACTTCCCACTATCCCAGGTGGTTCCAAAGCCTTGTCCAGCCTGGCCTTGGATGGTTCCAGGGGCTGTGGGATGGGGCTGGAGCAGGATCGGAGCATCCCTGAGTCGGGATCTCCTCAGGATCCAGCAGGTCCTGGCGGTGGGAAGGGAGATGCCAACCCTGGATCCCCCCATTCCCATCCTCCCCCCGGGCCTCTCTCTCTCTCTCCAGCCCATCCCATCCCAGGATCTCTGGTGGGATTGGGAAGAGGGGACTGGACAAGACCAGGGGTGGGACACGGGCTGGATCACGTCCTGATCCATGGAATCACGGAACGGCTTGGAAGGACCTTCCAGCTCATCCCAATTCCAACACATCCCACCATCCCAAGGTGCTCCAAGCTTTTCCCAGCGCGGCCATCCCGTGTCCCGACAGCCCGTGGAGAAGGTCACAAAGCCAAGCGCGGAATTCCCGCCGGGATGGGACGGCGGATTCCGTGGGAAGCTCATGCAGCTGGAAGCTCCAAGCCCTGGGCAGCTCCGAAGCCGTGTCCCGAATTCCCACCCTCCCACCAGTGACGCCGGGCGGACCCCCGGCACGCCTGGGAAAATTCCCGGGATTTGGAACAGCGGGGGCTGGATGGGAATTCTCACCCAGTGACAGTCCCAAAATGTCCCCTCAGTGGGGCCGCAGGGGGTGGCGGCGGTGGTGGCACCACCACCACCACCACGTGTCACCAACCTCCAGCACCCGTGGACCTGCAGCCTCCATCCCCCATTCCCGAGAATCCACCAAATCCTAAATCCAGAGGGGTTGGATCCATCCAGAAAGGAGCACAGCTTAGAGTGACCTCAGGACCCCATCCCATGTCCCCAACGCAGGAATGGTGACAGCTGTGACATCCCCAAAGCGACCAACAACCTCCAGATACACCATGAACCTGCAACTTCCTTCCCTCATTCCTGAGAATCCACCAAATCCCAAGAATCCAGAGGGGTTGGATCCATCCAGAAATGGGCACAGCTCGGAGTGACCTCAGGACCCCATCCCATGTCCCCAGGTAGGGACAGTGACAGCTGTGACATCCCCAAAGCCACCATGAACCTCCAGCAGATCCTCCACAGCCCCATTCCCAAGAATCCACCAAATGCCAAGAATCCAGAGGGGTTGGATCCATCTGGAAATGGGGCACAACTCGGAGTGACCTCAGGACCCCATCCCGTGTCCCCAAGGAGGGGACAGTGACAGCTGTGACATCCCCAAAGCCACCACCAACCTCCAGCACCCATGGACCTGCAGCCTCCATCCCCCATTCCAAAGAATCCATCAAATGCCAAGAATCCAGAAGGGTTGGATCCACCCAGCAATGGCACAGATCAGAGTTACCATGAGACTCCATCCCGTGTCCCCAAGGCGGGGACGGTGACAACTGTGACATCCCCAAAGCCACCAACAACCTCCAGATAAACCATGAACCTGCAACTTCCTTCCCTCATTCCTGAGAATCCACCAAATCCTAAATCCAGAGGGGTTGGATCCATCTGGAAATGGGGCACAGCTTGGAGTGACCACGGGACTCCATCCCATGTGCCCAAGGAGGGGACGGTGACAGCTGTGACATCCCCCAAAGCCACCAACAACCTCCAGATACACCATGAAGCTTCTCCATGGCCCTATTCCCAAGAATCTACCAAATCCCAAGAATCCAGAGGGGTTGGATCCATCTGGAAATGGGGCACAGCCTGGAGTGACCTCAGGACCCCATCCCATGTCCCCAGGTAGGGACGGTGACAGCTGTGACATCCTCAAAGCCACCAACAACCTCCAGATAAACCATGAAGCTTCTCCACAGCCCCATTCCCAAGAATCCAACAAATCTGAAATCCAGAGGGATCCATCTGGAAATGGGGCACAGCCTGGAGTGACCTCAGGAACCCATCCCGTGTCCCCAAGGCAGGGACGGTGACAGCTGTGACACCCTCAAAGCCACCACCAACCTCCAGATACACCATGGACCTGCAACTTCCTTCCCTCATTCCCAAGAATCGACCAAATCCCAAGAATCCAGAGGGGTTGGATCCATCCAGAAATGGGGAACAGCCTGGAGTGACCCCAGAACCCCATCAGGTGTCCCCAAGGCAGGGACAGTGACAGCTGTGACACCCTCAAAGCCACCATGAACCTCCAGATACACCATGGACCTGCAACTTCCTTCCCTCATTCCTGAGAATCCACCAAATCCTAAATCCGGAAGGATCCATCCGGAAATGGGCACAGCTCAGAGTGACCATGGGACCCCATCCCGTGTCCCCAAGGCAGGAATGGTGACAGCTGTGACATCCCCAAAGCCACCAACAACCTCCAGCACCCATGGACTTGCAACTTCCTTCCCTCATTCCCGAGAATCCACCAAATCCTAAATCCAGATGGATCCATCCAGAAACGGGGCACAGCTCAGAGGAACCCCATCAGGTGTCCCCAGGTAGGGACGGTGACAGCTGTGACATCCCCCAAAGCCACCACCAACCTCCAGCCAGGCCATGCAGCTCCTCCAAGGCCATGCATCCCCAATCCCGGCCGGCTTCCCGCCCTTACCCTCCAGCTCCCCGCCGGGGGCCGAGATCTTGGACATTCCCAGGAAGGCGGTGCCGATGATGTCGTTGTGCGTCAGGCGGTCCCTGGGGGGTGACAACGGCGTGGGGTGACAACAAACCCAACGAAGTGGGGTCACCTTGGGGGAGCCCTCAGCTTCTCCTGGTTCTCCAGCCCATTCCCATCTCCCTCAGCTTCTCCTGGATCTCCAGTCCATTCCCATCTCCCTCAGCTTCTCCTGATTCTCCAGCCCATTCCCATCTCCCTCAGCTTCTCCTGCTTCTCCAGCCCCTTCCCATCTCCCTCAGCTTTTCCTGGATCTCCAACCCATTCCCATCTCCCTCAGCTTCTCCTGCTTCTCCAGCCCTTTCCCATCTCCCTCAGCTTTTCCCGATTCTCCAGTTCCTTTCCATCTCCCTCAGCTTCTCCTGGATCTCCTGGACCTCTCCAGGCCGGTCCCACCGCTCCGGGCGCTCACCAGTCGGTCACACGGATCCTCAGCCGCTCGCACATGGAAGGGAACTGGGAAAAGGGAGACGGGAAGAGGGTGAGGGACCTTGGGGACACCAGGAGGGGACCTTGGGGACACCAAGAGGGGACCTTGGGGACACTTTGGGGACACCGGGGCTCACCATGGCCGGCAGGGTCAGGCACTGGTTCCATTGGGGGTTGGCGTTCTTCTCCAGGATCCGGGATTGGAGCTGGGAAGAGATGGGACGGGCCTCAGATTCCCTAAACCCGGCCTCAGTTTCCCTAAACCCGGCCTCAGATTCCCTAAACCCGGCCTCATTTTCCCTAAACCCGGCCTCAGTTTCCCTCAAATCCGGCCTCAGTTTCCCCAAAACCCGGCCTCAGTTTCCCCAAAACCCGGCCTCAGTTTCCCTAAACCCGGCCTCAGATTCCCTAAATCCGGCCTCAGTTTCCCTAAACCCGGCCTCAGATTCCCTAAATCCGGCCTCAGTTTCCCTAAACCCAGCCTCAGTTTCCCCCATTCCAGGAGCGAATTCCTCCATGAAACGACCAAATTTCCTCATTCCAGGACCAGGCCTGGGGATCCACAGGGAACGTCCCACAGAAACCCCAATCCCAAGCACATCCCGCTGAAATCCCAAAGAGCTGGGTGGGAATGTCCCACTGCCATCCCAATCCCAAGGATATCCCACTGAAATCCTAATCCCAAAAACCTGGGTGGGACTGTCCCAGTGCCATCCCAATCCCAAATTGCTGAGGACTGTCCTGCTGCCATCCCAATCCCAGGGACATGCCATGGAAATCCCAATCCCAGGGATCCAGTGGGAATGTCCCAGTGCCATTTCAATCCCAAAGACATCCCGCTGAAATCCCAAAGATCTGGGAGGTAATGTCCCACTGCCACCCCAACCCCAAATTCCTGAGGACTGTCCCACTGCCATCCCAACCCCAAGGATATCCCGCTGAAATCCCAATCCCATAGACCCAGGAGGGGCGATCCCATGGAAATCCCAATCCCAAGGACATCCCACAGAAATCCCAATCCCAGGGATCCAGAGGGAATGTCCCAGTGCCATCCCAACCCCAAGGACATCCCTTTGAAATCCGAATCCCAAAGATCTGGCAGGGACTATCCCAGTGCCATCCCAACCCCAATCCCAAATTCCTGAGGACTGTCCTGCCACCATCCCAACCCCAAGGACATCCCGCTGAAACCCCAATCCCATAGACCCAGGAGGGGCGATCCCATGGAAATCCCAATCCCAAATTCCTGAGGAGGAAATCTCCCGCTGCCATCCCCACCCTGAGCACCGTGAGAGGTCACCCTGTTCCTGCCATTCCCAACCCTGGGACGACCCCGCTGTCATCCCAACCCCGGATCCTGGATTTGGGATTGGGATTTCAGCGGGGTGTCCTTGGGGTTGGAATGGCAGTGGGACGGTCCTCAGGAATTTGGGATCGGAATGGCAGTGGGACATTACCACCAAGGTTTTTGGATTGGGATTTCAGTGGGATGTCCTTGAGGTTGGGATGGCAGTGGGACAGTCCTCAGGAATTTGGGATTGGGATGGCAGTGGGACATTGTCTCCCAGATCTTTGGGATCTCTGTGGGATTTCCTTGGGATTGGGATGGCAGTGGGACATTGTCTCCCAGATCTTTGGGATCTCTGTGGGATTTCCTTGGGGTTGGGATGGCAGTGGGACGTTCCCGATGAGGTTTTTGGGATTGGGATTTCAGTGGGATGTCCTTGGGATTGGGATGGCAGTGGGACAGTCCCTGCCAGATCTTTGGGATTGGGATTTCAGCAGGGTAACCTTGAGGTTGTGATGACAGTGGGACATTCCCACCCAGGTTTTTGGGATTTCTGTGGGGTGTCCTTCGGGTTGGGATGACACTGGGACATTCCCTCTGGATCCCTGGGATTGGGATTTCAGTGGGATGTCCTCGGGGTTGGGATGGCAGCGGGACAGTCCTCAGGAATTTGGGATTGGGACGGCAGTGGGACATTCCCACACGGGTTTTTGGCACTGGGATTTCAACGCCCGTTCCCGCCGTTCCCAATCCCAGGGCGACCCCGTTGTCATCCCAACCCCGCGTTCCCCCCATTCCCGCCATTCCCGGGATCCCAGCGGATCCGTCCCATCCCGCCCCGCTGACCGTTCTCCCGGCGAAGCTGACTTCCACGAAGGGATCCACCAGGTTCTTCTTGTTGCTCTCGAAGCCGAAGATCTGCCGGACGTTGTCCATGACGGCGTCGTCCACTGGGGGAGGAAAAGAGGGAGACGCCAAAAAAATCCGTGGAATCCATGGAATCCGTGGGATTCATGAAATTCCGCTGTGTCCTGGAGGGCCCCGGCTGTCACGTGAGTGTCCCCGTGGAGGAGGTGATGTCCCAGATCTTTGGGATTGGGATTTCAGCGGGATGGCCTCGGGGTTGGGATGGCAGTGGGACAGTCCTCAGGAATTTGGGATTGGCAATGGGATGGCAGTGGGACATTGCCTCCCAGATCTTTGGGATTTCAATCAGATGTCCTTGGGATTGGGATGGCAGTGGGATGTCCCTGGGATTGGGATTTCCATGGGATAGCCCCTCCTGGGTCTATGGGATTGGGATTTCAGCGGGATATCTTTGGGGTTGGGTTGGCAGTGGGACATTCCCTCTGGATCCCTGGGATTGGGATTTCTGTGGGATAACCCTGGGGTTGGGATGGCAGTGGGACATTCCCGCCAAGGTTTTTGGCATTGGGATTTCAATGGGATGTCCTTGGGGTTGACACGGCACTGGGACATTCCCTCTGGATCCCTGGGATTGGGATTTCAGCGGGATGTCCTTGGGGTTGGGATGTCAGTGGGACGTTCCCACCCAGATCTTTGGGATTGGGATTTCTGTGGGATGTCCTTGGGATTGGGATTTCCAGGGATAGCCCCTCCTGGGTCTATGGGATTGGGATTTTAGTGGGATGTCCTTGGGGTTGGGATGGCAGCGGGACAGTCCTCAGGAATTTGGGATTGGGATGGCAGTGGGACATTGTCTCCCAGATCTTTGGGATTTCAGTGGTATGTCCTTGGGGTTGCGATGGCCCTGGGATGTTCCCTCTGGATCCCTGGGATTGGGATTTCAGTGGGATAACCTTGGGATTGGGATGGCAGCAGGACAGTCCTTAGGAATTTGGGATTGGGATGAATGGCAGTGGGACATTCCCACCCAAATCTTCGGGATTGGGATTTCTGTGGGATAACCCTGGGGTTGGGATGGCAGTGGGACATTCCTGATGAGGTTTTTGGGATTGGGATTTCTGTGGGATGTCCTCGGGGTTGGGATGGCAGCAGGACAGTCCTCAGGAATTTGGGGTCGGGACTGGGATGGCAGTGAGACATTCCCACCCAGATCTTTGGGATTGGGATTTCAGCAGGATAACCTTGGGATTGGGATGCCACTGGGACCTTCCCACCCAAACCAGTCTGAACCAGTAAAAAACTCCTCTCCCACAAAACCACCCCCAGCATCCTTGGATTAAGTCACAGCTCCTCCCCTTCTCCCGGCCCCGATTCCTGCCCGGAATGCCGCCCCGGCGGCTCCGAGGGATCCCGAGGGAAAAACCAAAATCCTACTCTGGGGCAAATCCTCGGCCTTGAAGATCTTGAGGCAGAACTGGGCGGCCCGCAGGGTGACCCCGGTGGGGCGCAGCAGGTTGGCCTCGATGTCCTCCTTGTCCTCGGCCACCTCCCTCTTCTCCGGCTGCGGGAAAGAGGAGGGCGGGAAAAGTCACCCCAGGGATTCCCGGGATTTTGGGAGGATCCCGAAAAAAAGAGAGAGGAGAGAGAGAGAGAGAGGGGCTTGGGTGGGTTGGTTGTCCCTAAGGAGCGTCCAAGGTGAGGTTGGAGCCACCTGGGTGGGTTTGGATTCACTTGGGATCATGGGAGGTGGCCCTGAACATGGATGGGGTGGGAATGGGATGGGATTGAAGGTCACTTCCGACCCAAACCATTCCAGGATTCTGGAGCCCTTCTGCTCTGGCAGAGCTGGGAATGTTCCCCTGGAGAAGGGAAAACTGCAGGGAATGCTCCGAGTGCCTGCAGGGGCTCCAGGAGAGCTGGAGAGGGGCTGGGGACAAGGGCTGCAGGGACAGGAGACAGGGAATGGCTTCCCACTGGGAAAAGTGACATTGAGCTGGGATCTGGGCTGGAATTCTGGATTTTGGGCTGGAATTCCCAGCTTGGCTGGGGCTGCCCCTGGATCCCTGGGAATGTCCAAGGCTGGGTTGGATGGATTTGGATCCACCTGGAACAGCGGGAGGTGTCGCTGGGTGGGAACGGGATGGGATTTAAGATCCTCCCCAGCCCATTCCGTGATTCCAGGAGGAGAATTCAGCGCTTTTCCTCCAAAATGGAGGAAGATCCAAGCTCTGCCTTCCCTGGGAATGGCCATGGGGGTTGGTGGCTCTTGGCGGGAATATCCCAGGGCTGGAACATTCTAGAGCTGGAATATCCCAGGGCTGGATTATTCCAGGGACGGAATGTTCTAGGGCTGGAACGTTCTAGGGATGGAATATCCCAGGGTTGGAATGTCCATGGGCTGAAATGTTCTAGAGCTGGAATATCCCAGGGCTGGAACATCCTAGAGCTGGAATGTCCCACGACTGGAATGTTCTAGAGCTGGAATATCCTAGGACTGGAAATCCCAGAGCTGGAATATCCCAGAGCTGGAACATTCTAGAGCTGGAACGTCCCAGGCCTGGAACATTCTAGGGATGGAATATCCCAGGCCTGGAACGTTCTAGAGCTGGAAACTCCTAAGTTGGAATATCCCAGGGATGGAATATCCCAGAGCTGGAACGTTCTAGGGCTGGAATATCCCAGGGCTGGATTATTCCAGGGATGGAATGTTCTAGGGCTGGAATATCCCAGGGCTGGATTATTCCAGGGATGGAATGTTCTAGGGCTGGAATATCCCAGGGCTGGAACGTCTAAGGGCTAGAATGTCCTGGGACTGGAACATCCCAGGGCTGGAATGTTCATGGGCTGGGATGTCCCAGGGCTGGAATATCCCAGAGCTGGAACATTCTAGAGCTGGAACATCCCAGGCCTGGAACGTCCTAGAGCTGGAATGTCCCAGGCCTGGAACATTCTAGAGCTGGAAACCCCTGAACTGGAATATCCCAGAGCTGGAACATTCTAGAGATGGAAATCCCAGAGCTGGATTATCCCAGGCCTGGAACTTTCTAGGGATGGATCATGCCAGGGCTGGAACGTTCTAGAGCTGAAAACCCCTAAGTTGGAATATCCCAGGGATGGAATATCCCAGAGCTGGAACGTTCTAGAGCTGGAATATCCCAGAGCCGGATTATTCCAGGGATGGAATGTTCTAGGGCTGGAATGTTCTAGGGATGGAATATCCCAGAGCTGGAATGTCCATGGGCTGAAACGTTCTAGAGCTGGAATATCCCAGGGCTGGAACATCCTAGAGCTGGAATGTCCCACAACTGAAACATTCTAGAGCTGGAATATCCTAGGACTGGAAATCCCAGAGCTGGAATTTCCCAGAGCTGGAACATTCTAGAGCTGGAATGTCCCAGGCCTGGAACGTTCTAGAGCTGGAAACCCCTGAACTGGAATATCCCAGAACTGGAACATTCTAGAGCTGGAATGTCCCAGGGCTGGAATGTTCTAGAGATGGAAATCCCAGAGCTGGATTATCCCAGGCCTGGAACTTTCTAGGGATGGATCACGCCAGGGCTGGAACGTTCTAGAGCTGGAACGTCCCAGGCCTGGAACATTCTAGGGATGGAACATGCAAGGGCTGGAACGTTCTAGAGCTGGAATATCCCAGGGCTGGATTATTCCAGGGACGGAATGTTCTAGAGCTGGAACGTTATAGGGATGGAATATCCCAGGGCTGGAATTTCCATGGGCTGGAACATTCCAGAGCTGGAACATCCCAGGTCTGGAGCATCCTAGAGCTGGAATGTCCCAGGACTGGAAAGTTCTAGAGCTGGAAATCCCTAAGCTGGAATATCCCAGGGCTGGAATGTTCTGGAGCTGGAACACCCCAGGGCCAGCATGTCCCCCCCGCCATTCCCAGCGGGAATACTCACGGGAGCTTCGTCTCCAGGCCCCAGGACGCAGGCGCTGACCTTCAGGTAACCCTTGGCTCCGGCGGAAAAATCCTCCGGATCCGAGAGGAGCAGCCACTTCCTGCGGAAGGCGTGTTCTGCAGGGGAAATTTGGGGAAAAAAACGGGAATTTTGGATGGGCAGGGAGGCTCCTGGGCGGGGTTGAAATGAAAATCCCGGAATGGGAGAGGGGAAGGTTCCAGTTCCTTTCCCAGGAAAGGGAAGAGGGAGGGGCCTTTGGAACAGAATTCCTGGAGAAGCTGTGGATGATCCATCCTTGGGAGTGTTCGAGGCCGGGTTGGACATCGGGGCTTGGAGAAAAGTGGGATGGTGGGAGGTGTCGCTGAACATGGATGGGGTGGGAATGGGGTGGGATTGAAGGTCTCCTCCAACCCAAACCATTCCAGGATTCTGGAGAACCAGGCTGGGAGAGCTGGGAATGTTCAAACTGGAGAAGGGAAAAACCCAGGGAATGCTCAGAGCCCTGGGAATGGCCAGGGGGTTGCTCTGATTTTGGGATGACTCAGGATTTTGGGATGATTTAGGATTTGGGGATGACTGAGGGTTTTGGGAGGATTCAGGACTTTGGGATGATTCAGGATTTTGGGATGACTCAGGACTTTGGGATCATTCAGGATTCTGGGATGACGCAAGATTTTGGGATGATTCAGGATTTTGGGATGATTCAGGGTTTTGGGACGATTCAGGATTTTGGATGATTCAGGATTTTGGGATCATTCAGGATTTTGGATGATTCAGGATTTTGGGATCATTCAGGATTTTGGATCATTCAGGATTTTGGGATCATTCAGGATTTGGGGATGACTGAGGGTTTTGGGATGATTCAGGATTTTGGGATATTTCAGGACTTTGGGATGATTCAGGATTTGGGATGATTCAGCATTTTGGGATGACTCAGGATTTTGGAATGATTCCGGACTTTGGGATGACTCAGGATTCTGGGATGACTCAGGGTTTTGGGATGACTCAGGATTTTGGGATGACTCAGGACTTTGGGATGACTCAGGATTTTGGGACCCCCCCCCGAGCCCCCCGGGGTGTTTGAAACCCCAAATCGTTCATTGGGGTGTGGGGAGAGCCCAGGGCGAGTGCCAGCGCCCGGGAATGCTGGGGCTGCCCCAAATCCCTGGGAGCGCCCAAGGCCGGGCTGGACAGGGCTGGGAGCAGCCTGGGACAGGGAAAAGTGTCCCTGGACATGGATGGGCTGGGAATGGGATCGTCCTTGAGGTGCCTTCTGCCCCAAACCATTCCAGGGTTCTGGAGCCAGGGCTGGGAGAGCTGGGAATGTTCCCCTGGAGAAGGGAAAACTCCAGGGAATGCTCCGAGTGCCTGCAGGGGCTCCAGGAGAGCTGGAGAGGGGCTGGGGACAAGGGCTGCAGGGACAGGAGACAGGGAATGGCTTCCCACTGGGAAAAGTGACATTGAGCTGGGATTGGGGCTGGAATTCCTGGATTTTGGAATGGAACTCCCAACTTTGCTGGGGCCACCCCTGGATCCCTGGGAATGTCCAAGGTTGGGTTGGATCCACCTGGGACGGTGGAATTTTTCCTTGGATGGATGGAACCAGATGATCCTTCAGGTCCCCTTCCCACCCAACCCATTCCGGGATTCCACGATCATGGATTCGGGGCTCCTCCATGGAAGAGCTGGGCACGTTTCCCAAAAAAAAAAACCAAACAAATCCCAAAAATTAAAGGAATTTCCCAAGGCTCACTTGGCTCGGAGTAAACGGTCTCCACATCCATCTGTGGGACGAAAGGAAAAGGAGATTCCAGAGCTCATCCGGAACGCCGGGAAAACGCCGGGAAAAAGTGGGGGGATGAACGGGATCTTACCCGGAATTCCCCCAGCACCGAATCCGTGCGGAACGATCGGGAATCCACGACCTGGGAAGGAGGGGAAGAAAATGGGAGATCCAACCCAAATCCTGCCGGGGATGGAGGATCGTGGGGGTGTTTTCCCGGGAAAGGGGAGAATTCCCAGGATTTCCTCACCGTGAGGAAAATGGGAGCGTCGAACAGCTCCGACGGCGACTCGAAGACGTTGAAGAAAAAAGTCTGCGGAAAACCGGGATGGGGATGAGGAGTTATCCCAGGTTTTTTTTCCCCCCCAAATTCCCACATCCTGGAGTCTCCCAGGAATGGCCGGAGCGGGAATTCCCGCTGACCTCGTCGAAGAAGGGGCTGTTCCCTTTCCGGATCCGCGTCCTCCGGGTTTGTCCGGCCACCGTCACCTTCACCACCGGCCGGATCTGGATCCCGGGGAGCTGCCGGGCCTCGATGACCCTGACCCGGATCTGGGATGGGGGACAGGGAATCGCCGGGGTGGGAATCACCGGGATCATCCAGTGGGATGGAGGGCAGGGAATCAGCGGGGTGGGAATCACTGGGATCATCCCGTGGGATGGGGGAATAGAAATCACCGGGATCACCCCATGGAATGAAGGAATATGAATCCCCAGGAGCATCCCATGGGATGGAGGAAAAAGAAATCAATGGGATCATCTCATGGAATGGAGGACAGGGAATCATCGGGATATGGGATGGGATGGGATGGGATGGGATGGGATGGGATGGGATGGGATGGGATGGGATGGGATGGGAAGAATCACCGGGATCATCCCATGGGATGGAGGACAGGGAATCAGTGGGATCATCCCATGGGATGGAGAATGAGGAATCACCAGGATGGGAATCACTGGGATCAGGGATGGGATGGGATGGAGCACAGGGAATCACCTGGACCCCACAAGATGAGAGACAGGGAATCACCGGGATCATCCCATGGGATGGAGGAGAAGAAATCACTGGGATCATCCCATGGGATGGGGGACAGGATATCAACCGGGATCATTCCATGGGATGGAGGAGAAGAAATCACTGGGATCATCCCATGGAATAGAAAAGATCACTAGGGATGGAGGACATGGGAATCTCTGGGATCTGGGATGGGATGGAGGACAGGAAATCATTGGGATCATCCCATGGGATGGAGGAGAAGAAATCCCCAGGATCATGCCATGGGATGGAGGACAGGGAATCTCTGGGATCTGGGATGGGATGGAGGACAGGGAATCATTGGGATCATCCCATGGAATGGAAGAGAAGAAATCACCGGGATCATCCCACGGGATGGAGGAAAATGAATTTCTGGGATCATCCCATGGGATGGAGGACAGGGAATCCCTGGGATCTGGGATGGGATGGGGGAATCACCGGGATCATCCCACGGGATGGAGGACAGGGAACCACCGGGATCTGGGATCTGGGACAGACGCCAAGGAATCACCAGGACAACCCGCCGGCTCCCACGGGAACGCCCGGCCCCACCTGGAAATCCTGGGCTTTGTTGGACAGAGGTTTCTTGGGAGAGCTCCTCCTCCTCCTCCTCTTCACCCCCTGGATATGATTCCCGGGCGCTTTCCTGGGGAGCGAGGGCGGCTCCGAGCCCGGCGCTCCCGAGGAGGCCGAAGGCTCCGTGGCCCCGGCTGCCTCCGGATCCTCCAGCTCCGGATCCTCCTCCTCCTCCTCCCCGGCCGTCTCTGCCCGGCGGGAGAGGGGGAAATGTGGGATTTGGGGAGGGGTTGGGATCCCAAAAAAGCCGGGATGGGAGGTTTAGTGGGAAGGGAAGGGATCCGGACTGGGATCAAACTGGGAGGGATGTGGCTCGGACTGGGATTAAACTGGGAGGGGAGGGATCCAGACTGGGATCAGACTGGGATCAAAGGGATTCAGACTGGGATCAAACTCGGAGGGATGTGGCTCGGACTGGGATCAGACTGGGAGGGGAGGGACTCAGACTGGGATCCAACTGGGATTGAAGGGATCCAGACTGGGATCAAACTGGGATTGAAGGGATTCAGACTGGGATCAAACTGGGAGGGAAGGGATTCAGACTGGGATCAAACTGGGATTGAAGGGATTCAGACTGGGATCAAAGGGATTCACACTGGGATCAAACTGGGATCAAAGGGATTCAGACTGGGATCAAACTGGGAGGGAAGGGATCCAGACTGGGATCAGACTGGGATCAAAGGGATCCAGACTGGGATCAAACTGGGATTGAAGGGATCCAGACTGGGATCAAACTGGGATTGAAGGGATTCAGACTGGGATCAAACTGGGATCAAAGGGATCCAGATTGGGATCAGACTGGGAGGGAAGGGATTCAGACTGGGATCAGACTGGGAGGGACAGGTTCGCTGGTTACCGGTGACCGTGTCCAGCTCGGCGGCAGCCGGGGCCGGCTCCGGAGGGGCCGGAGGCAGGAAAAGCGGGAGGGAGCCCGGCGGGGGGATGTAGGAGACCTGCAGGAACAGGGAGGCCTGGAAAAGAGGGAATGGCGGTCAGGGAGAGGGAAGAACTGGGGCCAGACTGGGATCAAACTGGGAGAGATGTGGATCAGATTGGTCCCGCACTGGTCCCAAACTGGTCCCAAACTGGGATCCCAGCTGGTTCCACACCAGTCCCAAACTGGTCCCAAACTGGTCCCAGACTAATCCCAAACCAGTCCCAAACTGGTCCCAGACCCATCCCAAACTGGTCCCAAACAGGTCCCAAACTGGCCCCAAACCGGTCCCAGACTGATCCCAAACTGGGAACCCAAACTGGTCCCAAACTGGTCCCAAACTGGTCCCACACTGGTCCCACACTGGGATTCCAAACTGGTCAAAAACTGGTCCCAAACCGGTCCCAGACCGATCCCAAACTGGGAACCCAAACTGGTCCCAAACTGGTCCCAAACTGGTCCCAAACTGGTCCCAAACTGGTCCCACACCAGTCCCAAACTGGTCCCAAACTGGTCCCACACCAGTCCCAAACTGGTCCCACACTGGTCCCAAACTGGGATCCCAAACTCGTCCCGCACCGATCCCACACTTGGATCCCAAACTGGTCCCACACTGGGAACCCAAACCGGGATCCCAAACTGGAAACCCAAACTGGTCCCACACTGGTCCCAAACTGGTCCCACACTGGGATCCCAAACTGGTCCCAAACTGGGATCCCAAACTGGTCCCAAACTGGTCCCACACCAGTCCCAAACTGGTCCCAGCCCAGTCCCAAACTGGTCCCAAACTGGTCCCAGCCCAGTCCCAAACTGATCCCAAACTGGTCCCACACCGATCCCAAACTGGTCCCACACCGATCCCAAACCAGTCCCAAACCGGTCCCAAACTGGTCCCAAACTGGTCCCAAACTGGTCCCACACCAGTCCCAAACTGGGATCCCAAACTGGTCCCAAACTGGGAACCCAAACTGGGATCCCAAACTGGTCCCAAACTGATCCCAAACTGGTCCCAAACTGGTCCCACACTGGTCCCAGCCCAGTCCCAAACTGGTCCCAAACTGGTCCCATCCCAGTCCCCTCCTCCCCTCCCCTGCTCACCCCGGTGCTCTCCTGGCGCGAGCCCAGCAGGGGGAGGTTGAACGAGGCCGCCAGGCTGGGAGCGCCCAGAACATCCCGGAGCGGCACCCGGGACTCTCCCAAAAACCTGCGGGAAACAGGGAGAGCCGGGCTGGGCCAGGGGAGCCAAACCCTGCCAGGGCCAGGGATGGGGGTCTGGAGGAGGTCACGGAGATGGAGCCGGGCTGGGAATGTTGGGAATGTTCACCTGGAGAAGGGAAAACTCCAGGGAATGCTCGAGGGGGATTCCGGGAGAGCTGGAGAGGGGCTGGGGACAAGGGCTGCAGGGACAGGAGACAGGGAATGGCTTCCCACTGGGAAAAGTGACATTGAGCTGGGATTGGGGCAGGAATTCCTGGCTGGGCTGGGGCTGCCCCTGCATCCCTGGGAATGTCCAAGGCCGGGTTGGATGGATTTGGATCCACCTGGGATGATGGGAGGTGTCCCTGCCCATGAAATGGGGTGGGAATGGGATGGGATTTAAGGTCCCTCCCATCCCAATCCATTCCAGGATTCCATGAAATGCCAGAGTTTCAAGGCCTAGAGATGAGAAAAGCTCCCTGGGATGGTGGGAGGGGGTGGCACTGGATGGGATTTAAGGTCTCTTCCCACCCAAAGCATTCCATGAACATCCCAACCAGCAATAACTCGGGATTTAGGAGTGTCCAGGGCCAGGTTGGACACTGGGGCTTGGATCCACCTGGGATGGTGGGAGGTGTCCCTGCCCATGGAATGGGGTGGGAATGGGATGGGATTTCAGGTCCCTTCCAACCCAAACCATTCCAGGATTCTGGAGCTCTTTTGCTCTGGGTGATCTGGGAATGTTCCTCTGGAGAAGGGAAAACTGCAGGGAATGCTGAGAGTGCCTGCAGGGGCTCCAGGAGAGCTGGAGAGGGGCTGGGGACAAGGGCTGCAGGGACAGGAGACAGGGAATGGCTTCCCACTGGGCAAGGGGAGCTTAGGCTGGGAGCTTGGGCAGGAATTCCTGGCTGGGCTGGAATTCCCAGCTTGGCTGGGGCTGCCCCTGGATCCCTGGGAATGCCCAAGGCCGGGTTGGGACACCGGGGCCGGGAGCAGCCCGGGGACACTGGGAGGTGTCGGCCGGAATTCCAGGACGCTCCTTCCCGTTTTTCCCGTGGCTATTTCTGGGCACCCAGCGGTTGGAGCCGCCCCAAATTCCGGCCGCCTTGGATTTCAGCCCAGCAGCAATCCCAGCCCCGGAATCGGGATCCTTCCCACCCGGGAGGGGCCTCATTCCCAACCTCTCATTCCCTAAAAATAAATCCTCTCCTTTTTTTTTTTTATTCCTTTTCCCAGCAGCTCTCCCACCCCTGGAATCACCAGGAACCCCCTCGTTCCTCATCCCCCCCCCCAGATCCATGGGGAACCCTTGGAATTAGGTGTGGGGACCCCCCCAAAATCCTGGAATTTGGGTGGGGGGAGAGGACACCGGGATCAGCCGGAGGAAGGAAACCGGAGGCTCCGCTCCCGCCGCCCTTCCCTCGGGAACGACCTCGGCGGCGCTTCCCGAATCCCAACCCTGAACAAGGAACCTCCCTGACCTTCCAAGGCTGGAATTTTTTTCTCTCCTCCTCCTCCTCCCCTAAGGAATTCCGAGCCAAAAAAAATGAAAAAATGCGGCTCCGGCCTCCCACGGCCACCCCCGCCCCAGAGCGGGGAATTCCCGCGGGGAGGAAGAGCCGGAGGAAATCCCGGGAATGGGGAAAGGGAGAGAGGAGAGGAGAGGAGGTTTTGGGGAGAGATTTCAAGGAGATTTCGAGGATATTTCAAGATTTCGAGGAGATTTTGAGGAGATTTCGGGGAGAGATTTCGAGGAGATTTTGAGATTTCGGGGAGATTTCCAGGACAGGAGAGGAGATTTTGGGGAGAGGTTTCAAGGAGAGGAGAGGAGATTTTGAGATTTTGAGGAGATTTTGAGATTTTGAGGAGATCTCAAGGAGAGGAGAGGAGATTTCAAGGAGATTTTGAGGAGAGGAGATTTTGGGGAGAGATTTCAAGTAGATTTTGAGGAGATTTTGAGATTTCGAGGAGATCTCGAAGAGATTTTGAGGAGAGAGGAGAGGAGAGGAGAGGAGAGGAGAGGAGAGGAGAGGAGAGGAGAGGAGAGGAGAGGAGAGGAGAGGAGAGGAGAGGAGAGGAGAGGAGAGGAGAGGAGAGGAGAGGAGAGGAGAGGAGAGGAGAGGAGAGGAGAGGAGATTTTGAGATTTTGAAGAGATCTCGAGGAGAGGAGAGGAGATTTCAAGGAGATTTCAAGGAGAGGAGATTTTGGGGAGATTTCGGGGAGATGGGGAGATGTCGGAGAGATTTCAGGGAGATTTTGGGGAGATTTTCGGGAGATTTTGAGAAGATTTTGGGGAGATTTTGAGGAGATTTCGAGGAGATTTTGAGGAGATTTTGGGGAGATTTTGGGGAGATTTCAGGGAGATTTTGGGGAGATTTTGAGGAGATTTTGGGGAGATTTTGAGGAGATTTTGGGGAGATTTTGAGGAGATTTCAAGGAAATTTCGAGGAGATTTTGAGGAGATTTTGGGGAGATTTCGAGGAGATTTTGAGATTTCGAGGAGATTTTGAGGAAATTTCGAGGAGATTTTGAGGAGAGGAGAGGAGATTTTGAAATTTCCAGGAGATTCCCAGGAGAGCAGAGGAGTCTGGAATTTTTTTGGAATGTCCGGCTCCGGAATTTTTTGGTTTCCCCCCCCCCCACCTGTTCCTCCCCACGGTCTCATGGTCCTTGACCACCACGGTGAGCTCGGCCTCGGGATCCAGCGGGATTCCCTTCAGATCCCACTCAAATCCCTGGAAAAAAAAAAAAAGAGGGAGAAGCCGGGATCAGCGCCCGGAAGGGGAGAACCCAAACCCCAAATCCCAAATCCCAAATCCCAAACCCCCCTTGGCATTCCCAAAGCTGAATCTCCCAGCAAATCCAGCGGGGAAAAACAATTTTTCCTTGGCCGTGGATTAACGGGAAAGAACAAATCCCAGGAGCTGCTCCAGCCCCAAATCGGTTTTCCCGCCAAATTCCCGTTTTTTTATGGGATTTTGGCCCACGAGGGGGCCGAAGGATGGGGTTGGAAAAATTCCCGTTCCCTAGAAATTTGTTGTGAGGTTCGTGCTGAGTCCAAGACCTCAATGGAAGGGGATGAGGTTGGAATTCTGGGAATTCCGGGAGCAGGAAGGGAATTATCCCAAACTTTCAGTGGAGCGGAAGCCCCTGGGGAATCACCTGAGTTTGGGGCCGTTTTCTGGGAATGGGGATAAATCCAGGGATTGGGAATTCTCAGGGGATAAATCCAGGGATTGGGAATTCTCACCTCGTTCCAGACGGGATTCACATTGTTCTTGATGACCTTCGTCCTCTTCTTGACGCCTGGAAGGAGAAAAAAACGGGATCGGGAGCTTCCCTGGGATCGGGAGCTTCCCCGGGATCGGGAGCTTCCCTGGGATCGGGATCCCAGAATGAAACTCCCATCTCAGCTGGGGCTGAACTTCCAGAAATTCGCACAATTCCCAGGATCAGGCTCCATTCCCTACTCCCAGCTGGAGTTCAACTTCCAGGAATTCCCAGGACCAGGATCAAATCTCAATCCCTGATCCCAGCTGGGGCTGAAATTCCCACTGAAACTGAATTTCTGGGCTGAAACTTCCAGAAAAATCCCAGAATTCCCAGGAGCAGGATTGGATCCCAATCCCTGACCCCAGCTGGGCTGAGCTTCCAGAAATTCCCAGGATCAGGATTGGATCCCGTTCTCTCCTCCCAGCTGGGGCTGAAATTCCCACTGAAACTTAATTTTTGGGCTGAAACTTCCAGAAATTCCCACAATTCCCAGGACCAGGCTCCATTCCCTACTCCCAGCTGGAGTTCAACTTCCAAAAAATTCCACAGGACCAGGATCCCAATCCCCGATCCCAGGTAGAGCTGGGCTTCCAAAAAATCCCAGGAAAAAATATTGAATCCCATTCCCTGCTCCCACCTGAGGGGGAATTTCCAGAAATTTCCACAGGACCAAGATTGGATCCCAACCCCTGATCCCAGCTGGGGCTGAAATTCCCCCTGAAACTGAATTTCTGAGCTGAAACTTCCAGAAATTCCCAGAATTCCCAGGAGCAGGAGGAGGATCAGGGCCCTTTCCCTGATCCCAGCTGGGGCTGAAATTCCCACTGAAATGGAATTTTTGGGCTGAATTTCCAGAAATTCCCACAATTCCCAGGACCAGGATTGGATCCCAATACCTGACCCCAGCTGGGCTGACCTTCCAGAAATTCCCAGGATCAGGATTGGATCCCATTTCTCTCCTCCCAGCTGGGGCTGAAATTCCCACAGAAACTGAATTTCTGGGCTGAAACTTCCAGGAATTCCCACAATTCCCAGGATCAGATCCCAATCCCTGCTCCCAGCTGGAGTTCAACTTCCAGAAATTTCCACAGGACCAGGATTGGATCCCAATCCCTGATCCCAGCTGGGGCTGAACTTCCAGAAAATCCCAGAATTCCCAGGATCAGGATCGGATCCCATTTCTCTCCTCCCAGCTGGGGCTGAAATTCCCACTGAAATGGAATTTCTGGGCTGAACCTTCCAGAAAAATCCCAGAATTCCCAGGAGCAGGATTGGATCCCAATCCCTGATCCCAGCTGGAGCTGAACTTCCAGAAATTCCCACAATTCCCAGGAGCAAGAGGAGGATCAGGGCCCTTTCCCTGCTCCCAGCTGGAGCTGAACTTCCAAGGATTCCCAGGAAAATGATTGGATCCCATTCCCTCCTCCAACCTGGGGCTGGAATTCCCACTGAAACTGAATTTTTGGGCTGAAACTTCCAGGAATTCCCACAATTCCCAGGACCAGGCTCCATTCCCTACTCCCAGCTGGAGTTCAACTTCCAAAAAATTCCACAGGACCGGGATCAAATCCCAATCCCCGATCCCAGCTGGAGCTGGGCTTCCAAAAAATCCCAGGAAAAAATATTGAATCCCATTCTCTGATCCCAGCTGGGGCAGAATTTCCAGAAATTCCCAGGAGCAAAACCGGATCCCAATCCCTGATCCCAGCCTGGGCTGAACTTCCAAAAAATCCCAGAATTCCCAGGAGTAGGAGGAGGATCAGGGTCCAGGACCAGGATCAGATCCCAATTCCTGATCCCAGCTGGGGCTGAAATTCCCACTGAAACTGAATTTTTGGGCTGAATTTCCAGAAATTCCCACAATTCCCAGGACTGGGATTGGATCCCAATCCCTGACTCCAGCTGGAGCTGAACTTCCAGAAAATCCCAGGAAAATGATTGAATCCCATTCCCTGCTCCCAGCTGGGGCAGAAATTCCAGAAATTTCCACAGGACCAGGATTGGATCCCAATCCCTGATCCCAGCTGGGGCTGAACTTCCAGAAAATCCCAGAATTCCCAGGATCAGGATTGGATCCCGTTTCTCTCCTCCCAGCTGGGGCTGAAATTCCCACTGAAACGGAATTTTTGGGCTGAAACTTCCAGAAAAATCCCACAATTCCCTGGAGCGGGATTCGATCCCAATCCCTGATCCCAGCCTGGATTGGATCCTGGATCCCCCCTCGGATCCCCAACTTTTCCAGGCTGGAAAAAAAATCCCCCCCCAGTCCTTGCTGTGCCTCAGTTTCCCCAGGAGCATCCCAAAGTTTCCCGGGGATCGGGAATTCGGGGCGGGAAGATCCGGAACGTTCCCGTCCCTCCATTTCTCAGTTTCCCCAGGATTCCCCTTCCACCCAAAAAAAATGCGGAATCCCGGGATTCTCCCCTAAAAAAAACCCAAAAAACCCAAAAAAACCAAAATTCCCAATCCTGGAACCCTGGAGTGTGGCCGGGATTGGAAAATCTGGGATTGGGAAAAGTCGGGATTGGAAAAACTGGGATTGGGAGGGAAAGCTGGGATTGGGAAAAGTGGGATCAGGAGGGAAAACACCAGGATCGGAAAAAGCAGGGATTGGAAAAGCTGGGATTGGGAGGGAAAATCGGGATTGGGAAAGACAGGATCGAGAAAAACTGGGATTGGGAAAACTGGGATCAGAAAAAAACAGGATTGGGAGGGAAAACTGGGATTGGGAAAAGCCGGGATCCTTGAAAAACTGAGATGGGGAAAGCCAGGATTGGGAAAAGCCAGGACTGGGAAAAGTGGGATTGGAAATGCTGGGAGCAGGAAAACCGGGATCGGGAAAGTCGGGATTGGGGAAAACTGGGATTGGAAATGCCGGATTTGGAAAAGTGGGATTGGGAAAAACCAGGATTGGGAAAAGCCGGGATTGGAAAAGCCGGGATCACAGGAGGGAAAGCCGGGATCGGGAAAAAACAGGATTGGAAAAGTGGGATTGGGAAGGAAAAGCAGGAGCGGGAAAAAGCGGGATTGGGAGGGAAAAGCGGGATTTGGGAAAGCTGGGATCGGGAAAGCCGGGATTGGAAAAACCGGGATTGGAAAAGCGGGATCAGGAAAGCTGGGATTGGGAAAAGCCAGGATTGGGATAAGCCAGGATCAGGAGGGAAAGCCGGGATTGGGAAAGCGGGGATTGGAAAAACTGAGATCAGGAAAGTCAGGATTGGGAGGGAAAACCGGGATTGGAGAAGCCGGGATCAGGAAAGCCGGGATCGGGAAAAGAGGGATTGGGAAAAACCAGGATTGGGAAAGCCAGGATCAGAAGGGAAAACTGGGATTGGGAAAGCCGGGATCGAGAAAAGCGGGATTGGGAGGGAAAAGTGGGATTTGGAAAAACCAGGATTGGAAAAACTGGGATCGGGAAAGCCGGGATTGGGAGGGAAACCCAGGACTCGGGAAAGCTGGGATTGGGAAAAACCAGGATTGAGAAAGCCGGGATCAGGAAACATTGGGATCGGGAAGGAAAACCAGGATTGGAAAAGCCAGGGTTGGGAAAAACTGGGATTGGGAGGGAAAACTGGGATTGGGAAAAACCGGGATCAGGAAAGCTGGGATTGGGAAAAGCGGGATCGGGAGGGAAAAGTGGGATGGGGAAAGCCAGGATCAGGAAAACCTGGGATCGGGAAAAGCAGGATTGGAAAAACCGGGATTGGGAGGGGAGACTGGGATTGGGAAAAACCAGGATCGGGAAAAGCGGGATTTGGGAAAGCCGGGATTGGGAAAACCAGGATGGGGATAAACTGGGATTGTGAAAAACCGGGATTGGAAAAGCCAGGATTGGGAAAGCTGGGATTGGGAAAAGCAGGATTAGGAAAAGTGGGATTGGGAAAAGTGGGATTGGGAGGGAAAACCAGGATTGGGAAAGCCGGGCTTGGGAAAACCGGGATTAGGAAAAACCGGGATTGGAAAAACCGGGATTGGGAAAGCCGGGATTGGGAAAAGCAGGATCGGAAAAACTGGGATCAGGAAAGCCGGGATTGGGAAAGCCGGGATCAGGCTCCGCCCCCTCACCCCTGGGAAGGCCCCGCCCCCTCCCCAAAGCCACGCCCCCCATCCGGGTTGGAATTCCGCGTCTCCCCAGGGAGGGCGCGGCGGGAAGAGGAAAAGGAAGCGGCCGAACAATGGGGGCTCCGGGGGATCCCGAACATTCCCGAGGCGCCGCTCGGCTCCCGGTTTTTGGGATTTTTTGGGATTTTTTCCAAAAAGAAATCTTCGGTGGCTCCGTCCCGGGTTTGGGGAATGGGGGAGAATTCCCAACGGCGCCGGGAACGGGGGAACTCAGCTCCTTCGGGCGGACAAATAGTCCCGGCTCATTCCCGAGTTTTTATTATTATTTTTATTTTTATTTTTATTTTTATTTTTTAATTTTTATGATTTTTTATTTTTATTTTTTATTATTTTTAATTATTTTTATTTTTACTTATTTATATTTTTTATTATTTTTATTTTTATTTATTTTTATTTTTAAAATTTTATTATTTTTTTATTTTTATATTTATTTTTACTTTTACTTATTTTTTAATTTTTATTTTTATTTTTATTTTTACTTCTTTTTAATTTTTATTTTTGTATTTATTTATAATTTTAATATTTTTCTTTTTATTTCTTTTTATTTCTTTTTAATATTTTTAGTATTTTTGGGTTTTTTAATTTTAATTTTTATTTGTATTTATTTTTTCTTTTTATTTCTTTTTATTTCTTTCTTTTTATTTCCTTTTATTATTTTTTATTTTTATTTCTCTTTCTATTTTTATTTCCATTTCTATTTTTATTTCTATTTTTATTTTCATTTCTATTTTTATTATTTTTATTTCTATTTTTATTTCTCCCAGGAATTCCCAGCCCCACGTTGGGATTTATTGGAACCCCAGGACCGGGAGCTGCTGCTCCTTTTTCCCTCATTTTAGTTAAAAACGGGAATTTTTAATTTATTTTTTCCCCCATTTTTTATTTTTTCCAAACTCTGGGAAGATCCCGAGGGAATTTGGGAAAATTTGGGAATTTGGGGAGCAGGAACCCCAAATTTTTTTTTTTTTTCTTTTTTAATTTGGGATCAAGGTGACAAAAGGTGCATAAGGAAGGATTTTTCCATGGATTTGGGAGCTTCCCGGATCCCAGATTTTGCTGGGCGGCCAAAAATGTTTGATTCCCCACCCCAAAAAATGAAATAGAAATAGAAATAGAAATAGAAATAGAAATAGAAATAGAAATAGAAATAGAAATAGAAATAGAAATAGAAATAGAAATAGAAATAGAAATAGAAATAAGAATAGGAATAAAAATAAATAAATAAATAAATAAATAAATAAAAATAAGAATAAAAGTAAAGAAAGAAAAAAAAACAGAAATAAAAATCAATATAAATAAATAAAAGAAAAATAAAAAATGAAAATTAAAAAAATTAAAAATTAAAAATTAAAAAATAAAAAATAAAAAATAAAAAAATAAAAAATAAAAAAGTAAAATTAAAATGAAAATAAAAATAGAAATAGAAAAAGAAATAAAAATGAAAATAGAAATAAAATATAAATAAATAAATAAATAAATAATAAAAAATAAAAATAATAAAAAATAAAATAAAAATAAAAATAGAAATAGAAAGAAATAGAAATTGAAATCGAAATAAAAATAAAAATAAAAATAAAAATAAAAATAAAAATAAAAATAAAAATAAAAATAAAAATAAAAATAAAAATAAAATATAAAAATTTTTAATAATAGATATAATAATAGAAATAAAAATAAAATAATAAAATAAAATAAAATAAAATAAAATAATTAAAATAGCAATAAAAAATGAAAATACCCATGAAATGTTCCCCCGCTCTCACCTCGGAAGCTCAGCGAGGCCACGGGGTCGCTCTGACGCTCCGCGCCCGGGAGCTGCGCAGCGCCGCGGAGCAGGACACGGAGCATGGCCGGGATAGAACCGGGAATGGTAACACCGGGATAGAACCGGGATAGAACCGGGATATAACACCGGGATAGAAACACCGGGATAGAACCGGGATAAACCGGGATAGAACCGGGATATAAACCGGGATAGAACCGGGATAGAACCGGGATAAAAACACCGGGATAGAACCGGGATAGAACCGGGATAGAAACCGGGATAGAACCGGGATAGAAACCGGGATAGAACCGGGATAACACCGGGATAAAACCGGGATAGAACCGGGATAGAACCGGGATAGAAACCGGGATAGAAACCGGGATAGAACCGGGATAGAAACCGGGATAGAAACCGGGATAGAAACCGGGATAGAAACCGGGATCACACCGGGATAAAATCACCGGGATCACACCGGGATAACACCGGGATATAAACCGGGATAGAACCGGGATATAAACCGGGATATAAACCGCGATAACACCGGGATAGAACCGGGATAGAACCGGGATCAAACCGGGGGCAAACCGGGGAAAAACCGGGATCAAACCGGGATCAAACCGGGATCACCGGGATAGCCAGGATTGGGAGAGAAAGCCGGGATGGGGAAACCGGGATAAAACCGGGATCACCGGGAAAACCGGGATAACCGGGATTGGGAGGGAAAGCCGGGATCGGGAAACCGGGATAACCGGGAAAAGCGGGATGGGGGAACCGGGACCGGGATCACCGGGATCACCGGGAAAAGCGGGATCGGGATAAGCGGGATCAGGAGGGAAAGCCAGGATTGGGAAAAGCCGGGATCGGGAGGGAAAACCGGGATCGGGAAAAACCGGGACAGGAAAAGCCGGGATAGGAAAAATCGGGATCGGCAAAGCCGGGACTGGAAAAGCTGGGATTGGAAAACCGGGATCGGGAGGGAAAACCGGGATTCGGGAAAGCGGGATTGGGAAAAGCCGGGATTGGAAAAGCCGGGCTCAGGAAAGCCGGGCTCGGGCTCCGGCTCCGCTCCCATTCCCGCCCCTTTTCCCGGCCCGGGAACGCCCCCGGAGCGGCCGGGAAAGAACAAAACCCGGGAAAGGAGCCGGGAATGGGAGCGGGGGGAGGGAATTCCCGGGATTCCGGGAGGGGGAGATTGCGAGGGATGGGAGAACCCCGGGATTTGGGAATGCTGGGAAATCCGGGAATTCTGCGATTCCCGGGGATGGGGAGCAAATCCTGGAATTCTGGGATCCCGAAATTCCCAGGAAAAGCTAAACATTGGGATTTGGGAATCTCAGGGATTGGGAAATTAAATCTTGGGAATTCGGGAATGTTGGGAACAGCCGGGATGGGCAAACCCCGGGATTTGGGAACGCTGGGAATGCCGGGGATGGGGAATGAACCCAGGAAATCCAGGAATTCTGCGATTCCCAGGGATCGGGAGCAAATCCCTGGGATTCTGGGATCCCAAAATTCCCAGGGATGGGCCAACATTGGGATTTTGGGAATTCTGGGAATGCCAGGAATTGGGCATGAACCCAAGAAATCCGGGAATTCCGCAATTCCCAGGGATGGGGAGCAAATCCCGGGATTCTGGGGATCCCAAAATTCCCAGTGATGAGGAATGAAATCCTGGGGTTTTGGGAATGCTGGGAATGCCCGGGATGGGCAAACCCCGGGATTTGGGAACGCTGGGGATGCCAGGAATTGGTAATGAATCCAGGAAATCCGGGAATTCTGCAATTCCCAGGGATCGGGAGCAAATCCCAGAATTCTGGGATCCCAAAATTCCCTGGGAAGGCCAAACATTGGGATTTGGGAATCTCAGGGATTGGGAAATTAAATCTTGGGAATTTGGGAATGTTGGAAAAACCAGGATGGGCAAACATTGGGATTTGGGAACGCTGGGAATGCCGGGGATGGGGAATGAACCCAAGAAATCTGGGAATTCTGCAATTCCCAGGGATTGGGGAAGGAAATCATTGGGAATTCGGGAATTCTGGGAAACCCATGGATGGGAAAACCCCAGGATTTGGGAACCCAGGAGATCCAGGGATTCTGCAATTCCCAGGGATCAGGAACGAATCCCGGGATTCTGGGATCCCAAAATTCCCAAGGAAGGTCAAACACCGTGATTTTGGGAATTCTGGGAACCGCAGGGATTGGGGAACGAAATCCCGGGATTTGGGGATCCCACAATTCCCTGGGGCTGGGAAATTCAATCCTGAGAATTCTGGGAATGCTGGGAACACCCGGGATGGGCAAACCCCGGGATTTGGGAACCCAGGAAATCCGGGAATTCCGCAATTCCCAGGGATGGGGAGCGAATCCTGGAATTCTGGGATCCCAAAATTCCCAGGAAAAGCTAAACACTGGGATTTGGGAATCTCAGGGATTGGGGAACGAAATCCTGGGATTTGGGGATCCCACAATTCCCCGGGCTGGGAAATTCAATCCTGGGAATTCGAGAATATTGGAAAAACCAGGATGGGCAAACATTGGGATTTGGGAACGCTGGGAATGCTGGGAATTGGGGAATAAACCCAGGAAATCCGGGAATTCTGCAAATCCCAGGAATCAGGAGCGAATCCCGGGATAATAAAATTTAAATGAAATTTATAAATGAATTTATAAATTTGAATTTAATGTTTAAATTTATAGGATTGGCCATCCTAAGGGGTGTTTTTTTAGTATTAATTTATTATTAATGGATAATTAATTTATTGTTAACGGATCGATTCGAATTTAATTTATTTTTAATTTTGAGGAATTTAAAATTTTTATTTCGTTTACGCGTATAGCTTAAATTCAAAAAAAATTTAATTTTATTTCGTTTAATTTGGATTAATTTAAAATTTTAATTTTATTTACGTGTGTGAATTAAATTTTTAAAAAATCAATGTCCTTTAATTTAAATTAATTTTAAAAATTAATTTCATTTACACGTATGAATTAAATTTTTAAAAAAATTACTTTCATTTAATTTAAATTAATTTAAAATTTTAATTTTATTTACACGTATAAATGAAATTTTAAATAAAATACTTTCATTTAATTTTAATTAATTTAAAAATTTAAGTTCATTTACATTTACCAATTAAATTCTAAAAAAAAATTTAATTTTTTAATTTTATTATATTTATATTTATATTTATATTTATATTTATATTTATATTTATATTTATATTTATATTTATATTTATATTTAATTAATTTAGGAATCCCGGTGACGTCACCTCCCCCCCCGGGAGGGTGACACCGGGACACGGCGACAGCGCCAAATTCCCAAATTTGGGATCGTCCCTGCCCCGCCCCCAAAAAATCCCAAAAATAACCCCGGGGGTGGCTTCAGGGGGGTCCCCGAGTGCCGCTATCGCGACAGCGACAGCGACAGCCAGGAGGAGCCGCGGTTTTCCCAACTTTTCCGGCCCCAAAAATTCCCCAAAATTCCCCCAAATCCGGATTTTCGTCCCCTCCCCAGGGCCCGGGGGAGGGGACACCGAAGGGGGGGGGAGGTGACAGCGGCGACAGCGGCGACAGCGACAGCGGCGGCTCTTCCCGAGACCCCAAAATCCCCTAAAATTCCCCCAAAAATTCCCCCCAAAAAATCCCAAAAAAATCCCAAAAAATCAAAAATAAAATCCGAAAAAAATCAAAAAAATTCCAAAAAAAAATCTCAAAAAATCCCCAAAAAAATTCCAAAAAAATCCCAAAGAATCCAAAAAAAATCCCAAATAATCCCCAAAAAATCCCGAAAAAATCCCCAAAAAATCCCCAAAGAATCCCCAAAAATCCTCAAAAATAAAAAAAATCCCAAAAAATCCCCAAAAAATCCCCAAAAAATCCCAAAAAATCCCCAAAAAATCCCCAAAAATCCCCCAAAAAATCCTAAAAAAATCCCCAAAAAATCCTTAAAAATCCCAAAAAATCCCAAAAAAATCCCAAAAAATCCCAAAAAAATCCCCCAAAATCGTTCCCAAATCCCAATTTTTTCCCCTTTCTAGACCTTAGAATGGGGAGGTGACACCGAAAGGGGGGGAGGTGACAACGGGGGGGGGGTGGCGGCGACAACGGCGACAAAGATGCGGGGGGGAGGAACCGCGGCTCTTCCAGCCCCATCCCAAACTTTTAGGATCCGCCCGAAAAAAACCTAAAAAAAATCCCAAAAAACCTCCAAAAAATCCCAAAAAATCTCAAAAAAATCCCCCAAAAATTCCCCAAAATCCCAAATTTTTTTTCCCCTTCCCGGGCCTCGGAATGGGGAGGTGACACCAAGGGGGGGGGAGGCGACAACGGTGACGAAGGACCCGCGGCTCTTCCAGCCCCATCCCAATCTTTTAGGAACCGCCCGAAAAAAAAACCCCAAAAAATCCCCAAAATTCCAAAAAAATCCCCAAAAAAATCCCAAAAAAATTGCCCCCAAATCCCAAATTTTTTTTCCCCTTCCCGGACCTTGGAAAGGGGAGGTGACACCAAAAGGGGAGGAGAGGCGACACAGGACCCGCGGCTCTTCCAGCCCCATCCCAAAGCTTTAGGACCTCCCGAAAAAAACCCCAAAAAAATCCCAAAAAATCCCAAAAAATCCCAAAAAAATCCCAAAAAATCCCCAAATTTTGGGGGTTTTTTTTCCCTCTCCCCGTGCCCACCTCGGAAGGCGCAGGAGCAGTAGGTGTCGCTGATGTCGCTGTCGCCCGTGAGGACATTCTCGGCCCGCAGGACGAAGACGCGGAGCATCGTCCCCTCCCCTCCCCCACCCCTCGGCATCCCCCCCCTTCCCCTCCCCCTCCCCCTCCTCTCCCGACTTCCCAAAAAAAAAAATATCCCGGGATTTCCCCTCCCCCTCCCCCCCCTCGGGGCTCCGCCCCCTTAAAGGGACACGGCCCCACCCCGGGGGTGTGGGGGAGGGGCGGGGCTGAGGTGTCACCCCCTCCCCCACCTTGGGGACATCGGGTTGGGGTCCTCGATCCCCCCCTACAGTGTCCCCAAAAAGGGAATTTTTGGGGTCCCCACCTCCCATTTTGGGGACATTGGTAGCGATTTTGGGGTTCCCAACTCCCCCTTTTGGGATTTTGGGGCGGATTTTGGGGTCCTCAATCCCCCCCAGTGTCCCCAAGGTGGGAATCTTGGGGTCCCTACGCCCCTTTTGGGGTCATCGGGGGAGATTTTGGGGTCCCCAACTCCCCATTGCCCCCACACAGAGAATTTTGGGGTTCCCAACCCCCATTTTGTGTCTTGAGGGGGATTTTGGGGTCCCCACCCCCCACTGTCCCCAAATATGGAATTTTGGGGTCCCCACCCCCCCTTTTGGGGACATCGGCGGGGATTTTGGGGTCCCCACTCTCTCAGTGTCCCCAGAAAGAGAATTTTTGGGGTCCCCACCCCCCCATTGTCCCTACACAGGGAATTTTGGGGTCCTCAATCCCCCCCAATGTCCCCAAAAATGGAATTTTGGGGTTCCCAACTCCCCATTGTCCCTAAGAGGGGATTTTTGGGGTCCCCACCCCCCTTTGGGGACATCGGGGTGGATTTTGGGGACCCTGCAGCCCCAAATTGTCCCCAAAAAGGGAATTTTGGGGTCCCCAACCCCCATTTTGTGTCCTGAGGGGAATTTTGGGGTCCCCACCCTCACTTTGGGGACATTGGGATCGATTTTGGGGTCCCCACCCCCCTTTTGGGACATCGGGAGGGATTTTGGGGTCTCCACCCCCCCACTGTCCCCAAAAAGGGAATTTTGGGGTCCCCACCCCCCTTTTGGGGTCATCGGGGGGATTTTGGGGTCCCCACTCTCTCAGTGTCCCCAAAAAGGGAATTTTGGGGTCCCCAACCCCCTTTTTGGGGACATCGGGGGAGATTTTGGGGTCCTCAATCCCCCCCATTGTCCCTACACAGGGAATTTTGGGGTCCTCAATCCCCCCCAGTGTCCCCAAAAAGGGAATTTTGGGGTCCCCACCCCCCTTTTGGGGACATCGGAGTGGATTTTGGGGTCCTCAACTCCCCACCGACCCCAAAAAAGGGAATTTTGGGGTCCCCACCCCCCCATTGTCCTCAAAAAGGGAATTTTGGGGTCCTCAATCCCCATTTTGTGTCCTGAGGGAGATTTTGGGGTCTCTACCCCCGCATTGTCCCCAGAAAGGGAATTTTGGGGTCCCACCCCACTTTGGGGACATTGGGAGGGATTCTGGGGTCCCCACCCCCTCAGTGTCCCCAAGAAAGCATTTTGGGGTTCCCAACTCCCCCTTGGGAGGGATTTTGGGGTCCCTGCAGCCCCCATTGTCCCAAAAAAGGGAATTTTGGGGTCCCAACCCCCCTTTGGGGACATCGGAGAGATTCTGGGGTCCTCGATCCCCCCATTGTCCCCAGGAGGGAATTTTGGGGTCTCCAACCCCCTCATTGTCCCTAATGGGGAATTTTTGGGATTCCCAACCCTCCTTTTGGGGACATTGGGAGGGATTTTGGTGTCCCCACCCCCTCAGTGTCCCCAAAAGGGAATTTTGGGTTCCCAATCCACTTTGGGACGGATTTTGGGGTCCCCAACTCCCCATTGTCCCCAAGAGGGAATTTTGGGGTCCCCACCCCCCCCTTTTGGGGTCGGGGCCGGGGGCGCCCCCCCCGGCGCGTTCCCGGTGGGAGCAGCTGGGCCCGGCCCCTCCCCCCACCCCCCCCCGCTATTTTTGGGAATTCTTTCCAAGCCCGGCCGGTCCCAAAAACGGCTCCGGG
This sequence comes from Phylloscopus trochilus trochilus, assembly GCA_016584745.2. Classification (NCBI taxonomy): domain Eukaryota; kingdom Metazoa; phylum Chordata; class Aves; order Passeriformes; family Phylloscopidae; genus Phylloscopus; species Phylloscopus trochilus. The sequence continues at coordinate 347,027 of WQNJ02000070.1, read as the reverse complement.
AGATCCGGTCCCAAACACCGGGATTTGGGATTTGGGATCTGGGATTTGGGGTTTGGGGTTTGGGGTTTGGGGTTTGGGATTTGGGATCTGGGATATGGGATCTGGGATCGGGGATTTGGGATTTGGGGTGTGGGATTTGGGGTTTGGGATCTGGGATTTGGGATCCGGGATCCCCCTTTTCCCCCCGATCCCATCCCTCATTCCCACTTTTCCCTCTTTGGGTTCATCCAACCCCAAAATCCCCCCCGATCTCCCCAAAGGGTTTATCCTGTTCCCATTTCCCTTTTTGGGGTTTTTCCAATCCCATTCCTGCTTTTCCTTTTTGGGTTTTTTCCAACTCTATTCCCATCTTTCCTTTTTGGGGTTTATCCCATTCCTGTTTTTCCCTCTTTGGGTTCATCCAACCCCATTCCCGCTGTTCCCTTTTTGGGATTATCTGACCCCATTCCCACTTTTCCCCTCTTTGGATTCATCCCATTCCTGTTTTCCCTCTTTGGGTTTTTCTAACTCCATTCCCATTTTTCCTTTTTGGGATTCAGCCAACCCCATTCCTGCTTTTCCTTTTTGGGGTTTTTCCAACCCCAGTCCCATTTTCCCTTCTTTGGATTCATCCAACCCCAAAATCCCTCCCGATCTCCCCAAAAAGTTTATCCCGTTCCCGTTTTTCCTTTTTGGGGTTTTTCCAACCCCAGTCCCGCTTTTCCCTCTTTAGGATTTATCCAACCCCATTCCCATTTTTCTTTTTGGGATTATCCGACCCCATTCCCACTTTTCCCCTCTTTGGGTTCATCCCATTCCCACTTTTCCCTCTTTGGGTTTTTCCAACCCCATTCCCATTTTTCCTTTTTGGGGTTTTTCCAACCCCAATCCCATTTTCCATTTTGGGGTTTATCCCATTCCTGCTTTTCCCTCTTTGGGTTCCTCCAACCCCATTCCCATTTTTCTTTTTGGGGTTTATCGAACCCCATTCCTGCTGTTCCCTTTTTGGGATTATCCAACCCCATTCCCACCTTTCCCTCTTTGGGTTCATCCCATTCCTGTTTTTCCCTCTTTGGGTTTTTCCAGCCCCATTCCCATTTTTCCTTCTTGGGGTTTTTCCAACCCCAAAATCCTCCCCAATGCCCCAAAGGGTTTATCCCGTTCCCATTTTTCCTTTTTGGGTTCATCCGACCCCATTCCCGTTTTTCTTCTTGGGGTTTTTCCAACCCCATTCCCATTTTTCCTTTTTGGGATTTTTCCAACCCCGTTACCACTTTTCCATCTTTGGGATTTATCCCATTCCCACTTTTCCCTTCTTTGGGTTCATCCAACCCCAAAATCCCCCCGATCTCCCCAAAGGGTTTATCCCGTTCCCATTTTCCTTTTTGGGGTTTTTCCAACCCCATTTCCATTTTTCCTTTTTGGGTTTATGCCATTCCCGTTTTTCCTTTTTGGGATTTTTCCAACCCCGTTACCACTTTTCCATCTTTGGGATTTATCCCATTCCCACTTTTCCCTCTTTGGGTTCATCCAACCCCAAAATCCCTCCCGATGTCCCCACAGTGGGGGGTTGGGGACCCCAAAATCTCCACTTGGGGACAATTTGGGGAGCTGGGGATCCCAAAATCCCCCCAATCTCCCCAAAGGGTTTATCCCGTTCCCATTTTTCTTTTTGGGGTTTTTCCAACCCCATTCCCATTTTCCCTTCTTTGGGTTCATCCAACCCCAAAATCCCTCCCGATCTCCCCAAAGGGTTTATCCCGTTCCCGTTTTTCCTTTTTGGGGTTTTTCCAACCCCAGTCCTGCTTTTCCCTCTTTAGGATTTATCCAACCCCATTCCCATTTTTCTTTTTGGGATTATCCGACCCCATTCCCACCTTTCCCTCTTTGGGTTCATCCCATTCCCGTTTTTCCCTCTTTGGGTTTTTCCAGCCCCATTCCCACTTTTCCTTTTTGGGGTTCATCCGACCCCATTCCCGTTTTCCCCGACCCCAAACCCCAAACCCATGAGAGCCGGCATTGGGACCTGGGGGGATTTGGGGGAAATTCGGGATTTGGGAGAGGCCAGAGCCGAGGGCGCCCACGGGAACGGGAGGGGACAACGGCGCGTGTCCCCAAGGCCTGCGCCACCCCGGTGTCCCCAACCCCGAGAGTGTCCCCAACCCTGGGAGTGTCCCCAACCCCTGGGGGTGTCACCGATGCCTGGGAATGTCCCCAACCCCGGGAGTGTCCCCAACACCTGGGGGTGTCACCGACGCCTGGGAATGTCCCCAACCCTGAGATTGTCCCCGACCCCTGGGGGTGTCCCCAACCCCTGGGAGTGTCCCCAACCCCAGGAGTGTCCCTGACCCCTGGGAGTGTCCCCAACCCCGGGAGTGTCCCTGACCCCTGGGAGTGTCCCCAACTCCAGGAGTGTCCCCAAGCCTGGGAGTGTCCCCAACCCCAGGAGTGTCCCCAACCCCGGGAGTGTCCCTGACCCCTGGGAGTGTCCCCAACTCCAGGAGTGTCCCCAACCCCAGGAGTGTCCCCAACCTCTGGGAGTGTCCCCAACCCTGGGGAGTGTCCCCAACCCTGGGAGTGTCCCCAACACCTCTGAGTATCCTCGACCCCTGAGGGTGTCACAGACCCTTGGGAGTGTCCCCAACCCTGGGAGTGTCCCTGACCCCTGAGAGTGTCCCCAGCCCCGGGGAGTGTCCCCATGGCACGTGCCACTTGCCTGTCCCCAACCCCTGGGAGTGTCCCCATCACCTGGGAGTGTCCCCATGGGAAGTGCCACATGTGTGTCCCCTCAATGTGTGCCACACGTGTGTCCCCAACACCTCTACACGTCCCCAACACCTGCCAGTGTCCCCATAGCACGTGCCACACGGGTGTCCCCAACACCTCCACATGTCCCCACAGCCTGTGCCACATCTGTGTCCCCACCACCACCTGTGCCATGTGTGTCTCCCCACCACATGTCCCCAACACCCGTGAGTGTCCCCATGCCATGTACCACATGTGTGTCCCCAAAACCTGCAGCTGTCCCCATGGCACGTGCCACGTGCGTGTCCCTGTCACTTGGGACTGTCTCCATCACCTGTGAGTGTCCCCATGGCACGTGCCATGTGTGTGTGTCCCCAACACCTGTCACTGTCCCCATGGGAAGTGCCACATTTGTGTCCCCTCAACGTGTGCCACACGTGTGTCCCCAACACCTGTGAGTGTCGCCATGACACGTGCCACATGTGTGTCCCCAGCACCTGCGAGACCCCCCCACCTGTCACCCCGGGAAGTGTCACGTGTGTGTCCCCCACACCTCTGAGTGCCCCCAACACCTGCGCGTGTCCCCAGCGTGTGTCATGTGAGTGTCCCCGTACATGTGCCACGTGTGTCCCCAACACCTCCACATGTCCCCACAGCCTGTGCCATGTGTGTGTCCCCACCACCACCTGTGCCATGTGTGTGTCACCACACGTCCCCAGCACCTGTGACTGTCCCCAACACACGGGAGTGTCCCTACAGCGTGTCCCTGGGAGTGTCCCCAACCCCGGGGAGTGTCCCCAACACCTGAGTGTCCCCAGGTGCCACCTGTCTGTCCCCACTGCCTGTACCACGACTGTGTCCCCTCAACACCCATGACTGTCCCCACTGCCCGTGACTGTCCCCATCACCCGTGACTGTCCCCACCTCCCGTGACTGTCCCCAACACCCGTGACTGTCCCCACCACCTGTGACTGTCCCCACCTCCCGTGACTGTCCCCACCACCCGTGACTGTCCCCACCTCCCGTGACTGTCCCCATCACCCGTGACTGTCCCCACCTCCTGTGACTGTCCCCACCACCCGTGACTGTCCCCACCTCCCGTGACTGTCCCCATCACCCGTGACTGTCCCCACCACCTGTGACTGTCCCCATCTCCCGTGACTGTCCCCACCTCCTGTGACTGTCCCCACACCTGTGACTGTCCCCATCTCCCGTGACTGTCCCCACCTCCTGTGACTGTCCCCAACACCTGTGACTGTCCCCATCACCCGTGACTGTCCCCAACACCCGTGACTGTCCCCACCTCCCATGACTGTCCCCAACACCTGTGACTGTCCCCACCACCCGTGACTGTCCCCATCACCCGTGACTGTCCCCACCTCCCATGACTGTCCCCATCACCTGTGACTGTCCCCATCACCCGTGACTGTCCCCAACACCTGTGACTGTCCCCACCACCCGTGACTGTCCCCATCACCCGTGACTGTCCCCATCACCCGTGACTGTCCCCACCGCCTGTGACTGTCCCCACCACCCGTGACTGTCCCCACCACCTGTGACTGTCCCCATCACCCGTGACTGTCCCCATCACCCGTGACTGTCCCCACCGTCCGTGACTGTCCCCAACACCTGTGACTGTCCCCATCACCTGTGACTGTCCCCAACACCTGTGACTGTCCCCATCACCTGTGACTGTCCCCACTGTCCGTGACTGTCCCCACCTCCCGTGACTGTCCCCACCTCCCGTGACTGTCCCCAACACCTGTGACTGTCCCCAACACCCGTGACTGTCCCCACTGTCCATGACTGTCCCCACACCCGTGACTGTCCCCAACACCTGTGACTGTCCCCAACACCTGTGACTGTCCCCACCTCCGGTGACTGTCCCCATCACCCGTGACTGTCCCCACCGCCTGTGACTGTCCCCAACACCTGTGACTGTCCCCATCACCTGTGACTGTCCCCATCACCCGTGACTGTCCCCACCTCCTGTGACTGTCCCCATTACCTGTGACTGTCCCCACTGCCCGTGACTGTCCCCACCACCCGTGACTGTCCCCATTACCTGTGACTGTCCCCACCTCTTGTGACTGTCCCCACACCCGTGACTGTCCCCACTGTCCATGACTGTCCCCACACCTGTGACTGTCCCCATCACCTGTGACTGTCCCCATCACCCGTGACTGTCCCCAACACCCGTGACTGTCCCCACACCTGTGACTGTCCCCACTGTCCATGACTGTCCCCACACCTGTGACTGTCCCCATCACCCGTGACTGTCCCCACACCTGTGACTGTCCCCATCTCCCGTGACTGTCCCCACCACCCGTGACTGTCCCCACTGTCCATGACTGTCCCCACCACCCGTGACTGTCCCCAACACCCGTGACTGTCCCCATCACCCGTGACTGTCCCCATCACCGTGACTGTCCCCAACACCCGTGACTGTCCCCACCTCCTGTGACTGTCCCCACTGTCCGTGACTGTCCCCATCACCCGTGACTGTCCCCAACGCCCGTGACTGTCCCCAACACCCGTGACTGTCCCCACCTCCCGTGACTGTCCCCACCTCCCGTGACTGTCCCCAACACCCGTGACTGTCCCCACCACCCGTGACTGTCCCCACCACCTGTGACTGTCCCCATCAATTGTGACTGTCCCCATCACCCGTGACTGTCCCCACCACCCGTGACTGTCCCCACCACCTGTGACTGTCCCCATCAATTGTGACTGTCCCCATCACTTGTGACTGTCCCCAACACCCGTGACTGTCCCCACCGCCAGTGCCACCACCCCAGGCCGCTCACGATGCCACCCCCCTGTCCCCAGGGTGGGGTTGTCCCGCGGTGTCCCCTCCCCGTGTCACCAGCCCCGTGTCACCGCTCTGTGTCCCCTCCCCGTGTCACCAGCCCCGTGTCACCGCTCTGTGTCCCCTCCCCGTGTCACCAGCCCCGTGCCACCGCTCTGTGTCCCCTCCCCGTGTCACCATCCCCGTGTCACCGCTCTGTGTCCCCTCCCCGTGTCCCCAAGCCGTGTCACCGCTCTGTGTCCCCTCCCCGTGTCCCCAAGCCGTGTCACCGCTCTCTGTCCCCTCCCCGTGTCACCATCCCCGGTGCCAGCTGTGCCACCGCCCCCCCCCGCGCGCGCTGGCACCGCCACCTCCTCCTCATTAACCTTTCTTGATTAACGCAATTAATCCCAGCTCCTCCGGCGCGCGGGGGCAGGGTGGGGGGGAGGTGACAGGAGGTGACAGGAGGTGACACCGCAGCTGGAAGGGACCTGGGGGTGGCCTGGGGGGAGGGGGGAGGGGGTCGCGCCTGGAGCATTCCCGGGATTCCAGATGGTTGGGAACGAGCCTGGGGACATCACCGCAGTGTCCCCAATATGGGGGTGGGGACATCACCGCTGTGTCCCCAAGGTGGGGGAGTGGGGACATCACCGCTGTGTCCCCAAGGAGGGGGTGGGGTGGGGACATCACCTCAGTGACCCCAAGGTGGGGGTGGGGACACCACCTCAGTGTCCCCAAGGTGGGGGTGGGGACATCACCTCAGTGTCCCCGAGGTGGGGTGGGGACATCACCTCAGTGTCCCCAAGGGGGGGGTGGGGACATCACCGCTGTGTCCCCAAGGTGGAGGTGGGGTGGGGACATCACCGCTGTGTCCCCGAGGTGGGGTGGGGACATCACCGCTGTGTCCCCAGGGTGGGGGTGGGGACATCACCACTGTGTCCCCAGGGTGGGGGTGGGGACATCACCGCTGTGTCCCCAAGGGGGGGGTGGGGACATCACCGCTGTGTCCCCAAGGGGGGGGTGGGGACATCACCTCAATGTCCCCAAAGGGGGGGGGGTGGGGACATCACCGCTGTGTCCCCAAGGGGGGGGTGGGGACATCACCTCAATGTCCCCAAAGGGGGGGGGTGGGGACATCACCGCTGTGTCCCCAAGGTGGAGGTGGGGTGGGGACATCACCGCTGTGTCCCCAAGGTGGGGTGGGGACATCACCGCAGTGTCCCCAAGGTGGGGGTGGGGACATCACCTCAGTGTCCCCAAGGTGGAGGTGGGGACATCACCGCTGTGTCCCCAAGGTGGGGTGGGGACATCACCTCAGTGTCCCCAAGGTGGGGGTGGGGACATCACCTCAGTGTCCCCAAGGTGGGGGTGGGGACATCACCGCTGTGTCCCCAGGGTGGGGTGGGGACATCACCTCAATGTCCCCAAGGTGGGGGTGGGGTGGGGACATCACCGCTGTGTCCCCAAGGTGGGGGTGGGGACAGCGGGGGTGACAGCGGTGTCACCACCCCGGGGGTGACAAATCCCGGCAGTCCCAGCTTTTTTTTTTTCCCACGAGGTCTTTAATTCCCATTCGGGCCCCGCCCCCACCCCCCGGCCACGCCCCTGCGCCACCTCCGCCACCCGGGGGTGGGGGGGGACATTGTCCCCAAGGGTCACATTGTCCCCAAGAGGGGGAGGACACGCGGTGACACCGAGAGGGGACAGACACGGAGGGGGGGGAAAGAGGGAATGTTGGGAATTCTTCCCGATTTATGTACAAAATTCCCGGCTGGGGGAGGGGACAGGGACACCCGGGGGACACCCGGGGACACCCAGGGGACACCCGGGGACACCCAGGGGACACCCAGGGGACACCCGGGGACACCCGGGGACACCCGGGGACACCCAGGGGACACCTGGGGACACCCAGGGGACACCCAGGGGACACCCGGGGACACCCAGGGGACACCTGGGGACACCTGGGGACACCCAGGGGACACCTGGGGACACCCAGGGGACACCCAGGGGACACCCGGGGACACCCGGGGACACCCGGGGACACCCAGGGGACACCTGGGGACACCCAGGGGACACCCAGGGGACACCCGGGGACACCCAGGGGACACCTGGGGACACCTGGGGACACCCAGGGGACACCTGGGGACACCCAGGGGACACCTGGGGACACCCAAGGGACACCCAGGGGACACCCAGGGGACACCCAGGGGACACCCAGGGGACACCTGGGGACACCCGGGGACACCCAGGGGACACCCAGGGGACACCCAGGGGACACCTGGGGACACCCGGGGACACCCAGGGGACACCCAGGGGACACCCGGGGGACACCCAGGGGACACCCAGGGGACACCCAGGGGACACCCGGGGGACACCCAGGGGACACCCAGGGGACACCCGGGGGACACCAGGGGACACCCAGGGGACACCCAGGGGACACCCGGGGGACACCCAGGGGACACCCAGGGACCTCCCCCCTCCCCGTGGTCAAAGTGATTCTGCTCATTAACATCGATAATAACGGCGTAATTAACGGCGGTAATTAACGGCAGGGGACGGGGACGGCGCTGTCCCCGCGGGCCCGGGTGGCACCGGGATCCGGGATCCGGGATCTGGGATCCTGGGAGAGGCTCCGGAGGGGGGTGGGGAGAGAGCCGGGAAAGGTGGGGGGAGCCGGGTCCCACCGGAGCATCCGACCTGGCCTGGAGTGTCCATCCCACCTGGAGCATCCATCCCACCTTGGATCTTCCATCCCACCTGGAGCATCCATCCTTTTCCAGAGCTTCCATCCCACCCAGAGCATCTGACCTGTCCTGGGGCATCCATCCCACCTGGAGCATCCGACCTGTCCTGGATCATCCATCCCACCTGGATCATCCATCCCACCTGGAGCATCTGACCTGTTCTGGAGCATCCATCCCACCTGGAGCATCCATCCCACCTTGGATCTTCCATCCCATCCTTGACCATCCATCCTTTTCCAGAGCATCCATCCCACCTTGGATCTTCCATCATTTTCCAGATCTTCCATCCCACCCAGAGCATGTGACCTGTCCTGGAGCATCCATCCCACCCGGACACCCATCCAACCTTGGTGCAGCCATCTCTCCCGAGAGGATCCATCCTGTCCCAGATCATCCCTCCTGCCTTGGAGTATCCATCCATCCGTCTGTCCAACCATCCATCCATCCTTCCATCCCTGTGTCCATCCATCCATCCATCCATCCATCCATCCCTGTCCATCCATCCATCCATCCATCCCTGTCCATCCATCCATCCATCCATCCATCCATCCATCCTTCCATCCATCCCTGTGTCCTTCCATCCCTCCACCCGCCCATCCACCCATCCCTCCATCCATCTGTCCATCCGTCCATCCCTGTCCATCCATCCTCCCCACCCAGGACCATCCATCTTTTCCTGGATTATCCCTCTGACCCTGAGTATCCACCTAATTCTGGATCACCCCTCCCATCTTGGATCATCCCACCTGGAGCACCCATCCTGCCTTGGATCATCCATCCTTTTCCGGAGCTTCCATCCCACCTTGGATCTTCCATCTCATCCTAGGCCATCCATCCCTTCCCAGAGCTTCCACCCCATTCTGGATAATCCATCATTTTCTGAAGCATCCATCCCACCTTGGATCTTCCATCCCACCTTGGATCTTCCATCCCACCTTGGATCATCCATCCCATATTGGATCATCCATCCAAACTTGGATCATCCATCCATCCATCCCATTCTGCATCATCCATCCCCCCTTAGATCTTCCATCCCACCTTGAATCATCCATCCCACCTTAGATCATCCATCCCCCCTTAGATCTTCCATCCCACCTTGGATCTTCCACCCCACCTTGGATCTTCCATCCCACCTTGGATCTTCCACCCCACCTTAGATCTTCCATCCCACCTTGGATCTTCCACCCCACCTTGGATCTTCCATCCCATCCTGGATGTTCCACCCCACCTTGGATCATCCATCCCATATTGGATCGTCCATCCAAACTTGGATCATCCATCCATCCCATTCTGGATCATCCACCCTTTTCCAGAGCTTCCGCCCCACCTTGGATCTTCCATCCCACCTTGGATCATCCATCCACCTTGGATCTTCCATCCACCTTGGATCTTCCATCCCATCCTAGACCATCCATCCTTTCCCAGAACATTCATACCACCTCGGATCTTCTATCCCACCTTGGATCATCCATCCCACCTTGGATCTTCCATCCCATTCTGGATCATCCATCCTTTTCCAGAGCTTCCGCCCCACCTTGGATCATCCATCCCACCTTGGATCATCCATCCCATATTGGATCATCAATCTTTTTCTGGATCATCCATCCCACCTTGGATCTTCCATCCCATTCTGGATCATCCATCCTTTCCCAAAGCTTCCGCCCCACCTTGGATCTTCCATCCCACCTTGGCTGGTCCCTCCCACGCCCTCCGCTCCCCCCGTTCCCGGCTCTCTCCGCCTTTTCCCGAAGCCGAACCCGGGGATTCCGTCTCCTCCCAGGATCTCCCCGAGTCCCCCCTCAGCCGGTGTCCCCAGGGGTGGGGACAGGGCGTGGCCGTGTCCCCTGGCCCCGCCCGGCGCCGTCCCCGCTGCCAGGGGAGGGCAGAGGGGACGGGGATGTCCCCGGTCCTTGTCCCCGCTCCCGGCCCGGCGGGGATGGAGCGTCCGGAGCCGTCCTTAGGAATAGGCCAAGCCCTGGAGCGGCCGCGCTGGAGCCGGGAATTTGTCCGAGTCCTCGAAAGCTGCGTCTGGGCAGGGCAGGGACAGCGTCAGGGGACACCCGGGGACACCCGGGGACACCCGGGGACAGCGTCAGGGGACACCCGGGGACACCCGGGGACACCCGGGGACAGCGTCAGGGGACACTGGGGACACCCAGGGACACCCAGGGACAGCATCAGGGGACACCCAGGGACAGCGTCAGGGGACACCCAGGGACACCCGGGGACATCAGGGACAGCGGGGACACCCGGGGACAGCGTCAGGGGACACTGGGGACACCCAGGGGCATTGGGGACATGGGGACACCCAGGGACACTGGGGACACTGGGGACACCAGGGACAGTGTCAGGGGACACCCAGGACACCCGGGGACACTGGGGTCACCTGGGACACCCAGGGACACCCGGGGACACCCAGGGATAGTGTCAGGGAACACCGGGGGCATCAGGGGCATTGGGGACAGCATCAGGGGACACCGGGGACAGCCGGGGACACCCAGGGACACCCGGGGGCATTGGGGACACTGGGGACACTGGGGGACACCGGGGGCATCGGGGACACCGGGGACACTGGATCACCAGGGATACCCAGGGACACCAGGAACATTAGCTGTCCCCGCTATCCCTGCTGTCCCCGCTGTCCCCGCTGTCCCCGCTACCCCTGCTGTCCCCGCTGTCCCCGCTGTCCCCGCTACCCCTGCTGTCCCCGCTGTCCCCGCTGTCCCCGCTGTCCCCGCTGTCCCCGCTGTCCCCGCTACCCCTGCTGTCCCCGCTGTCCCCGCTCTCCCTGCTGTCCCCGCTGTCCCCGCTGTCCCCGCTGTCCCCGCTCTCCCTGCTGTCCCCGCTGTCCCCGCTACCCCTGCTGTCCCCGCTGTCCCCGCTGTCCCCGCTGTCCCCGCTGTCCCCGCTATCCCCGCTGTCCCTGCTGTCCCCGCTGTCCCTGCTGTCCCCGCTGTCCCCGCTGTCCCCGCTACCCCTGCTGTCCCCGCTGTCCCCGCTGTCCCTGGTGTCCCCACTGTCCCTGCTGTCCCCACTGTCCCCGCTATCCCCGCTATCCCCGCTGTCCCCGCTATCCCCGCTGTCCCTGCTGTCCCCGCTGTCCCCGCTGTCCCCTCTGACCCCACTGTCCCCGCTGTCCCTGCTATCCCCGGTGTCCCCGCTGTCCCTGTTGTCCCCACTGTCCCCACTGTCCCTGATGTCCCCACTGTCCCCGCTGTCCCCGCTGTCCCCACTGTCCCCACTGTCCCCGCTGTCCCTGGTGTCCCCGCTGTCCCCGCTGTCCCCGCTGTCCCCACTGTCCCTGCCATCCCCGCTGTCCCCTCTGTCCCCGCTATCCCCGCTGTCCCTGCTGTCCCTGCTGTCCCCGATGTCCCTGGTGTCCCTGGTGTCCCTGGTGTCCCTGCTCTCTCTGGTGTCCCCGCTGTCCTCGCTGTCCCCACTGTCCCTGCTGTCCTCGCTATCCCCGCTATCCCCACTGTCCCCGTGTCCCCGCTGTCCTCGCTGTCCCCACTGTCCCTGCTGTCCCCGCTGTCCCCGCTGTCCCCGGGGACGGTCTCACCTTGCAGGGCGCTGGCGCAGGCGGGCGGGGGGGAGCCCTGCGGCCGCAGCACGGGGGCGAAGGCGCTCTTCTGCTTCACCGCCGAGATCATCGTCACCGGAGAGAAGGAGAAGCCACCGGGCGGGGTGGCCGTGCCCGGGCCCGAGGTGACGGTGACGGATGAGGCGCCCAGAGGGGGACTGGCTGGCAGGACTGAGGGGACACGCGGCTCGGTTGGGGACAGGGGACATCAACAGGGGACATCGCCAGGGGACGGGGATGGGGACAGGGATGGAACAGGGACGGGGACAGGGACGGGACAGGGATGAGAATTGGGACAGTGACAGGACAGGGACGGGGACAGAGATGGGGACAGGGACAGGAATGGGGACAGGGACGAGGACAGGGATGGGGACAGGGACGGGGATGGGGACAGGGATGGGGACAGGGATGGGGACAGGGACGGGACAGGGATGGGGACAGGGATGGGGACAGGGACGGGGATGGGGACAGGGATGGGGACAGGGACAGGGATGGGGACAGGGAATGGGGACAGGGATGGGGACAGGGATGAGACAGGGACGGGAATGGGGACAAGGGGTGGGGACAGGGATGGGACAGGGATGGGGACAGGGATGGGGACAGGGACAGGGCAGCAACACAGATGGGACAGTGATGAGGATGGGGACAAGGATGGGGATAGGGACAGGGATGGGGACAGAAATGGGGACGGGGATGGGGATGAGGATGGGGACAGGGACAGGACAGTGACAAGGATGGGGACAGAAATGGGGACGGGGATGGGGACAAAGAGAGAGAGACAAGGAGAGGGTCAGGGACAGGGTCAGGACAGGAAAGGGGACAAGGATGGGGACAGGGAGAGAGGCAGAGAGAAGGACGGGGCTGTGACAGGGATGGGGACACGGACAGGGACAGGCACGGGGACAATGACAACGATGGGCCGGGACAGGGGTGGGGACAAGGACACGGGGCTGTCCCGCCTCAGCTGGCCACGTGTCCCCGCTCCCTCTCCTGCCCTCAGTGATGGCTTTGGGGACACCCCGGGGTTGTCACGTGGCTTTGGGGACCTCGAAGGGCTGGCCCGTGACCCTGGGGACACCCCAGGGAGCTCCCAATGGCTTTGGGACGGGGCTGGGACAGGGAGGGGGACAGGGACAGGGATGGGGACAGGACAGGGACAGGGACAGGGACAGGGATGGGGACAGGGATGGGGATGGGGATGGGGATGGGGATGGGGACAGAGTCAGGACAGTGGCAGGGATGGGGACAGAAATGGGGACGGGGACAGGGATGGGGACAGGGACAGGACAGGGACAGGGATGGGGACAGGGATGGGGACAGGGATGGGATGGGGACGGGGACAGGGATGGGGACAGGGCCAGGGCAGCAACACGGATGGGGACAAGGATGGGGACAGGGATGGGGACAGAGTCAGGACAGTGGCAGGGATGGGGACAGAAATGGGGACAGGGACAGGGATGGGATTGGGATGGGGATGGGGACAGGGATGGGGACAGGGACAGAGCCAGGACAGCGACAGAGACGGGCACAGGGATAAGGACAGTGACAAGGACAGTGACGGGGACAAGGACAGGCTTTGGGGACCCTCCCCATGAACTCGTGTGTCCCTCCTCCCCTCCCCCTCCCCGGTGTCCCCCCGGTGTCCCCGCGGTGTCACTCACTGGCGTAGGGGGAGGTGGCGGTGGAGCCGTTCAGGAAGCTGGGCGGGGAGCCGGGCACGCCCAGCCCGGCCATGGTGGCCCCGCCGAAGCCGCCGGTGGCCCCGGCAAAGCCCGGCTGGGGGGCCGAGCCCGGGGGCCCGAAACCCCGCGCCGGGGGCGTCCCGGGGCTGCGCGAGAACCCTGCGGGGACAGCGACACGGTGGCACCGGCCGGGGAGGGGACAGTGACACGGTGGCACCGGCCGGGGAGGGGACAAAATCCCTCCCCGCCACCCCGAGGCCACCGCGCCCCTCGGTCGGAGCCCTGAGGGGACAGTGACACGGTGGCACCGGCCAGGGAGGGGACACGACCCGGCCGGGGCCACCACCGTGCGCTTTGGTCGCAGCCCTGAGGGGACAGGGACGCGGTGGCACCAGCCGGGCAGGGGACAAAAACCTTCCCCGCCACCCTGAGGCCACCTGGCACTTCGGTCACAGTCCTGAGGTGACAGCGACACGGTGGCACCAGCCGGGGAGGGGACAAAGACTCTCCGGACTTCCCCGGGGCGACCACCGCGCAGCTTGGTCACAGCCCTGAGGGGACAGGGACAGGTGGCACCAGCCAGGCAGGGGACAAAGGCCCTCCCGCCACCCCGAGGCCACCGCGTGCTTTGGTCACAACCCTGAGGGGACAGGGACTGGTGCCACCACCCCTGAGGGGACAAAAGCCCTCCCGCCACCCCGGGGCCACCGCGCACCTTGCTCGGAGCCCTGCGGGGAGTCGCCCATGGCCAGGCCGAGCTGTCCCCCGCCGAAGGAGGGGACAGTGACGTGGGCGGGGGCCCTGGGGACACTGTAGAGCGCCTCGGCCACGTCGGCCGCCCGCTTCAGCAGCACCTCCTGGGGACACGGGGACAGCGGCGTCACCCAGAGCTGGGGTGGCACGGCTGGGTGGCACCGCGGGGTGCCAGCCCTCGGTGTCAGCTCGCGGTGTCACCTCGTAGTGTCACCTCTCATTGTCACCCCTCAGTGTCACCCTGCAGTGCCAGCCCTCAGTGTCACCCCTCAGTGTCACCCCTCGGTGTCAGCCCTCAGTGCCAGCCCTCGGTGTCACCTCGTAGTGCCAGCCCTCAGTGTCACCCCTCAGTGTCACCCCTTGGTGTCACCCCTCAGTGTCACCCCTCAGTGCCACCCCTCGGTGTCACCCCTTGGTGTCACCCCTCAGTGTCACCCTCCAGCACAGCGTCACCCTAAAGTGTCACCTCTCATTGTCACCCCTGCATGGTGCCCTGCAGTGTCACCCCTCAGTGTCACCTCTCGGTGTCACCCCTCAGTGTCACCCTCCAGCACAGCGCCACACTGAAGTGTCACCTCTCATTGTCACCACTAGATGGTGCCCCAAAGTGTCACCTCTCATTGTCACCTCTTGGTGTCACCCTCCAGCATAGCGTCACCCCAAAGTGTCACCTCTCATTGTCACCCCTGCATAGTGCCCTGCAGTGCCACCCCTCGGTGTCACCTCTCGGTGTCAC
The DNA here is from genome assembly GCA_016584745.2 of Phylloscopus trochilus trochilus. Taxonomy (NCBI): domain Eukaryota; kingdom Metazoa; phylum Chordata; class Aves; order Passeriformes; family Phylloscopidae; genus Phylloscopus; species Phylloscopus trochilus. The sequence goes on along the minus strand of WQNJ02000070.1, from coordinate 332,020 downwards.
CCCACAGAGTAACTCCTTGGTGTCACCCCTCAGTGTCACCTCACAGTGTCACCCTCCAGCGCAGCGTCACCCTAAAGTGCCACCTCTCATTGTCACCGCAAGAGCGTGTCCCACAGTGTCACCCCTCGGTGCCACGCCTCTGTGTCACCTCTCATTGTCACCCCACAGTGTCACCCCACAGTGTCACCCCTCGGTGTCACCCTTCAGTGTCACCCCGCAGTGTCACCTCTCATTGTCACCCTTCAGTGTCACCCCTCGGTGCCACCCCCCCACCCACAGCTCCTGGGGTGACCCCGGGATGTCCCGGGGGTGGCCGAGACTGTCCCAGCTCCTGTCACCTCCCGGGGCACCCACGGGCCAGGGAGGGGACAGGGCAGGGTCCCAGGGGTGTCCCCAGAGGGTTCCCCAAGAGGGTCCCAGAGTTGTCCCTGGACGGGGGTCCCAGGGAGTCCCAGGGGTGTCCCCAAGAGGGTCCCCAAGGAGGACCCAAGGGTGTCCTGGGGGTGTCCCCAAGGGGGTCCCAGGGGTGTCCCCAAGGAGGACCCAGGGGGTCCGAGGGGTGTCCCCAAGAGGGTCCCAGGGGGGTCCAGGGGGGGTCCCAAGGGCCATGGGGGGTGTCCCCAGGGTTGTCCCTTGATGGGGGTCCCAGGGGTGTCCCCAAGAGGGTCCCAAGAGGGTCCCAGGGTTGTCCCTGGACGGGGGTCCCAAGGGTGTCCCAGGGGTGTCCCCAAGAGGGTCCCAGGGGTGTCCCCACACACCTGGTTGCTGTGGGGGACCCCGTAGAGCGCCTCCACCAGGTCAGCGGCGCGCTTGAGCAGCACCTCCTGGGGACAGGGAGGGGACAGGGGAGGGGACAGGGGAGGGGACAAAGAGGGGACAGGGAGGGGACAGGGGAGGGGTCGGGGGGTGCTGCACCCCCAGCCCACCCCCTATGGCCCCCATGTCCCTTCTGTCCCCCCATTCTGTGTCCCCGATGTCCCCTCATGGTCACCCCCGCCATTTTGTGTCCCCATGTCCCTCCTGTCCCCCCCATTCTGTGTCCCCGATGTCCCCAACCCCTCCTGTCCCACGCCCTGCCACACCCGGGGGACACCACCACTCTTCGCCCCTGGGGCGCTGCCAGGGCACCCCCGTGTCCCCGGGGTGTCCCTTCTGTCCCCAGGGGTGTCCCTTCTGTCCCCGAGTGTCCCTGTGCCCTGTCCCCCGGGGTGTCCCCATGTCCCTGAGGGTGTCCCTGTCCCATCCCCAGGGTGTCCCTGTCCCCTGTCCCCGGGGTGTCCCTGTCCCCGAGAGTGTCCCCATGTCCCTGGGGTGTCCCTTCTGTCCCCGGGGTGTCCCTGTCCCCATGTCCCCAGGGTGTTCCCATGTCCCTGGGGTGTCCCCATGTCCCCAGGTGTGTCCCCTGTCCCCCGGGGGTGTCCCCATGTCCCCAGGGTGTCCCCATGTCCCTGGGGTGTCCCCGTGTCCCCAGGGTGTCCCCATGTCCCCAGGGGTGTCCCTTCTGTCCCCAGGGTGCCCCTGTCCCCATGTCCCTGGGGTGTCCCCGTGTCCCCAGGGTGTCACCAAGTCACAGACGTCACCAAGTACCCTTCTTTTGGGAAACTCAAAAATATCCATGTTTCAATTCCTGTCCCCAGGGTGTCCCCCCTGTCCCCTGTCCCTACCTTGGGCAGGCGCTCGGGGTCCCCGGGGTGCCGCGGGATCACCTTCTGCAGCCGCTGGAAGCCGTAATCGATGGTGGGCTCGTTCAGGGCTGGGGACAGGGGACAGGGGACAGGCGGGCGTCACTGTCACCTTCCCGGGAGTGGGGCACTGTCCCGGTGTCACTGTCACAGGGGCTGTGTCCCCTTCTCGGGGCTGTGTCCCCTTCCCGGGGTCGGTGTCACTGTCACAGGGGCTGTCTCCTTCCCCCCCGCAATGTCCCCCCCACGATGTCCCCATCCCGATGTCCCCACCCCAATCCCCGATGTCCCCCCCTCGATGTCCCCCCCGCCCCCAATCCCGATGTCCCCCCTCGATGTCCCCTCCCCGATGTGTCCCCCCACCATTCCCGGTGTCCCTTCCCCGATGTCCCCACCCCAATCCCGATGTCCCCCCCTCGATGTCCCCTCCCCGATGTGTCCCCCCACCATTCCCGGTGTCCCCTCCCCGATGTCCCCACCCCAATCTCAGTGTCCCCAATCCCAGCGTCCACACCCCAGTGTCCCCAATCCCAATGTCCCCACCCCAATCCCCGATGTCCCCATCCCGATGTCCCCCCCCCGATGTCCCAATCCCGATGTCCCCTCCCCATTCCCCGATGTCACCTCCCCGATGTCCCCCCCACCAGTCCCGATGTCCCCTCCCCAATCCCAATGTCCCACCCCAATCCCCGATGTCTCCATCCCAATGTCCCCCCCCAGTGTCCCCTCACCGGTGTCCCACCCCCAATCCCGATGACCCCTCCCCAATCCCAGTGTCCCCATTCCCGATGTCCCCCCCAATGTCCCCTCCCCCATATCCCCATCCCGATATCCCCATCCCGATGTCCCCACCCCAATCCCGATGTCCTCAATCCCGATGTCCCTAATCCCGATGTCCCCATCCCGATGTCCCCCCCCGATGTCCCCACCCTGATGTCCCCAATCCCGATGTCCCCCCCCAATATCCCCTCCCCGGTGTCCCCCCCGATGTCCCAATCCCGATGTCCCCAGTCCCGATGTCCCCACCCCAATCCTGATGTCCCCATCCCGATGTCATCCCCCCGATGTCCCCAGTCCCGATGTCCTCCCCCCAATCCCAATGTCCCCCCCGATATCCCCATCCCGATATCCCCCCCCCAATCCCAGTGTCCCCCGCGGTGTCCCCGCTGTCACCGGTGTAGAGGAAGCGGCCGGGCGCTCCCTTGCAGAAGTGCTTGGCCTTGTAGGAGAGCGTCACCTCCACCACCCCCGGGATGTGCCGGGGGGGCGTCTGCACCCGGATGGCGTGGGGGGTGATCAGCTGGGGGGGAGGGGACACCGGGTTGGGGACATCGGGGTTGGGGACATCGGGGTTGGGATGGGGACATCGGGATGTGCTGGGGGGGCGTCTGCACCCGGATGGCGTGGGGGGTGATCAGCTGGGGGGGGACACCGGGTTGGGGACATCGGGAGTAGGGTGGGGACATCGGGGTTGGGGACATCGGGATGTGCCGGGGGGGCGTCTGCACGCGGATGGCGTGGGGGGTGATCAGCTGGGGGGGGACACCGGGGTTGGGGACATCGGGGTTGGGGACATCAGGGTTGGGGACATTGGGATTGCGGGAGGGGACAGCGGGATTGGGGACATCGGGAGTGGGGACATTGGGGTTGGGGACACCCGGGAGTGGGGACATCGGGGTTGGGGACACCGGGATTGGGGACATCAGGATGTGCTGTGGGGGCGTCTGCACCCGGATGGCGTGGGGGGTGATCAGCTGGGGGGGAGGGGACATGGGGTTGGGGACATCAGGATTGGGGACACGGGGTTGGGGACATGGGGAATTGGGGTGGGGACATCGGGATTGGGATGGGGACATTGGGATTGCGATGGGAATACAGGGATTGGGGTGGGGACATCAGGATTGGGGTGGGGACACCCAGGAATGGGATGGGGACACATGGGAATGGGGTGGGGACATCAGGATTGGGATGGGGACGTTGGGATTGGGATGGGGGCAGCTGGAAATGGGATGGGGACACCCAGGAGTGGGTTGGGGACACCAGGATTGGCGTGGGGACACCCAGGAATGGGATGGGGACACCCGGGAATGGGATGGGGACATCCAGATTGGGGTGGGGACACCCGGGAGTAGGGGGGGGACATCGGAATTGGAGTGGGGACACCCAAGAATGGGATGGGGACACATGGGAATGGGGTGGGGACATCCAGGAATGGGGTGGGGACATCCAGGAATGGGGTGGGGACACCGGGATTAGGATGGGGACATCGGGATTGGGGTGGGGACACCAGGGTTGGGGGACACCGGGATTGGGGTGGGGACACCAGGGAGTGGGGTGGGGACATCAGGATTGGGATGGGGACACCTGGGAATAGGGTGGGGAAACCCAGGAATGGGATGGGGACACCAGGATTGGCATGGGGACACCTGGGAATGGGATGGGGACATCCAGGAATGGGGTGGGGACACCTGGGAATGGAGTGGGGACATCAGGGTGGGGACGTCAGGATTGGGATGGGGACATCGGGATTGGGGTAGGGACACCTGGGAATGGGATGAGGACACTGGGAGTGGGGTGGGGACACCTGGGAATGGGATGAGGACACTGGGAGTGGGGTGGGGACACCTGGGAATGGGGTGGGGACATCAGGATTGGGGTGGGGACATTGGGACTGGGGTGGGGACATCGGGATCAGGGTTGGGACAGCTGGGATTGGGATGGGGACACCGGGATTGGGATGGGGACAGCCCGTCCCACGGTGTCCCCGCGGTGTCCCCGTGGTGTCCCCAGGCCACCCCCGCGAGCCGCCCCCGTACCTCGCTCCACACCAGGACGGTGCCGAAGAGCACCTGGAGGCCATCGAAGAAGTTGTCCCCGATGACGATGACGGTGGCACCGCCCGTGGTCCAGCCCTCGCTGGGGCTGATGGCCTTGATGCAGGGGGTGGCTGCTGGAGGGGACAGGGACAGCGCTGGGGACACCCAGGGGACAGCGGTGGGGACATGGAGGGGACAGGGACAGCGCTGGGGACACCGAGGGGACAGGGACAGGGATGGTGGGGACATGGAGGAGAGGGGGGGACAGGGACAGTGATTATGACACGGAGGGGACAGGGACAGTGATGGAGGGGACATGGAGGGGACAGGGAAAGTGATGGTGGGGACACTGAGGGGACAGCAATGGGGACAGGGAGGGGACAGGGACAGTGATGGAGGGGACATGGAGGGGACAGGGACAGTGGTGGGGACACCAAGGGGACAGGGAGAGCAATGGTGGGGACACGGAGGGGACAGCAATGGGGAAACCGAGGGGACAGCGATGGGGACATGGAGGGGACAGCAGTGGAGACACCAAGGGGACAGGAACAGCGATGGGGACACCGTGGGGACAGTGATGGGGACATGGAGGGGACAGTGGTGGGGACACCAAGGGGACAGGGATGGAGGGGACATGGAGGGGACAGGGACAGCAATGGGGACACCGAGGGGACAGCGATGGGGACATGGAGGGGACAGGGACAGCAATGGGGACACAGAGGGTACAGGGACAGTGATGGAGGGGACATGGAGGGGACAGGGACAGCGGTGGGGACATGGACATGGATGGGGACAGACACACAGACATGGGGACAGACATGGGGACAGGGACATTGGTGGGGACACTAGGGCATGGACAGGGACAGACACACAGACATGGACGGTGACACAGGGACACGGGCACGGCTGAGGACACGCACGTGTGACCACGGTGACACGGGTGGGGACAAACAGAGACACCCATGGACACCCAAGGGACACTTGGGGACAGCAGGGTGGGGACACAGGGGTCACCCTGAGGGGGGCCAGGCCAGGCTGGGCAGCTCCCAAAACACATCCCCAAGATGTCCCCAAGATGTCCCCAAGGTGTCCCCAGGTGACCATGGTGACAACCACAGACACCCATGGATGGGCCCACCAAACACTGGGGACAGCAGGGTGGGGACACAGGGATCACCATGCTGGGGGGGTCCCAACGCATGTCCCCAGGATGTCCCCAAGATGTCCCCAGGATGTCCCCAGGGTGTCTCCAGGGTGTCCCCAGGGTGTCCTCAGGATGTCACCAGGATGTCCCCACAAGATGTCCCCAAAATGTCTCCAGGATGTCCCCAAGATGTCCCCAGGATGTCTCCAGGATGTCCCCAAGGTGTCTCCAGGATGTCCCCAAGATGTCCCCAGGGTGTCTCCAGGATGTCCCCAGGATGTCCCCACAAGATGTCCCCAGGATGTCCCCAGGATGTCCCCAAGGTGTCTCCAGGATGTCCCCAAGATGTCCCCAGGGTGTCCCCAGGGTGTCCCCAGGGTGTCCCCAAGATGTCTCCAAGATGTCCCCAGGATATCTCCAGGATGTCCCCAGGATGTCCCCACAAGATGTCCCCAAGATGTCCCCAAGATGTCCCCAAGATGTCCCCACAAGATGTCCCCAAGATGTCTCCAGGATGTCCCCAAGATGTCCCCAGGATGTCCCCAGGGTGTCTCCAGGATGTCCCCAAGATGTCTCCAGGATGTCCCCAGGGTGTCCCCAGGGTGTCCCCAGGGTGTCCCCAGGGTGTCCCCAGGTGTCCCCTGACCTTCGGAGGGGTCGAGGCGCCGGGCGCGCCGGCCGTGCTTGGAGTTGTTGTGGACGAACATGTTGTCGGACACGGCCAGGACGTGGCCGTCCACGTGCACCGTGGTGGACACCACCACCTGCGGGGGGACAAGGGACACGGTCACCCCATGGTGTCCCCTCCCCTGCCACAGCCCCGTCACACCGCGTGTGGTGTCCCCATGGTGTCCTCATGGTGTCCCCAAGGTGTCCCCATCCCTGCCACAGCCCCGTCACACCGCGTGTGGTGTCCCCATGGTGTCCTCATGGTGTCCCCAAGGTGTCCCCATCCCTGCCACATCCCTGTCACACCGCGGGGACACCGTGTGTGGTGTCCCTGTGGTGTCCCCATCACTGTCACACCATAGGGACACTACATGTGGTGTCCCCACGGTGTCCCCATCCCTGTCACACCACAGGGACGCCATGTGTGGTGTCCCCATGGTGTCCTCATAATGTCCCCTGCCCTGTCACACCGCGGGGACACCGTGTGTGGTGTCCCTGTGGTGTCCCCATCACTGTCACACCATAGGGACATTACATGTGGTGTCCCCATGATGTCCCCTCCACTGCCACAGCCCTGTCACACCATGGGGATGCCGTGTGTGGTGTCCCCACGATATCCCCAAGGTGTCCCCTCCCCTGCCACAGCCCTGTCACACCGGAGGGACACTGTGTGTGGTGTCCCCAAGGTGTCCCCTCCCCTGTCACACCCCAGGAAGGGTCGCTGTGGTGTCCCCGCGGTGTCCCCAGGGTGGCCCCAACCACCTGATGTCACCAGAGCCCCCAGGGGACTGAGATGGCCGAAGTCCTTCCCCCAGGACACCGGGGGGAGCCCAGGGGACCCCAAACCTCTTTTAGGGCCAACCCCAACTCCCCCAAATTCCCAACCCCCCAAATAACCCCAAACCCCTTTTAGGGCCAACCCCACCAGGGGACCCCAAACCCCTTTTAGGACCATCCCAAGCCCCCAAATTCCCCCACAGATGACCCCAAACCCCTTTTAGGGCCAACCCCACAAGGGGACCCCAAACCTCTTTTAGGGCCACCCCAATCCCCTAGACGACCCCAAACCCCTTTTAGGGTCAACCCCAACACCCCAAACCCCTTTTAGGACCACACGAAACCCCCAGACGATCCCAAACCTCTTTTAGGGCCACCCCAACTCGCCCCCCAAAATCCCCCCACAGACGACCCCAAACCCCTTTTAGGGTCAACCCCAACACCCCAAACCCCTTTTAGGATCACCCCAACTCCCCAAATCCCCCACAGATGACCCCAAACCCCTTTTAGGATCATCCCAACCCCCCAGACGATCCCAAACCTCTTTTAGGACCACCCCAAACCCTTTTAGGGTCACCCCCGGTCCCCCAAGGGACCCCAAACCCCTTTTAGGACCACCCCAAGCCCCCAAATTCCCCCACAGACGACCCCAAACCCCTTTTATGGCCAACCCCAACCCCACAAGGGGACCCCAAACCCCTTTTAGGACCACCCCAACCTCCTAGACGACCCCAAACCCCCAAAATCCCCCCACAGATGACCCCAAACCCCTTTTAGGGTCAACCCCAACACCCCAAACCCCTTTTAGGACCACCCCAAACCCCTAGACGACCCCAAACCTCTTTTAGGGCCAACCCCAACACCCCAAACCCCTTTTAGGACCACCCCAACTCGCCCCCCAAAATCCCCCCACAGATGACCCCAAACCCCTTTTAGGACCACCCCAACTCCCCAAATTCCCCCACAGGTGACCCCAAACCCCTTTTAGGGCCAATCCCAACACCCCAAACCCCTTTTAGGGCCAACCCCAACACCCCAAACCTCTTTTAGGGCCAACCCCAACTCCCCCCCTAATTCCCCCCACAGACAACCCCAAACCCCTTTCACCACCACCCCCAACACCCCAACCCCCCCCTCCACCCCACAAAAAAACCCCAAACCCCCCTTCCCACCCCACAAAAAACAAAACCCCAAACCCCCCCCGCCCCCCCTTTCCCCGCCGCTCTCCCGCCGCCGCCATGCAAATGAGCGCTCGTTAATCACCGAAATGTCACAATTAACATCTCGTTAACCCAGCCCTGATGAACCCCCCGGGGGGGGGCCGGGACCCAGCTGCGACCGGGGACCGGGGAGGAGGAGGAGGAGGGGAAGGATTTTGGGGTTTTCAGGCCGCTTTTAGGGTTTTTTATAGGGCGGGGAGCCATTTATTTCAATTGGAGGCGGATTTGGGGTTTTTTTATTCAAAGGGGTCGCGGTGAATTTGGGGACTCGATTCCCCCCGGACGGAATTCCCCTTTGGGGAATCTTTTTGGGGTCACCTCCACCCCTTTTTGGGATCCCCAAGCATCCCCTTTTATAGCGTGGTGGCAGATTTCGGGTTTTTCAAAGGGGTCAAAGGGAATTTAGGACTCAATTCCCCCAAATTCACTTTGACCTCTTTGGGAAACCCTTTTAGGATCGCCTGCACCCCTTTATGGGGTCGCCTGCACCCCTTTCCCCAAGTGTCATCTTTATAGAGTGGATTTGGGATTTTCAAAGGGCTTGAACCAAATTTGGGACTCAATTCCCCCAAATTCACTCCGACCCCTTTGGGAAATCCTTTTGGGGTCACTCCCACCCCTTTTTGGGGTCTCTCCCACCCCTTCTTGGGGTTCCACAAGTGTCACTTTTTATAGGGTGGATTTGGGATTTTCATGGGGCTTGAGACAAATTAGGGACTCGATTCCCCCAAGTCCACTTTGACCCCTTTGGGAAATCCTTTTGGGGTTGCCTCCACCCCTTTTTGGGGTCCCCAGGTATCACCTTTTATAGGGTGGTGGTGGATTTGGGGTTTTTCAAAGGGGTTGAGGCGAATCTGCGACTCAATTCCCCCAAATTCACCTCGACCCCTTTGGGGAATCCTTTTAGGATCGTCTCCACCCCTTTTTAGGGTTTTTTATAGGGTGGGGAGACTTTTTTTAAGCTGGAAGCGGATTTAGGGTTTTTTTGTTTCAAAGGGGTCGCGGTGAATTTGGGGACTCGATTCCCCCCGTTCCCAAAATCCCAAATCCGCCCTATAAAAGGTGACGCTTGGGGGACCCCAAAAAGGGGTGGAGGTGACCCCAAAAGGATTTCCCAAAGGGGTCAAGGAGAATTTGGGGGAATTGAGTCCCTAATTTGCCTCGACCCCTTTGAAAATCCCAAATCCGTCCTATAAAAGGTGACACTTGGGGACCCCAAAAAGGGGTGGAGATGACCCCAAAAGGATTCCCCAAAGGGGTCAAGGAGAATTGGAGACTCAATTCCCCCCGAACATCTCCAATTCCCAAAATCCCAAATCCACCCTATAAAAGGTGACGCTTGGGGACCCCAAAAAGGGGTGGAGGTGACCCCAAAAGGATTCCCCAAAGGGGTCAAAGTGAATTTGGGGGAATTGAGTCCCTAATTCCCTTTGACCCCTTTGGGGAATCCTTTTGGGGATGCCTTTATGGAGTCACCACCACCCCTTTTTGGGGTCCCCAAGCGTCATCTTTTAAAGGGTGGCGGCAGATTTGGGGTTTTTCAAAGGGGTCAAAGGGAATTTGGGACTCAATTCCCCCAAATTCACTTTGACCCCTTTGGGAAATCCTTTTAGGATCGCCTGCACCCCTTTATGGGGTCGCCTGCACCCCTTTCCCCAAGTGTCACCTTTTATAGGGCGGATTTGGGATTTTCAAAGGGGTCGAAGGGAATTTGGGACACAATTCCCCCAAATTCACTTCGACCCCTTTGGGAAACCCTTTTGGGGTCACCTCCACCCCTTTTTGGGGTTCCCAAAGCATCACCTCTTATAGGGTGGCAGCAGATTTGGGGTTTTCAAAGGGGTCAAAGGGAATTTGGGACTCGATTCCCCGAAATTCGCCTCAACCCCTTTGGGAAACCCTTTTGGGGTCACTTCCACCCCTTTTTGGGGTTCCACAAGTGTCACCTTTTATAGGGCGGATTTGGGATTTTCAAAGGTGTCAAAGGGAATTAGGGACTCAATTCCCCCAAATTCACCTCAACCCCTTTGGGAAACCCTTTTGGGATCACGTCCACCCCTTTTTGGGGTCTCTCCCACCCCATTTTGGGGTTCCACAAGAGTCACCTTTTATAGGGTGGATTTGGGGTTTTTCAAAGGACTTGAGGGAGATTAGGGACTCAATTCCCCCAAATTCATTTCGACCCCTTTGGGAAATCCTTTTGGGGTCACCTCCACCCCTTTTTGGGGTTCCCCAAGCATCACCACTTATAGGGTGGCAGCAGATTTGGGTTTTTCCAAGGAGTCAAAGGGAATCTGGGGGCTCCATTCCCCTTTGGGGAATCTTCTTGGGGTCACCTCTGTGATGTCCCCAAGAGTCACCTTTTATAGGGCGGATTTGGGATTTTCAAAGGGGTTGAGGCAAATTCAGGACTCGATTCCCCCCGAATTCACTTTGACTCCTTTGGGAAACCCTTTTGGGGTCACCTCCACCCCTTTTTGGGATTCCCCAAGCATCACCTCTTATAGGGTGGCAGCAAATTTGGGGTTTTTTTTTCCTCAAAGGGGTCGAGGCGAATTTGGGGACTCGATTCCCCCCGAACGGGGGGAATCGAGTCCCCAAATTCGCCTCGACCCCTTTGGAGAATCCTTTTAGGATCGCCTCCACCCCTTTTTGGGGTCGCCCACACCCATTTTTGGGGTCCCCGCCATGTCCCCGAGTGTCACCTGGAAGCGCCGCATGTCCCGCGGGTTCCCGGCGTTCTTCAGGCAGTTCTGGTTGCACTTGAGGAAAAACTTGAGGAAAAACCTGGGATTGGAGGGGACACAAAAAAAAAGGGGGAAGGGGGACAAATGTGTCCCCGTCCCGATGTCCCCATCCCGATGTCCCATCCATCCCAATCCAGTGTCCCCCATCCCATCCTTTTGTCACCTTCCGTCCCCATCCCAATGTCCCACCCTTTCCCCATCCCGGTGTCCCCATCCCAATGTCCACATCCCAATGTCCCCACCCCGTCCCCATCTTGTCCCCATCCTTTTGTCCCTTCCTGTCCCCATCCCATCCCTTTGTCCCCTTCTGTCCCCATCCCAGTGTCCCCTCCTGTCCCCATCTCCATCCCAATGTCCCCATTCCCGTGTCCCATCCAGCCCAATCCCAATGTCCCCCATCCCATCCCTTTGTCACCTTCCATCTCCATCCCAATGTCCCCATCTCAATGTCCCCACCCCGTCCCCATCCTTTTGTCCCTTCCTGTCTCCATCCCATCCCTTTGTCCCCTCCTGTCCCCATCCCCATCCCAATGTCCCCATCCCACTGTCCCATCCATCCCAATCCCAGTGTCCCCATCCCAGTGTCCCCACCCTGTCCCCATCCCACTGTCCCCATCCTTCTGTCACCTCCCGTCCCCATCCCAGTGTCCCTGTCCCCATCCCCCTCCTATCCCATCCCACTGTCCCCATCCCTATGTCCCACCCTGTCCCCATCCCGGTGTCCCCATCTCAATGTCCCCACCCTGTCCCCATCTTGTCCCCATCCTTTTGTCCCTTCCTGTCCCCATCCCATCCTTTTGTCCCCTTCTGTCTCCATCCCGGTGTCCCCATCTTGTCCCAATCCCACTGTCCCCATCCTGTCCCCGTCCTTCTGTCCCCTCCCGTCCCCATCCCAGTGTCCCCATTCCCATGTCCCCTCCTGTCCCAATCCCACAAGGCCACCCTGTCCCAATCCCACTGTCCTCATTCCTGTGTCCGACCTTGTCCCCATCCCACTGTCCCCATCCCGTCCCTTTGTCCCCTTCTGTCCCCATCCCAGTGTCCCCGCCCCATCCCTCTGTCCCCACTCTTGTGTCCCCTTCTGTCCCCATCCCAATGTCCCACCTTGTCCCCATCCCGCTGTCCCCATCCCGACCCTTTGTCCCCTTCTGTGTCCATCCCAGTGTCCCTGTCCCCATCCCATCCCAGTGTCCCCATTCCCGTGTCCCACCTTGTCCCCATCCTGTCCCTTTGTCCCCTTGGGTCCCCATCCCAGTGTCCCACCTTGTCCCCATCCCACTGTCCCCATTCCCGTGTCCCCTCCTACCCCAATCCCACAATGCCACCCCTGTCCCCATCCCACTGTCCCCATCCCAGTGTCCCTGTCCCCATCCCCCTCCTATCCCATCCCACTGTCCCCATCCCAGTGTCCCCATCCTATCCCTTTGTCCCCTTCCGTCCCCATCCCAGTGTCCTCATTCCCATGTCCCCTCCTGTCCCCACCCCACTGTCCCCAACCTCCTGTCCCCATCCCAGTGTCCCCATTCTCATATCTCATCCTGTCCCCCTCCCAGTGTCCCCATCCCACTGTCCCCAGTCCAGTGTCCCCACCCCAGTGGCACTGGTGACACCGTTGGGGACAGCAGGGTGGGGGACATGATGCCACCCTGTCCCCATCCCAGTGTCCCCACCCCACTGTCCCCATCCCAGTGTCCCCACCCCAGTGGCACTGGTGACACCGTTGGGGACAGCAGGGTGGGGGACACGATGCCACCCTGTCCCCATCCCAGTGTCCCCATCCCAGTGTCCCTCCCTGTCCCTGTCCCAGTGTCCCACCCCAGTGTTGCACCCCTGGTGACACCATAGGGGACAGCGGGGTGGGGGACACGATGCCACCCTGTCCCCATCCCAGTGTCCCTCCCTGTCCCCATCCCGCTGGGAGTGACACCGGGATCCCCAGGAACGCTGGGACACGGGGGTGACACGGGGGTTTGGGGACACCTGGAGGACCCCCAGTGGGGCCACCCTCGGGACAGGCTGGGGGGACATGGAGGGGGATCTCAGGGAACGGGGATCCCATAAAAAAGGGGGAGCACATGGAAAGGGGATCCCACAAAAAGGGGATCCCACAAAAACGGTGATCCCAGAAAAAGAGGGGTGCCAGGGAATGGGGATCCCAGAAAAAGGGGATCCCAGAAAAAGGGGATCCCACAAAAAAAGGGGTTCCAGGGAATGGGGATCCCACAAAAAGGAAATCCCAGAAAAAGGGGGTTCCACAAAAAAAGGGTTCCTGAAAAAAAAAAGGGTCCCAGGGAATGGGGATCCCACAAAAAAAGGTCCCAGGCAATGGGGATCCCATAAAAAGGGGATCCCACAAAAAAGGGGGTCCCAGGGAATAGGGATCCCAGAAAAAGGGGTTCCTGAAAAAAAAAGGGTCCCAGGGAATGGGGATCCCATAAAAAAAGGAGACCCCACAAAAATGGGGATCCCAGAAAAAGAGGGGGTTCCAGGGAATGGGGATCCCACAAAAAAAAAAAGGGGGAGCACATGGAAAGGGGATCCTAAAAAAAAGGGGTTCCTGCAAAAAACGGGTCCCAGGGAATGGGGATCCCAGAAAAAAAGGGGATCCCACAAAAAAAAAAAGGAGATCCCATAAAAATGGGGATCCCAGAAAAAGAGGGGTCCCAGGGAATGGGGATCCCAGAAAAAAGGGTCCCAGGGAATGGGGATCCCACAAAAAGAGGATCCCAGAAAAAAAGGGGATCCCACAAAAAGGGGTTCCTGAAAAAAAAGGGTCCCAGGCAATGAGGATCCCATAAAAAAGGGAATCCTACAAAAAAGGGGTTACCTGGAAAGGGGGTCCCGCAAAAAGAGGATCCCACAAAAAAGGCGATCCCAGAAAAAAAAAGGGTCCCACAGAAAAAAGGCATCCCAGGGAATGGGGATCCTACAAAAAAAAAAAAAAAAAAAAAAAGGGAGATCTCACCAAAAAAGGGGATCCCAGGAAAAGAGGGGTCCCAGGGAATGGGGATCCCCCAAACAGGAGATCCTACAAAAATGGGGTTACATGGAAAGGGGGTCCCACAAAAAGGGGATCCTGCAAAAAAGGGATCCCACAAAAAGGGGATCCCAGAAAAGAGGGAGGTTCCAGGGAATGGAGATCCCACAAAAAGGGTTTCCTGCAAAAAAAAATGATCCCAGGGAATGGGGATCCTACAGCAAGGAGATCCCACAAAAAAAAAAGGGGATCCCAGGAAAAGAGCCGTCCCAGGGAATGGGGATCCCCCAAAAAGGAGATCCTACAAAAATGGGGTCCCACAAAAAGGGGATCCCAGAAAAGAGGGAGGTCCCAGAGAATGGAGATCCCACAAAAGGGGGATCCCATAAAAAAAGGGGGTCCCAGGGAAAGGGGATCCCACAAAATAAAGGGGTTACATGGAAGGGGGATCCCACAAAAGGGAGATTCCACCAAAAAAAAAAGGGTCCCAGAAAAAGGGGATCCCACAGAAAGAGGATCCCAAGAGAAGGGGGATCCCACAAAAAAGGGGGTCCCAGGGAACGGGGATCCCACAAAAAGGGGGATCCCACGGAAAAGGGGTCACAGGCAGAGGGGATCCCACAAAAAGGGGATCCCAGGGGAAAAAAGGGTCCCGGGGATCCCACAAAAGGGGGGTTACGTGGAAAAGGGGGGATCCCATAGAAAGGGGGATCCCATAGAAAATGGCGGATCCCATAGAAAAAGAGGGATCCCATAGAAAGGGGGGATCCCCTAGAAAAGTGGAATCCCACAGAAAAGGGGGATCCCATAGAAAAAGGGGGATTCTATAGAAAATGGGATCCCATAGAAAATGGGGGATCCCATGGAAAAGGGGGGATCCCATGGAAAAGGGGGGATCCCATAGAAAAAGGGGGATTCTATAGAAAATGGGATCCCATAGAAAAAGGGGGATCCCATAGAAAAGGGGGGATCCCATAGAAAATGGGGATCCCATAGAAAAGAGGGATCCCATAGAAAGGGGGGATCCCATAGAAAAGGGGGGATCCCATAGAAAGGGGGGATCCCATGGAAAAAGGGGAGGATCCCATAGAAAAGGGGAATCCCATGGAAAAGGGGGATCCCATAGAAAAGGGGGGAATCCCATGGAAAAGGGAGATCCCATAGAAAAAGGGTTTCCAGGGAAAGTTGGCCCTACAGAGAGGGGATCCCAGGGAAAGGGATCCCACAAGAAAGGGGATCCCACGGATGAGGGGATCCCACAAAAAAGGGATCTCGTGGGGAGGGAATCCCACAGCCGGGAGCTGCCGTGGAGGGGAGGATCCCATGGAAAGGGGGTCCCAGGGAATGGGGGTCCCACAAAAAAAAAGGAGGATCCCACAAAAAAAGGGGGATCCCACAAAAAGGGGATCCTAAAAAAAGGGGGATCCCATAAAAAATGGGAGAACCCATAAAAAGAGGGAACCCACAAAAAAAGGAACCCACAGAAAGGGGATCCCACAAAAAGGAGGATCCCACAAAAAAAGGGGGATCCCACAAAAAGGAGATCCCACAAAAAAAGGGGGATCCCACAAAAAAAGGGGGATCCCACAAAAAGGAGATCCCACAAAAAAGGGGAGATCCCGCAAAAAGGAGGATCCTGCAAGAAGGGGGAATCCACAAAGAGGGGGATCCCACAAAAAGGGGAACCCATAAAAAAAGGATCCCACAAAAAGGGGATCCCATAAAAAGGGGGATCCCATAAAAAAGGAGGAACCCACAAAAAGGGGGGAACTCACAAAAAGAGGGAACCCACAGAAAGGGGATCCCACAAAAAGGGGTCTCATTTCTAGGATCTCATGGAAAAGGGAGATCCCATAAAAAGGGGGAACCCACAAAAAGGGGGGAACTCACAAAAAGGAAGTCCCACAAAAAGGGAGAACCCATAAAAAAAGGGAACCCACAAAAAAGGAACCCACAGAGAGGAGATCCCACAAAAAGGGGGGAACTCACAAAAAGGGGTCTCATTTACAGGATCTCATGGAAAAGGGGGATCCCACAAAAAAAGGATCCCACAGAAAGGGGATCCCACAGAAAGGAGGAACCTACAAAAGGGAGATCCCACAAAAAGACGATCATACAAAAAGGGGGAACCCACAAAAAAGGAGGATCCCACAAAAAGGAGGATCCCATAAAAAAGGGGGAACCCACAAAAAGAGGGAACCCACAAAAAAAGGAACCCACAGAGAGGAGATCCCACAAAAAGGGGAACCCATAAAAAGGGGGATCCCACCAAAAAAAGATCCCACAAAAAAGGGTCTCATTTCTAGGATCTCATGGAAAAGGGGGATCCCATAAAAAAGGGGGAACCCACAAAAAGGGGGGAACTCACAAAAAGGAAGTCCCACAAAAAGGGAGAACCCATAAAAAAAGGGAACACACAAAAAAAGGAACCCACAGAAAGGGGATCCCACAAAAAGGGGAACCCATAAAAAAAGGATCCCACAAAAAGGAGGAACCCACAAAAAGGGAGTCCCACAAAAAGGGGGAACTCACAAAAAGGGGTCTCATTTCTAGGATCTCATGGAAAAGGGGGATCCCACAAAAAGAGGGATCCCACAAAAAGGGGATCCTAAAAAAAAGGGGGATCCCATTAAAAAAGGGAGAACCCATAAAAAGAGGTTCCACAGAAAGGGGATCCCACAAAAAGGGGGGAACTCACAAAAAGGAGGATCCTACAAAAGGGAGATCCCACAAAAAGAGGATCATACAAAAAGGGGTCTCATTTACAGGGCCTCCTGGAAAAGGGGGACCCCACAGAAAGGGGCTCCGGGGCAAAAGGGATCTCACACTGAGGGAGTCCCGACCCTACAGAAAGGGGGTCCCGCCCTATGGGACAACACGGGAAAAGGTGGGGTCGATCCCATTCCCGTGATCCCATTCCCTGATCCTATTCCCATAATCCCATTCCCGTGATCCCATTCCCTCAATCCCATTTCCCTGATCCCATTCCCATAACCCCATTCCCATAACCCCATTCCCTGATCCCATTCCCCCAGTCCCATTCTCATAACCCCGTTCCCCTGATCCCATTCCCCCGATCCCATTCCCTGATCCCATTCCCTGATCCCATTCCCCCGATCCCAATCCCATAACCCCATTCCCCCGATCCCATTCCCTGATCCCATTCCCATGATCCCATTCCCCAATCCCATTCCCATAACCCCATTCCCCCAATCCCATTCCCATAACCCCATTCCCCGATCCCATTCCCCCGATCCCATTCCCCCAACCCCATTCCCGTGATCCCATTCCCGCCCCGCGGGTGGCAATCGCGGCAAGGAAGGAGCTGGAAAACCGGGAAAACGCCGGGAAAACGCCGGGAAAATGCCGGGAAAACAGCCCCACCACCCCCAGCACAGCCGGGACACCCCAAAACCCCCCCAAAAAAAACCCCAACCCCCCCAAAAAACCCCAAAATCCCCCCCAAAAAAACCCCAAAATCCGCCCTAAACCCCAGCCCCAGGTAACGGGAGCGGGGCTGGGGCTGAACCCCCCGCGAGTTAAAAATACGGGGCCGGCGCATTAATTAGCATGGCTAATTACCATTGAATATGCAAATGCCCGGCGCCCGCTCGCCGAGCACCTTCTGCCTGCTCGCGGCGCATAAATTTGAATGCGCAATTAGCATAATGGTGGCTAATTAATGAGAAGCGTCAATTTCGCTGCCGGGTAATTTGATTAACGCGACGAGAGGGGCACTTAGCGCGCTCTCAAACCAGCGGGGCTGGCCCGGGGGGGGGACACGGGGACAGGGGGGGACAGGGGGGGGACAGGGGGGGACAGGGGGGGACAGGGGGAGGGTTGGGGACACGGCTGGCCCGGCCTGACCCCCCCTGGGAGGGGTGGGGATGGGGAGAGGGGAATGGGGACACCCCGAAAGGGTTGGGGTGGGTTGGGGACACCCCAAAAAAGTCCTGGGGATGGGGAGAGGGGAATGGGGACACCCCGAAAGGGTTGGGACGGGTTGGGGACACCCCAAAAGTCTTGGGATTGTGAGGGGACAGGTTGGGGACACGGCTGGCACCGGGTGACACCCCAAAAAGTGATGGGGATGGGGAACAGGGGAATGGGGACACCCCAGTAAGGGTTGGGACAGTTTGGGGACACCCCAAAAGTGGTGGGATGGGGAGAGGGCACTGGGACACCCCGAAAGGGTTGGGGTGGGTTGGGGGCACCCTAAAAGTCTTGGGGTGGGGTTGGGAACACCCCAAAAAAGTCCTGGGGAGAGGGAGAGGGGTTGGGGACACCCTAAAAGGGCTGGGGTGGGTTGGGGACACCCCAAAAAAATCCTGGGGATGGGAACAGGGGTTGGGGACACGGTTGGCACTGGGTGACACCCAAAAGTGATGGGGATGGGGAGAGGGGAATGGGGACACCCCAAAAGGGCTGGGATGGGTTGGGGACACCCTAAAAAAAGTCCTGGAGATGGGGAGAGGGGTTGGGGACACCCCAAAATACCTGGGGTGGGTTGGGGACACGGCTGGCACTGGGTGACACCCCAAAAGTGATGGGGATGGGGAATGGGGACACCCCGAAAGTGATGGGAGGGGTTGGGGGCACCCTAAAAGTCTTGGGGTGGGGTTGGGAACACCCCAAAAAAGTCCTGGGGAGAGGGAGAGGGGTTGGGGACACCCTAAAAGGGCTGGGGTGGGTTGGGGACACCCCAAAAAAATCCTGGGGATGGGAACAGGGGTTGGGGACACGGTTGGCACTGGGTGACACCCAAAAGTGATGGGGATGGGAAATGGGGACTGGGGACACCCCAAAAGGGCTGGGACAGGTTGGGGGCACCCTAAAAGTCTTGGGGTGGGGTTGGGGACACGCCTGGAACTGGGGACACCCCAAAAAGTGATGGGGATGGGGGACAAGGGACCGGGGACACCCCAAAAGTCTTGGGGTGGGTTGGGGACATGGCTGGCACTGGGTGACACCCCAAAAGTGATGGGGATGGGGAATGGGGACACCCCGAAAGTGATGGGAGGGGTTGGGGGCACCCCAAAAAAATCCTGGGGATGGGAACAGGGGTTGGGGACACCCCAAAATACCTTGCGTGGGTTGGGGACACGGCTGGCACTGGGTGACACCCCAAAAGTGGTGGGGATGGGGAGAGGGGAATGGGGACACCCCAAAAGTCCTGGGGTGGGTTGGGGACACCCTAAAAGGGCTGGGACAAGTTGGGGACACCCCAAAAGGGGTGGGATTGTGGGGGGACAGGTTGGGGACACGCCTGGCACTTGGTGACACCCTAAAAGTGATGGGGATGGGGAGAGGGGAATGGGGACACCCCGAAAGTGATGGGAGGGGTTGGGGGCACCCCAAAAAAATCTTGGGATGGGAACAGGGGTTGGGGACACCCCAAAATACCTTGCGTGGGTTGGGGACACAGCTGGCACTGGGTGACACCCCAAAAAGAGAGGGGGATGGGGAGAGAGGAATGGGGACACCCCAAAAGTGATGGGGATGGGGAGAAGGGGTTTGGGGACACCCCAAAAAGCCTTGGGATTGCGCTGGCCCTCGGCTCATCGGCGTCGCTGTCCCCAACCTTGGGGACACGCCCGGTGGCTGCCACCCCCTCCTGATCGCCATGAGGTGGCGGGGGGGCCCTGATGTCCCCAATGCTCCTGATGTCCCCAATGTCCCCAGTGCCTCCAATGTCCCCGCTGTCCCCAGTGTCCTCGATGTCCCCAATGTCCCTGATGTCTCCAGTGTCCCCAGTGCCCTCAGTGTCCCTGCTCTCCCTGATGTCCCCCACTGTCCCCTCTGTCCCCCCTATCCCCAGTGTCCCCAATGTCCCCACTGTCCCTGATGTCCCCACTGTCCCCACTGTCCCCACTGTCCCCAGCATCCCCACTGTCCCCAGTGTCCCCGCTGTCCCCAGTGTCCCCGCTGTCCCCTCTGTCCCCAGTATCCCCAATGTCCCCTGTCCCCGCTGTCCCCAATGTCCCCACTGTCCCCATTCTCCCCGCTGTCTCCAATGTCCCCAATGTCCTACTGTCCCCTCTGACCCCGCAGCGTCCCCACAGTGTCCCCACAGTGTCCCCGATGTCCCCAATGGGCCCAATTATGTCCTCACTGTCCCCGCTGTCCCCGCAGTGTCCCCGCAGTGTCCCCACTGTCCCCGCAGTGTCCCCAGCACCTGTCGATGATGACGGGGTCCGAGGGGGTCTCGTTGCGGTTCCCGCAGCTCTTCTTGTCACAGCAGCGGCTGGCACAGGGGACAGGAGGTGACATCAGGGGGACAGGAGGGGACATCAGGGGACAGCCAGGCCTCAGGGACCCCCCCAAGGCCCGGGGGGGGGACGCGCCAACCCTGCCTGTCCTCAGGGGTCACTCAGGGCTGGGGACAGCGGGGACACCGGCGCGGGGGACACTCGGGGCTGTCACTTTTCCGCCCCTTTTGGGGGGTTGGGGACAGATTTTGGGGGGCCCGGGGGGCTCCGTGTCACCCTTGGGTGGCTCTGAAGGGGTCGGGGACCTGACCCTGTCACCCTGGGGGGGCTCCGTGTCACCCTGGTGGGGGGCTCTGTGTCACCCCTGGGTGACTCTGAGGGCATTGGGGACCCACCTGTGTCACCCTCGGGTGGCTCTGAAGCAGTTGGGGACCCTCCCCTGTCACCCCAGGGGGCTCCGTGTCACCCCTGGGTGGCTCTGAAGGGGTTGGGAATGCACCCGTGTCACCCCCGGGTGGCTCCCAAGGCATTGGGGACCCATCTGTGTCACCCCTGGTGGGCTCCGTATCACCCCAGGGGGCTCCGTGTCACCTCTGGGTGGCTCTGAGAGAATTGGGGACCCACCCCTGTCACCCTCGGGTGGCTCTGAAGGGGTTGGAGACCCTCTCCTGTCACCCCCAGGTGGCTCCCAAGGCATTGGGGACCCATCTGTGTCACCCCAGGGAGCTCCATGTCACCCTTGGGTGGCTCTGAAGCAGCTGGGGACCTGCCCCTGTCACCCCTGGGGGGGCTCTGTGTCACCCTTGGGTGGTTCTGAGGGCATTGGGGACCCACCCCTGTCACCCTTGGGTGGCTCTGAAGGGCTTGGGGACCCTCCTGTCACCCCTGGGGGACTCTGTGTCACCCAAGGGGGCTCCGGGCTCCTGTCACCCCTGGGGGGCTCTGAAGGGGTTGGGGACCCTCCTGTGTCACCCCTGGGGGGTTCCGTGTCACCCCTGGGTGGCTCCGAAGGCATTGGGGACCCATCTGTGTCACCCCGGGGGGCTCTGAAGGGGTTGGGGACCCTCCCCGGGGGGCTCCGTGTCACCCCCCTGGGGACACCTCAGGTCCGTGTCCCCAACCGCCACCGACCCTCCCCGAGAGGGGACACACGGTGGGGGGGTGTGACCCGCCCCTAACCGCGGCGTTAATTAACGGCACCGCCCCCTTAATTAACACAGGGTGGAGGGGTGGGGTGGGCAGGGGGGGGGTCTGCAGCCACCGAGGGGACCTTGGGGACACCGAGGGGACCTTGGGGACACCGAGGGGACCTTGGGGACACCGCTGTCACCTCCCCCAGCCCCACCTGCACATGATCTCGTGGGTCAGCAGCACCCGGCACATCTCGGGGTTCTTGTCCTGCCCCTCGTAAATGATGGCCTGGGGAGGGGACAGACGGACAGACAGCCAGGGGACAGCGGCGACACCGGGGCTGGCACCGCCACACCCCCCCGGATGTCCCCTGGGTGGGGGAGGGGGTGGGGAGGGGTCTCGGGGGGGAGGGGGGGGGCGGTACCTGCTTGGACATGGAGTCGATGAGGCGCACGTAGAGATCCTGCTCGGTGCGGAGCCCTGCGGGGGCAGCCCGGGGGGGTCACACCGCGGGTGTCACCTCCCCCACCTGGGGACACCCCCTGGGTGTCATCTCCCCCCGCTGGGGACACTCTCTGGGTGTCACCTCCCCCACCTGGGGACACCCCCTGGGTGTCATCTCCCCCCCCTGGGGTCACCCCCTGGGTGTCATCTCCCCGCCCTGGGGTCACCCCCGGGTGTCACCTCCCCCTGGGGACACCCCCGGGACCCCCACCCCGGGACCCCCCGAGTGTCACCTCCCGCTGGGGACACTCTCTGGGTGTCACCTCCCGCTGGGGACACTCCGGGTGTCACCTCCCTCCCTGGGGTCACCCCCTGGGTGTCACCTCCCCCCCTGGAGACACTTCGGGTGTCACCTCCCGCTGGGGTCATCCCCGGGGTGTCACCTCCCCCACCTGAGGTCACCCCCGAGTGTCACTTCCCCCCTGGGGACACCCCGGGACCCCCACCCCCGGTGTCACCTCCCCCCGGGACCCCTCCGGTGTCACCTCCCCCCTGGGGTCACCCCCTGGGTGTCACCTCCCCCCCTAGGGACCCCCCGGGACCCCCCCAGGACCCCCCACCCCAGGACCCCCCCGGGACCTCCCGGGACCCCCACCCCGGGTGTCACCTCCCTCCTGGGGACCCCCAGGGACCCCCCGGGACCCCCCCAGGAACCCCCGGGACCCCCACCCCGGGGGTTCCCTCCCCCCTGGGGTCACCCCGGGTGTCACCTCCCTCCTGGGGACCCCCCGGGACCCCCACCCCTGGGACCCCCACCCCGGGACCCCCCCCGCGTGTCACCTCCCCCTGGGGACACCACCGGGACCACCCCCCGGGGACCCCCCTAGGAACCCCCTCGGGACCCCCCTGGGGACACCCCTGGGACCCCCACCCCGGGTGTCACCTCCCCCTGGGGACCCCCCTGGCCCCCGCCCCGGGCCCCCCGCCCACCGTTGCTGTAGAGCAGCTGCAGTCGGTAGTGGATGCCGTTGTTGGTTTTCTCCCCGTTCTGCTCCTTCGGAGGGGCCGGTTCATTAAAAATGTGAAATTAATTAATTAACTGAATTGATTAATGGAATTAATTTGGGGAAGGGTCAGCTGGTCACACGGTGTGTCCCATCCGAGCCCTGCCGGTCACTCGGTGTCCCCTCTCCTGGTCACTCAATGTCCCCTCTGGTCTCTCCCGGTCACTCGATGTCCCCTCTGCTGGTCACTCAGTGTCCCCTCCGCCCCCTCCTGGTCACTTGGTGTCCCTCCCTGTCCTCCGGTCACTCAGTGTCCCCTCCATCCCTCCCAGTCACTCGATGTCCCCTCTCTGGTCACTCAGTGTCCCCTCCCTGCCCTCCAGTCACTCAGTGTCCTCTCTGTGCCCTCCGGTCACTCGGTGTCCCCTTCACGCCCTCCTGGTCACTTGATGTCCCCTCCGCCCTCTCCTGGTCTCTCAGTGTCCCCTCTGTGCCCTCCCGGTCACTCAATGTCCCCATCACGCCCTTCTGGTCACTCGATGTCCCCTCTCCTGGTCACTCAGTGTCCCCTCCATCCCTCCTGGTCACTCGGTGTCCTCTTTGCTCTCTCCTGGTCATTCAGTGTCCCCTCTGGTCCGTCCCGGTCACTCAGTGTCCCCTCCATCCCTGCTGGTCACTCGGTGTCCCCTCTCCTGGTCACTTGATGTCCCCTCCATCCCTCCCGGTCACTCAGTGTCCTCTTTGCTCTCTCCCGGTCACTCGGTGTCCCCATCACCGCCTCCTGGTCACTCAATGTCCCCTCTCTGGTCACTCAGTGTCCCCCCTCCCGGTCACTCAGTGTCCCCTCTCTGGTCACTCGGTGTCCCCCCTCCCGGTCACTCGGTGTCCCCCCTCTCTGGTCACTCAATGTCCCCTCTCTGGTCACTCAATGTCCCCCCTCTCTGGTCACTCAATGTCCCCTCTCTGGTCACTCAATGTCCCCCCCTCCTGGTCACTCAGTGTCCCCTCTCCCGGTCACTCAATGTCCCCTCCTGGTCACTCAGTGTCCCCTCCCGGTCACTCAATGTCCCCTCCCGGTCACTCAATGTCCCCTCCTGGTCACTCAGTGTCCCCTCCCGGTCACTCAATGTCCCCTCCCGGTCACTCAGTGTTCCCTCTCTGGTCACTCAATGTCCCCTCCCGGTCACTCAGTGTCCCCTCTCTGGTCACTCAATGTCCCCTCCCGGTTCACTCAGTGTCCCCTCTCTGGTCATTCCCACTCCGGCCTCAGCCGCGGCCGCCCCGCCCCGAGCGGCCCCGCGGGGGGGTTTGGGGTTTTTTTGGGGTGGCTTTGGAGTTTTTTTTGGGAGGGTGTTTTGGGTTTTTTGGGGGGGGGTTCGTTTCGGGGTTTTTTTAGGGGGTTGTGATGGTTTGGGGGTTTTTTGGGGGGTGCTGTTAGGGGTTTTTTGGGGGCGGTGGTTTTGGGGGTTTTTTTGAGGTGGTTTGGGGTTTTTGGTGGGGGTTGTGATGGTTTGGGGTTTTTGGGGGGTTGGTTTTGGGGTTTTTTTTTTTAGGGGATTTTGATGGTTTGGATTTTTTGGGGTGCTGTTAGGGTTTTTTGGGGGTGGTGGTTTTGGGGTTTTTTTGGGGGGGTTGGTTTTGGGGTTTTTTTTTAGGGGTTGTGATGGTTTGGGGTTTTTTTGGGGTGGTTTGGGGTTTTTTGGTGGGGGTTGTGATGGTTTGGGGTTTTTTGGGGTTGGTTTTGGTTTTTTTTTAGGGGATTTTGATGGTTTGGGGGTTTTTTGGGGGGTGCTGTTAGGGTTTTTTGGGGGGCGGTGGTTTTGGGGTTTTTTTGGGGTGGCTTTGGGGTTTTTTTTTGGGAGGGTGGTTTTGGTTTTTTTGGGGGGGGTTGGTTTTCGGGGTTTTTTTTAGGGGGTTGTGATGGTTTGGAGTTTTTTTGGGGTGGTTTGGGGTTTTTTTGGAGGGGTTGGGATACTTTGGGGGTTTTTTTGGGGTGGTTTGGGGTTTTTTTTTTGGGTGGGTGGTTTTGGGTTTTTTGGTGGGGTTGCTTTTGGGGTTTTTTTTTAGGGGGTTGTGATGGTTTGGGGTTTTTTGGGGTGGTTTTGGGGGTTTTTGGTGGGGGTTGTGATGGTTTGGGGTTTTTTTTGGGGTGCTGTTAGGGTTTTTTGGGGGCGGTGGTTTTGGGGTTTTTTTGGGGTGGTTTTGGGGTTTTTGGTGGGGGTTGTGATGGTTTGGGGTTTTTTGGGGTGGTTTGGGGTTTTTTTTGGAGGGGGGTGGTTTTTGGCTTTTTTGGGTTTGCTTGGGTTGGTTTGCTTGGTTTTGGGGGTTTTTTTTTTAGGGGTTGTGATGGTTTGGCATTTTTTGGGGGGGAGGGGTTTTGGGGTTTTTTTGGGAGGGTGGTTTTGGGTTTTTTGGGGGGGTTGGTTTTGGGGGTTTTTTTTTTTTAGGGGGTTGTTGATGGTTTGGGGTTTTTTTGGGGGAGGGAGGTTTCGGGTTTTTTTTTTGGAGGGGTGGTTTTGGGTTTTTTTGGGGGGTTGGTTTTGTGGTTTTTTTTTAGGTTTGTGTTTTGGGGTTTTTTTTGGGTTGGTTTTGATGGTTTGGTTTTTTGGGTGGGTTTTTTTGGGGTTGGTTTTTGGGGGGAGTTGTGATGGTGGGGTTTTTTTGGGTTTTTGGGCTTTGAGGTTTTTTTTGGGGGGGTTGGGATGGTGGGGTTCTTTTGGGGGGTTGGTTTTGGGTTTTTTTTTTTAGGGGGTTGTGATGGTTGGGGTGTTTTTGGGGTGGTTTGGGGTTTTGGTGGGGGTTGTGATGGTTTGGGGTTTTTTTGGGGGTGCTGTTAGGGTTTTTTTGGGGGCGGTGGTTTTGGGGTTTTTTTGGGGGGCAGCTTTGGGATTTTTTGGGGTGGTTTTGGGGTTTTTTTTGGGGTGGTTTTGGGGGTTTTTTTGGGGGGCAGCTTTGGGATTTTTTTGGGGGGTTTCTCACCCTCTCCTTCTCGACGAAGTCGATGAAGCAGGTGCGCTCCACCTCGACGGGCTGGCCCTGCCGGTCGTACATGGCCAGCACGAAGTGGAAGAAGTTGGACTTGCGCAGGTTGGCCGGCGGCTGCTTCTCGAAGTGAGCGCGGGCCAGCGACACCCCGCTGCGGGGGACGGCGTGTGGGGGACGGCACCGGCACCCCGGCACCGGGACAGCCCCGGCACCGGGACACCCCAAATCCATGAGAACCCAAATCCCTGAGAACCCAAATCCCCGAGAACCCCAGATCTGTAGATCCCCATCCCAAAAACCCAAATCCCTGAGAACCCCAATTCCTGAAAACCCAAATACCTGAGAATCCCAAATATCTGAGAACCCCAGTCCCTGAGAACCCAAATCCCTGAGAACCCAAATCCCCAAAAACCCAAATCCCCAAAAACCCCAATCCCTGAGAACCCCAATCCCTGAGAACCCCAATCCCTGAGAACCCCAATCCCTGAGAATCCCAAATCCTTGAGAACCCCAATCCCTGAGAACCCAATTACCTGAGAACCCAAATCCCTGAGAACCCAAATTCCTGAGAATCCCAATTCCTGAGAACCCAAATCCCTGAGAACCCAAATCCCTGCAAACCCCAATTCCTGAGAACCCAAATCCCCGAGAACCCCAATCCCTGAGAACCCAAAACCCTGACAACCCCAATCCCTGAGAACCCAAATCCCTGAGAACCCAAATCCCTGAGAACCCAAACACCTGAGAAACCAAATCCCTGAGAACCCAAATCCCTGAGAACCCCAATCCCCGAGAACCCAAATCCCTGAGAACCCCAGATCTGTAAAGCCCCATCCCCAAAAAACCAAATCCCTGAGAACCCCAATCCCTGAGAACCCAAATTCCTGAGAATCCCAATTCCTGAGAACCCAAATCCCTGAGAACCCCAATCCCTGAGCACCCCAATCCCTGAGAAACCCAGACCTGGGGATCCCAATCCCTGAAAACCCAAATCCCCAAGAACCCCAATTCCTGAGAATCCAAATCCCTGAGGACCCCATACCTGGGGATCCCCCATCCTTGAAAATCCCAATCCCTGACAATCCCAATCCCCAAGAACCCAAATCCCTGATAACCCTGGAACTGGGGATCCCCATCCCCAAAACCCAAAATCCCTGAGAACCCAAATCCTGAGAACCCAAATCCTCGAGTACCCCAATCCCCGAGAACCCTGGAACTGGGGGATCCCCATCCCCAAATCCCAAATCCCTGATAACCCCATACCTAGGGATCCCCCATCCTTGGAAACCCCAATCCCTGACAACCTCAATCCCGAGAACCCCAGTCCTGGGGATCTCCATCCCCCAGAACCCAAATCCCCAAGAACCCTGGAACTGGGGATCCCCATCCTCGAAAACCCCAATCTCTGACAACCCCAAACCCCAAGAACCAAAATCCTGAGAACCCCAATTTCTGACAACCCCAATCCCCAAGAACCCCAATTCCTGAGAACCCCAATCCCTGAGAACCCCAGTCCTGGGGATCCTTGGCACCTGAAATCCCCAAAATCCCATCCCGGGGACCCCCAGCACCCCATTACTAAGAACCCCAGACCCGGGCATCCTCATCCCCAAGAACCCAAATCCCTGAGAACTCAAATTCCTGAGAACCCCAGACCTGGGGATCCCCATCCCCGAAAACCCCAATCCCTGAGAACCCCAGACCTGAGAACCTCAGACCTGGGGATCTCCATCCCCCAGAACCCAAATCCCCGAGAACCCAAATCCCGAAAAACCCCAGACCTGGGGATTCCCAGCACCAGAAACCCCCAAAATCCCATCCCGGGGACCCCCAGCACCCCATCCCCAAGAACCCCAGACCTGGGGATCCCCATCCTCAAGAACCCAAATCCCCAAGAACCCAAATCCCTGAGAACCCCATACCTGGGGATCCCCATCCTTGGAAACCCCAATCCCTGAGAACCCCAGAACTGGGGATCCCCATCCCCGAGAACCCAAATCCCGAAAAACCCCAGACCTGGGGATCCTCAGCACCAGAAATCCCCAAAATCCCATCCCAGGAACCCCCAGCACACAAATCCCCAAGAACCCCAGACCTGAGGATCCCCATCCTCGAGAACCCAAATCCTCAAGAACCCTGGAACTGGGGATCCCCATCCCTGAGAGCCCAAATCCCTGAGAACTCCAGAAATGGGGATCTCTATCCCCAAGAACCCCATACCTGGGGATCCCCAGCACCAGAAAACCCCAAAATCCCATCCCGGGGACCCCCAGCACCCCATTACTAAGAGCCCCAGACCTGGGGATCCCCATCCTTGGGAACCCAAATCCCCAAGAACTCCTGTCTCCTGGGGATCCCAAATCCCTGAGAACCCCAATTCCTGAAAACCCCAATCCCCAAGAACCCAAATCCCCAAGAACCCAAATTCCCGAGAACCCCAATCACTGAGAACCCAAATCCCCAAGAACCCAAATCCCCAAGAATCCCAATTCCTGAAAACCCCAATCACTGAGAACCCAAAACTCTGAGAACCCCAATCCCCAAGAATCCCAATTCCTGAGAACCTGGGGATCTGGGATCAGACCAGAAACCCCCAAAATCCCATCCCGGGGATCCCAGAATTGGGACCCCCAACACCCTGGCACCGGGACCCCCATGCCCGAGAACCCCAATCCTGGGCACGGACCCTCCCCCCACCCCCAGCACCAGGAACCCCAAAACCTCCTCCATGGGACAACGGCAACCCCAGAACCCCACCCCAGGGACCCCCAAACCCCGGGACCCCCAGAACCCCATCCCAGGGACCCCCAGCACTGGGGACCCCAAAACCTCCTCTGTGGGATACCAGCACCCAATCCTGGGGACCCCCCAGCACCAGGAACCCCAAAATCTCCTCCATGGGACAGCGGCACCCCCAGAACACCATCCTGGGGACCCCCAAAATCTTCTCCGTGGGACAACGGCACCCCCAGAACCCCATCCTGGGGATCCCCAAACCCCAAGAACCCCAGAGCTGGGGATCCCCTGCACCGGGAACCCCCAGAACCCCACCCCTGGGGACCCCCAGCACTGGGACCCCCAAAACCTCCTCCATGGGACACCAGCACCCCATCCTGGGGACCCCAAACCCCGAGAACCCCAGAGCTGGGGATCCCCAGCACCAGGAACCCCCAGAACCCCACCCCTGGGGACCCCCAGCACTGGGACCCCCAAAACCTCTTCCATGGGACACCAGCACCCCATCCCGGGGACCCCCAGCACCAGGAACCCCAAAATCTCCTCCATGGGACAGCAGCACCCCCAGAACCCCGTCCCGGGGATCCCCAGCACTGGGACCCCCAAAACCTCCTCCGTGGGACACCAGCACCCCATCCTGGGGACCCCCAAACCCCGGACCCCCAGAACCCCATCCCGGGGACCCCCGTGACCCCCAAACACCCAAAAACTCAGCATTGGCACCCCAAAAACTTCCTCCATGGGACCCCCAGCATCCCCTCCCAGAACCCCCAAATCCAAAATCCCCAAATCCCAAATCCAAAAACCCCAAACCCCCAAATCCCCAAATCCCATTTTTGGGACCCCCAGCACCCTGGTCTGGGACCCCCCAAAACCTGCAGCACCCCGGCCCCAGGGCCACCAGCCTGTCACCAAGGCCAACAGCCTGTCCCCAAGGCCACCAGGACCCTGTCCCCAGGGCCACCAGGACCCTGTCCCCAAGGCCACCATCCTGTCCCCAAGGCCACCAGGGCCCTGTCTCCAGTGCCACCAGGACCCTGTCCCCAAAGCCACCAGGCTGTCCCCAAGGCCACCAGCATGTCCCCAGCACCACCAGCCTGTCCCCAAGGCCACCAGGGCCCTGTCCCCAGCACCACCATCCTCTCCCCAAAGCCATCACCAGCCTGTCCCCAAGGCCACCAGGACCCTGTCCCCAAGGTCACCAGCCTGTCCCCAAGGCCACCAGCCTGTCCCCAGCGCCACACGACACAGGGGACCCGCAGCGCCCCCTCCCTGCCCAGGGTTGGGGACAGCGCCAGCACCAGCGACATCACCCGCAGTGGCATCGGGGACACGAGGGGACAGAAGGGGACAGGGTGGGGACATCCCCGAGCCCCCCCCCACCCCCGCGCCGCCACCCCTCAGTGCCACCTCGGGGCTGGCCGGTGTCACCCGTGGTGACAGGGCGGCGACAGCAGAGCCACTTCAGGGACAGTGGTGGCACCAGCACGGGCGCCGCCGCTGTCACCGCGTCCCCACCCCCGCTGTCCCCTCGGTGTCACCCCCCCTCGTCACCAGCGCAGCCCCTGGGGACACTCTGGGGACACTCTGGGGACATTTCTCCGCCAGGTGACAGAGGAGAAGCTCCTCCAGCTGCTCCGCTGGGGTCCCCAAACTGTCCCCAGGGTCACCCGCGGGGTCCCCAAACTGTCCCCCAGGGGCCACATGCGGGGACTCCAAACTGTCCCCAGGGTCACCCGCGGGGTCCCCAACTGCCCCCAGGGTCACCCGCGGGGACTCCAAACTGTCCCCCAGGGTCACCCGTGGGGTCCCCAAACTGTCCCCAGGGTCACCGGCGGGGTCCCCAGCTGTCCCCAGCTGGGGGAGGTGACAATGCCATGAAGGGGTCACGTCGTGTCCCCACAGGACCCCGTCCCCAGGGCCACCAGCCTGTCCCCAAAGCCACCAGGACCCCGTCCCCAGGGCCACCAGCCTGTCCCCAAAGCCACCAGGGCTCTGTCCACAGAGCCACCAGGCTGTCCCCAGAGCCACCAGGACCCTCTCCCCCCAGAGTCACCAGCCTGTCCCCAAAGCCACCAGCCTGTCCCCAAAGCCACCAGGGCCCTGTCCCCAAAACCACCAGGACCCTCTCCCCAGAGCCACCAGGCTGTCCCAAAGCCACCAGCCTGTCCCCAAGGCCAGCAGGACCCAGGTGTCCCCACACCGTGTCCCCACACCTGCCCTGGACACCGCGGCGTGTCCCCTGTCCCCTGCCCGCGCTGGTGGCTTTGCTGTCGCGGTCCCACCCCCGCGCGGTGACACCTCCGTCCCCTCACTGTCCCCTCACTGTCCCCTCACTGTCCCCTCCTTCCCCAGAACGGGATAGCGGCGCTCGCGGCTCCTTCCAAACGCCCCCCAAAAAACCCCAAAAAAATCCCCAAATGGCCTCGGTGACGCGCGCGGAGGGGGTGGCGGGGGTGGCAGAGGTGGCGGGGTGGCTGTCCCCGCTGTCCCCGCTGTCCCCCACCCCCCCGTCCCCCCCCCCCAGCGCTGCCGGCCCCGCCCGGCGCGTTCGTTAATTAATTATTAAAGGCAATCAAGCATTTCCAAGCAGCCGCGGCCCCGGCGCTTCCAGGAAAGCGGCGGCCCCGGGAGGGCCCCGGGCACGGCCCTGAACGGGGGGGCGGGGGGGGTTTGGGGACCCCCACCCCACAGCGGGGACACCGCCCGCGTCACCCCCGAGCCGCTCAGGGGGTCGGTGCCAACCCCCTTGGGGACATCGCGGTGGCATCGGGGACACGAGGGGAGTGGGGGGTTTAGAGGGTCCTGGGTGCCACCCAAGGGTGGGGACACCTGGGGACATCCAGACCACGGTGGTGACCCCTTGGGGACATCGTGGTGGCCTTGGGGACACACGAGGGGATGGGGTCCTGCCAGGATCCTGACAGTGCCAACCCCCCTGGGGACACTGCGGTGGCCTTGGGGACACGTGGGGAGTGGGGGGGGGGCGGTTTAGAGGGTCCTGGGTGCCCCTGGGTGGGGTCTCCTGGGTGGGGACCCCACGTGTGCCACCTGGGGACATCCAGACCACAGTGGTGACCCCTTGGGGACATCGCGGTGGCCATGGGGACACACGAGGGGATGGGGTCCTGACAGGATCCTGACAGTGCCAACCCCCCTTGGGGACATCCCGGTGGCATCAGGGACACACGGGTGGGGGGGGTTTAGAGGGTCCTGGGTGCCACCCACGGGGGGGGACACCTGGGGACATCTGGACCACGGTGGTGACCCCTTTGGGGACATCGCGGTGGCATCAGGGACATGAGGGGAGTGGGGGGTTTAGAGGGTCCTGGGTGCCACCCACGGGTGGGGACACCCGGGGACATCCAAATCGTGGTGGTGACCCCTTGGGGACATCACGGTGGCATCAGGGACATGAGGGGAGTGGGGGGTTTAGAGGGTCCTGGGTGTCACCCACGGGTGGGGACACCTGGGGACATCCAGACCGCGGTGGTGACCCCTTGGGGACATCGTGGTGGCCTTGGGGACATGCGGGGGAGTGGGGTCCTGACAGGATCCTGACAGTGCCAACCCCCTTGGGGACATCGCGGTGGCCTTGGGGACACACGGGGTGGGGCAGGGGGGTCGCTGGTGTTTGTGGGACACCCCACAGGTGATGTCCCCAGGCGTGGCACCGCCAGCAGGGTGACACGCGCCCAGCTGCCACCGGGGGTGGCACTCGCACCCCGAGCTGCGGGCGGGTGACACGTCCCTGTGTCACCACAGGGTGACACGTCCCTGTCACCGCCGCCAGCCCCTGGGTGTGTCCCCGCAGAGGTCCCGGGGGAGTTTTTGGGGACACAGTGACCCCAAATCCCACCCCCACCCCCCACCCCACTGCTGTCCCCTCAGCGCCACATTGTCACCACCCCCTGCCACCCCCGCGGTGGCTGTCACCACGCTGGGGTCCCTTTTTTTGGGAAGAGGGGGGGCGGGGTTTTCCCTGAGGTTTTCCAGCGTCCTGAAGTTTTTTGGGGGCACCCCAGGGAGGCCCGGTGGGGCCTGAGGGACAGCCCGAACCCCGCGGAGGGGACAGGGGACAGCAGGACAGGGGACAGCGGGACAGGGGACAGGGGACAAGAGTGGTGGCACAGGAGAGGGGACACCGAGCCCTCTGGGAATGGGATTTGAGCTCCCCGGGAATGGGATTTGAGCCCCGCATGAAGGGCAGGGAATGGGATTTGAGCCCCTTGGGAATGCAGGGAATGGGATTTGAGCCCCTTGGGAATGGGATCTGAGTCCCCCAGAAGGGCAGGGAATGGGATTTGAGTCCCCTTGGAATGGGCAGGGAATGGGATCCATGGAGCCCTGAAAAGGGGGATCCTGGAAAAGGGCCGGGAATGGGATCTGAGCCCCCTGGAAAAAGAAGGGAATGGGATTTGAAACCCCTGGAAAAGGGCAGGGAATGGGAACTGAGCCACCTGGGAATGCAGGGAATGGGATCTGAGTCCGCTGGGATAAGCAAGGAATGGGATTTGCATCCCCTGGGAAAAGCAGGGAATGGGATCTGAGCCCCTCGGGAATGGGATTTGAGCCCCCCAGGAGGGCAAGGAATGGGATTTGAGACCTCTGGAATGCAGGGGAATGGGATTTGAGTCCCCTGAAAAAGGGCAGGGAATGGGATCTGAGCCCCCCAGAAGGGGATTTGAGACCCGCAGGAGGGCAGGGAATGGGATTTGAGACCTCTGGGAATGCAGGGAATGGGATTTGAGGCCCCGGGGATGGATTTGAGACCCTTGGAATAGGGCAAGGAATGGGATCTGAAACCCCTGGAAAAGGGCAGGGAATGGGAATCGAGCCCCCTAGGATGGGACAGGGAATGGGATCTGAGACCCCTGGGAAAGGCAGGAATGGGATCCATGGAGCCCTGAACCCCCTGGGAATGCAGGGAATGGGATTTGAGCCCCTCGGGAATGGGATTTGAGCCCCTTGGGAAGGCAGGGAATGGGATTTGAGTCCCCGGGGATGGGATTTGAGATCCTTGGAATAGGGCAGGGAATGGGATCCATGGAGCCCTGAACCGCCTTGGGAAAGGGCAGGGAATGGGAATTGAGAACTCTGGGAAAAGCAGGGAAAGGGATCCATGGAGCCCTGAAAAGGGAGATCCTGGAAAAGTGCAGGGAATGGGAATCGAGCCCCCTGGGAAAAGCTGGGAATGGGATCTGAGCCCCCCAGGAGGGCAGGGAATGGGATTTGAGTCCCCTGGGAAAAGCAGGGAATGGGAATTGAGTCTCCTGGGAAAGGCAGGGAATGCGCTTTGAGTCCCCTGGGAATGCAGGGAAAGGGATCCATGGAGCCCTGCAAAAGGGGGATCCTGGAAAAGTGAAGGGAATGGGATTTGAGTCCCCTGGGAAAGGTAAGGAATGGGATTTGAGTCTCCTGGAAAAGCTGGGAATGGGATCTGAGCCCCCAGAAGGGCAGGGAATGGGATTTGAGTCCCCTGGAAAAGGGCAGGGAACGGGATCCATGGAGCTCTGAAGCCCCTGGAAAAGGCAGGGAATGGGAATTGAGTCCCCTGGGAAAGGCAGGGAATGGGATTTCAGCCCCATAGAAAAACAGGGAATGGGATCTGAGACCCCTGGGAAAAGCAGGGAAAGGGATTTGAGTCCCCTGGAAAAGGGCAGGGAATGGGATGCATGGAGCCCTGAACCCCCTGGGAAAGGCGGGGAATGGGATTTGAAACCCCTGGGAAAGGCAGGGAATGGGAATCAAGCCCCCTGGGAATGCAGGGAATGGGATTTGAATCTGCTGGGAAAAGCTGGGAATGGGATTTGAGCCCTCTGGGAAAAGCTGGGAATGGGATTTGAGTCCCCTGGGAAAAGCAGGGAATGGGATCTGAGCCCCCCGGAAAAGCCCAGGGAACAGGCACAGATCCCATTCCCATCGGCACAAACCCCCGGCAACTGAAATCCATGGGGATGCCCAGGGCACCAGGAATGCCCATGGAACCAGGAATGCCCAAAATGCCCACGGAGCCTGGATGCCCAGGATGCCCACAGCCCCTGGAATACCCACGGACCCCAGAACATTCCCAAAATCCAGGATACCCACAGCTCCTGGAATATCCACAGACCCCAGAACATTCCAAAATCCAGGATGCCCACAGCTCCTGGAATATCCACGGATCCCAGAACATTCCCAAAATCCAGGATACCCACAGCCCCCGGAACGCCCGCAGTGCCTGCGGAATTCGGGGAGATCTCTGGAGCCCACGGAATTTGGGATGCCCAGCCAAGGCTGGCACATCCAGCACAACCCCTGGGATGGCCACAGCCCCGGGAATGCCCAAGAAAACCGGGATGCCCAAAAAAATCGGGATGCCCAAGGAAACCGGGATGCCCAGAGCCCTGGAATGCTCAAGAAAACCGAGATGCCCAAAAAAATCAGGATGCCCACGAAAACCGGGATGCCCAGAGCTCTGGAATGCCCAAGAAAACCGGGATGCCCAAAAAAAATCAGGATGCCCAAGAAAACCAGGATGCCAAAAAAAATCGGGATGCCCACAAAAACCGGGATGTCCGCAAACCTCTGGAACGCCCAGAACCCCCCCGTCCCCAGGACGCCCACAGCCCCCCCTGGGACACCTCCGGCCACCTGGAATTTTCCCCTGGAAGCCCGGGATACCCAACGGACCTCGGGACGCCCCGCGGAGCCCGGGCGATGACGCCCGCGGAGCCCGCGGAGCTCGGCTTTGCGTCCATCCCGGAGCCCCCGGAGACCCCGGGCTGTCTCTGGACCATCCCCGGGTTGTCCCCGGGCTCTCCCCGGGCTCTGCCTGGGCTGTCCCCGAGCTGTCCCAGGACCATCCCCGAGCTGTCCCCGGGTTGTCCACGGGCTCTCCCCGGGCTGCCCCGGGCTGTCCTCGGACCATCCCCGAGCTCTCCCCGGGCTCTCCCCCCCGGAGCCCCCGGGCTGTGCCCAGGCTCTCCCCGAGCTGTCCCCGGGCTCTCCCCGAGCTGTCCCCGGGCTCTCCCCGAGCTGTCCCCAGGCTCTCCCCGAGCTGTCCCCGGACCATCCCTGGGCTGTCCCCGAGCTCTCCCCGGGCTCTGCCTGGGCTGTCCCCCGGGCTCTCCCCGCACCGTCCCCGGCGCCCCCGCACCGCCCCCGGGCTCTTCCCGACCATCCCCGGAGCCCCCGGACCATCCCCGGGCTATCTCCGGGCTCTCCCCGAACTGTCCCCAGTCTGTCCGCAGTCTGTCCCCGAGCTGTCCCCGAGCTGTCCCCTCACCTCTGCGCCGCCGTGCTGGCGTCCAG
Source organism: Phylloscopus trochilus trochilus (assembly GCA_016584745.2). Classification (NCBI taxonomy): domain Eukaryota; kingdom Metazoa; phylum Chordata; class Aves; order Passeriformes; family Phylloscopidae; genus Phylloscopus; species Phylloscopus trochilus. The sequence continues at coordinate 296,186 of WQNJ02000070.1, read as the reverse complement.
GATGCCGGTGCCCTGCAGCCAGCGGCCGGGCGGGGAGCCCCGCGCTCAGCGGCTCCTCCTTCATCGGGACCCCCCCCCCGCGGGGCAGCGCCTCCTGCACCGAGAACATCACCGGGGGGGCTCAGGGGGGACCCCCCCGTCCAGCCCCGGGACCGGACCGGACCGAACCCCCCGCCCCCAGCCCAAGCCAGCCCCCGGGATCAGCACCGGGCAGGTGCGGGGGCCGCCGTCCCGGCCGCCGGGGAAGCGGCATCTGCGGAGGGAAGGGAGGGAGGGAGGGAAGGAGGGAGGGAGGGGGAGAAGGAGGGGGGAGGCTCCGGGGAGGGGAGGGAAGGAGGAGCGGGGGGCGCAGAGCCCGAGAAGTTGGAGCTGGAGGAGCCCCGGAGCCGAGAGAGGGGAGGGGAAGGGGGCGGGGGGCGGCGCGGGGTGGGGGAGAGGGAGGGAGGGAGGGGGAGGGAGGGGTGGGGAGGAGTGGAGGGAGGGATGGGGAGGAAGGAGGAGGGATGGGGGAGGAAGGCTCAGAGGAGAGGAGGGGAGGGAGGGATGGAGGGAGGGAGGCCGGGAGGGAGGAGTGGAGGGATGGAAACGCGGCACCGGAGGGAGGCCCGGAGGAGGAGTAGAAGGGATGGAGGGAGGGAGGGAGGGAGAGGAGGGCGCTTGGAGGAAGGCTCGGAGGAGGAGGAGGAGGAGGAGTGGAGGGATGGAGCGCGGCCCCGGGAGGGATTGGGGAGGCAGGCAGGGAGGGAAGGATGGAGGGAGGGCCGAGGCGCAGGGGAGGAGGAGTGGAGGCCGCCGAGGGCGGGCGGGCTGGGGGGGGCCCGGCCGGGGGCGGGGGCTCGGTTCCGTTTACCGGGCGGGCGGCGGCGGCGGCGGCGGCGGCGGCGCGGGGCGGAGGCAGCAGCGGCGGCGGCGGTAGCGGCAGCAGCAGCAGCAAGGGACGGCCGGGGGTCGGCCCGGGGGTCGGCCCGGGGGTCCCGGGAACGCCATCACCGCCCTCTCCCTCCTCCGCCTCCGCCTCCCCCCGGCCCGGCCGCGGCGGCTGGGCTCGGGCAAGCAGCACCATCAGCAGCAGCAGCGCTCGCTGCTGCCGCCGCCCCGCCGCCGCCGCCGCTGCCGCCGCCGCCCCACCGGCCCGGGCCATCCCGGTACCGCCCGCCGCCGCCGCCGCCTCCCCGGGGAGGCAGGGCCGGAGCCGCCGGGGGAGGCGGGGGCCGCGGCCGGCCAGGCTGACATCATTCCGGGGAGGAGCGGTCCCTCCCCGCGCCGCGCGGGGGGCGCCGGGCACCCCCCACCCCGAGGGGAGACCCCCGGGAGAGACCCCCGGGAGAGTCACGGAGAGGCCCTGGGGAAGTCCGCGAATGGGGGCCGGGAAGTGGACCCCGATGTGTCCCCCCATGAGCCCCGGGGTGACCCCGAAGAGCCCCAAAAATGGCACAAAGTGACCCCAAAGTGTCCCCTCTGAGACACCCTGGGGTGACCCCAAATGGGTGCCAGGGGTGGCACAAAGTGACCCCAAAGTGTCCCCCTGAGACACCCCGGGGTGACCCCAAACAGCCCCAGGGATGGCACAGAGTGACCCCAAAGTGTCCCCTGAGACACCCCGGGGTGACCCCAAATGGGTGCCAGGGGTGGCACAAAGTGACCCCAATGTGTCTCCCAAGACGCCCTGGAGTGACCCCAATGGGTGCCAGAGATGGCCCCAAAGTGACCCCAAAGTGTCCCCTGAGACACCTCGGGTGACCCCAAATAGGTGCCCCAAAGTGACCCCAATGTGTCCCCTGAGACACCCCAGTGTGACCCCAAACAGCCCCAGGGATGGCACAGAGTGACCCCAAAGTGTCCCCTGAGACACCCAGGGTGACCCCAAATAGCCCCAGGGACACTCTGGGATGACCCCAAACAGCCCCAGTGATGGCACAAAGTGACCCCAAAGTGTCCCCTCGGAGTGACCCCAAATGGTGCCAGGGGTGGCACAAAGTGACCCCAATGTGACCCCCAAGACACCTCAGGTGATCCCAAATAGGTGGCACAAAGTGACCTCAATGTGTCCCCCTGAGACCCCTCAGAGTGACCCAAAGGGTGCCAGGGATGGCACAAAGTGACCCCAAAGTGTCCCCCCCGAGACACCCCAGGGTGACCCCAAACAGCCCCAGGAACACTCTGGGATGACCCAAAGAGGCTCTGGACTCTCCCAAAGGAGACCCCACTGGAACCACGGGGACACCCCAGGAGAGGCCCCAAAGTGACCCCAAAGTGTCCCCCAAGATATCCCGGGGTGACCCAAACAGCCCCAGGGATGGCACAGAGTGACCCCAAAGTGTCCCCTCAGACACCCTGGGGTGACCCCAAACGGGTGCCAGGGGTGGCACAAAGTGACCCCAAAGTGTCCCCCAAGACACCTCGGGTGACCCCAACAAGCCCCAGGGATGGCATAGAGTGACCCCAAAGTGTCCCCTGAGACACCCCGGGGTGACCCCAAATAGGTGCCAGGGGTGGCACAAAGTGACCCCAAAGTGTTCCCCAAGACACCCCGGGGTGACCCCAAATAGGTGCCCCAAAGTGACCCCAATGTGTCCCCCAAGACACCCCAGGGTGACCCCGAAATAGGTGCCCCAAAGTGACCCCAATGTGTCCCCAAGACACCCCCAGGGTGACCCCAAAGAGCCCCAAAAATGGCACAGAGTGACCCCAAAGTGTCCCCTGAGACACCTCAGGTGACCCCAAACGGGTGCCAGGGGTGGCACAAAGTGACCCCAAAGTGTTCCCCAAGACACCCCGGGGTGACCCCAAATAGGTGCCCCCAAGTGACCCCAAAGTGTCCCCCAAGACACCCCGGGGTGACCCCAAATAGGTGCCCCAAAGTGACCCCAAAGTGTCCCTGGGGTGACCCCAAACCGCTCCCAGGGTGTCCCAGGGAGACCCCTCCGAATCCCCAGGGACACCCCAGGGTGACCCCAAATCGGTCCCAGGGGTTCCACCTGTCCACGTCCCCGTCCACCCCGGTGTCCCTCTGTCCATCCCCGTGTCCATCTGTCCCTGCTGTCCACCCCAACATCCGGCTGTGCTCACCCCCGTCCATCCCAGTGTCCATCTTGGGTGTCCATGGCCCCGTCTATCCCAGTGTTTGTTATCTTGTCCATCCTGGTGTCCGTCCATCCATCCCTCCATCCATCCGTCCATCCTGGTGTCCGTCCATCCATCCATCCTGGTGTCCATCCATCCATCCATCCATCCATCCTGGTGTCCATGATCCATCCATCCATCCATCCATCCATCCTGGTGTCCATGATCCATCCATCCATCCATCCATCCAGGTGTCCATCCATCCATCCATACCGTCCATCCATCCATCCTGGTGTCCGTCCATCCATCCATCCTGGTGTCCGTCCATCCATCCATCCATCCATCCATCCTGGTGTCCATGATCCATCCATCCATCATCCATCCATCTATTCCAGTGTCCATCTGTCCATCTCGGTGTCCATCCATCCATGCACTCCAGTGTCCATCTGTCCATCCATCTATTCCAGTGTCCATCTGTCCATCCCAATGTCCATCTGTCCATCCATGCACCCATTTCTTTCAGCGTCCATCTGTCCATCCCAGTGTCCACCTGTCCATCCCAGTGTCCATCCATCCATGTGTTACAGTGCCCATCTGCCATGTCCATCCATCCACCTACTCCGGTGTCCATCCGTCCACAGTCCCATCCATCCCAATGTCCATCTCTCCACGCCCCTGCCCATCCCACTGTCTGTCCCTCCTTCCATCATCCATCCATCCATCCCTCTGTCCATCCCTCCATCCATCCCTCTGTCCATCCATCCATGACCCTGTCCATCCCAGCATCCATGTGTCCATCCATCCCTCAGTCTGTCCATCCCAGTGTCCGTCCATCCATCCATCTCAGTGTCCATTTGTCCATCCCAGTGCCCATCCATCCACCCCTCCCTCCCTCCACCCATCCCAGTGTCCATCCATCCCTCCATCCCAGCGTCCATCCATCCATCCATCCATCCATCCATCCATCCATCCATCCCTCCATCCATCCATCTCAGGGTCCATTTGTCCATCCCAGTGTCCATATCGTACATCCCTTCCTCCATCCACCCATCCCTCCATGTGTCCGTCCCAGTGTCCATCCCTGTGTCCATTTGTCCATCCCAGTGACCATCCCAGTGTCCATCCCAGTGTCCATCCACCCATCCCTCCATTTGTCCAACCCGGTGTCCATTTGTCCATCTCAGTGTCCATTTGTCCATCCCAGTGTCCATCCCTCCATGTGTCCACCCCTGAGTCCATTTGTCCATCTCAGTGTCCATTTGTCCATCCCAGTGTCCATCCCTCCATGTGTCCATTCCCGTGTCCATTTGTCCATCCCAGTGTCCATCCACCCCCCCCGACCCCCCAGGACCATCCCCTCTCCCCCATTCCCATTCCCGTTCCCGGTGGGATCCCCTTTGGGATCCGTGCCCTCAGTGTCCCCTCCATGGGACAGCGGGGCTGAGGGGACTTCCGGGGCCACCCCAAACGGGGGAGGGATTTGGGGTCACCGGCCCTCATCCCGCGGGATTCCCATCGGGAATGGGCTGGGGGCTCCTTTCCACATCCCCAGGGCCACCCATCCCTCCATGTGTCCATCCCAGTGTCCATTTGTCCATCCCAGTGTCCATTTGTCCATCCCAGCATCCATCCCTCCATCCCTCCACAAGTCCATCCCAGTGTCCATCTGTCCATCCATCTCTCCATCCATGCACCCATCTGTTCCAGTGTCCATCTGTCCATCTTGGTGTCCATCCATCCATGCATTCCAGTGTCCATCTGTCCATCCAGTGTCCATTTGTCCATCCCAGTGTCCATCCCAGTGTCCATCTGTCCATCCCCGTGTCCATCTGCCCATCCAAGTGTCCATCTGTCCATCCCAGTGTCCATTTGTCCATCCCCATGTCCATCTCAGTGTCCATCTGTCCATCCCCGTGTCCATCTGCCCATCCAAGTGTCCATCTGTCCATCTTGGTGTCCATCCATCTGTCCATCCCAGTGTCCATCTGTCCATTCCAGTGTCCATCCCCATGTCCATCCCTGTGTCCATCCCAAACCCCCCTGGGGGTGACAGAGGTGACAGTGCCACCCTCCCCTGTCCATCCATCCCAGTGTCCATCTGTCCATCCAGTGTCCATCCCAGTGTCCATCTGTCCATCCCCGTGTCCATCCCCGTGTCCACCCCAAACCCCCCTGGGGGTGGCAGAGGTGACAGTGCCACCCTCCCCTGTCCATCCATCCCAGTGTCCATCCCCGTGTCCATCCCAGTGTCCATCTGCCCATCCCCGGTGTCCATCTGCTCATCCAAGTGTCCATCTGTCCATCCCAGTATCCATCCCAGTGTCCATCTGTCCATCCCCGTGTCCATCCCAGTGTCCATCTGTCCATCCCCGTGTCCATCCCAGTGTCCATCTGTCCATCCCAGTATCCATCCCAGTGTCCATCTGCCCATCCCGTGTCCATCTGCTCATCCAAGTGTCCATCTGTCCATCCCAGTATCCATCCCAAGCCCCCCCGGGGGTGACAGAGGTGACAGTGCCACCCTCCCCTGTCCATCCATCCCAGTGTCCATCCCCGTGTCCATCCCAGTGTCCATCTGCCCATTCCCCATGTCCATCTGCCCATCCCAGTGTCCATCCCCGTGTCCATCCCAGTGTCCATCCCAGTGTCCACCCCAAGCCCCCCCGGGGGTGGCAGAGGTGACAGTGCCACCCTCCCCTGTCCGCTGTCACCTCCGGGGGGACCGCGGGGACCCCCCCGCTATCGGCCGGCGGCCCGCTAGGGGGCGCCCTGCGCGTGTGATGATGCAGGGCCACGCCCACGTGGTGACGTCAGAGCCCGCGGGTGAGGGCGGCGGGGGGGGGGCGACCCCAAAATGGGGATGTGAACCCCAAAGTGGGGACGGGAACCCCCAAAGTGGGGATGGGAACCCCAAAGTGGGGCAGGGAAACCCCAAAATAGGGACGGGAAATCCCAAAGTGGGGACGGGAAACCCCAAAGTGGGACGGGAAACCCAAAGCGGGCAGGGAAACCCCAAAATGGGGACGGGAACCCCAAAATGGGCAGGGAAACCCCAAAATGGGGACGGGAACCCCAAAGTGGGGACGGAACCCCAAAATGGGGACGGGAACCCCAAAGTGGGCAGGGAACCCCAAAATGGGCAGGGAAACCCCAAAATAGGGACGGGAACCCCAAAATGGGCAGGGAAACCCCAAAACGGGACGGGAACCCCAAAGTGGGCAGGAAACCCCAAAATGGGCAGGGAAACCCCAAAGTGGGGACGAGAACCCCAAAGTGGGGATGGAACCCCAAAGTGGGGACGGGAACCCCAAAACGGGGACGGGAACCCCAAAGTGGGCAGGGAAACCCCAAAATGGCAGGGAAACCCCAAAATGGGCAGGGAACCCCAAAGTGGGGACGGTAACCCCAAAGTGGGGACGGGAACCCCAAAGTGGGCAGGGAAATCCCGGACGCCGTGGAGCTGTCGCCCCAAAAAATGGGAGAATTGGCCCCAAAACCGGGCAGGGACACGGCAAAACTGGGAAAATCCCACCAGAGTGGGGAAAGTCATCCCAAAACTGGATCTGGTCACCCCAAAGTGGGCAAATTCACCCCAAAACTGAGAAAATTCACCCCAAAAATGGATTCAGTCACCCCAAACTGGATCCGCTCACCCAAATTGGCCAAATTTAACCCAAAACTGTGCAAATTCACCCCAAAAAAGGATCGTGACCCCAAACTGGGCAATTTCACCCCAAAACTGGATCCAGGAGTCCAAAACTTGATCTGGTCACCCCAAAACTGGGCAAATTTGCCCCAAAATTGGATCCAGTGATCCCGAACTGGATCTGGTCACCCTAAAGTGGGAAAATTCACCCCAAAACTGGGAAATTCACCCCCAAAAATGGATCCAGTCAAGCCAAACTAGGCAAATTCATCCCAAAATTGAATCCAGCCACCCCAAAACTGGACAAATTCACCCCAAAAAATGGATCCAGTCACCCCAAACTTGACAAATTCATCCTGAACTGGACCTGGTCATCCAAAAATGGGCAAACTCACCCAAACTGGATCTGGTCACCCTAAACTGGACAAATTCACCCCAAAAATGAATCCAATCACCCAAACTTGATCCAATCACCCCAAACTGGCCAAGTTCACCCCAAAACTGGGCAAATTCACCCTCAAAAATGGATCCAGTGATCCCAATTGGATCTGGTCACCCTAAACTGGGAAAAATCACCCCAAAAACTGTGCAAATTCACCCCAAAAATGGATCCAGTCACCCCCAACTTGATCTGGTTCCCCCAAAACCGGGCAAATTGACCTCAAAAATGGATCCACTCAACCCAAAACTGGTAAAATTAACCCCAAACTGGGCAAAATAACCCAAACTGGGCAAATTCCCCCCAAACTGGACAAATTCACCCCAAAACCAGGAAATTCACCCCAAACTGGGCAATTTCACCCCAAAAAATGGATCCAGTCACCCCAAACTGGATCTGGTCACCCTGAAGTGGGAAAATTCACCCAAAACCGGGAAATTCACCCAAAACAGAACAAATTCACCCTAAAATGGGGAAAATCACCCCAAAAATGGATCCAGTCACCCCAAACTGGGCAAATTCACCCCCACAGTGTCACCGACACAGCCCGGGTGTGTCACCGGCACCCCCACAGTGTCACCAACACCCCTCTGGTGACACCGACACACCTCCAGTGTCACCAATACAGCCTTGGGGTGCCACCAACACCCCCTGAGTGTCACCAACACCTCCTGAGTGTCACCGACACCTCCCTGGTGTCACCGACACCCCCTGGGTGACATCGACACACCTCCAGTGTCACCAAGACACCACCGAGAGTCACCGACACTCCTCTGGTGACACCGACACAGCCCTGGGGTGTCACCAACACCCCCTCCCCCCGGGTGTCACTGTCACCCCCCCAGTGTCACCAACACCCCCGGGTGACACTGACACCACCCCCGCCCCAAAGGAAAAAAAAAGTTCGGGTGTTTCAGCTCAGAATTGGGTTTTTTTGGGGTTTTTGGGGGGTTTTGGGGTTTTTTTTTTGCGGGGGTTCCTGGGTTTTTTTGGGAGGGGGTTGGGGTTTTTGGGGTTTTTTTTGGGTTTGGGGGGCACTTTTTGGGAGGTTTGTGGGGGTTTTGGGGGTTTTTGGAGAGTTTTTTGGGGGTTGTGGAGGGGTTTGGGGGGGGTTGGGGGGGTTGGGGTTTTTCGATGGTTTTTGGAGGGGGGGGGTTGGGGGGGTTTTTTGGGGGTTTTTTGGGGGGCCCCAAACGGTTCTGGGGTTGGTGAAAAGCCGAGTTCCCGATGATCCCGGTGTTCCCATGGATTGATTCCCCATTCCAGGGGGTCCTGACCTTTTAGGGGAAGGGAGGAGCGGGATGGGGCCAGAGACCCCAAAATTTTCTGGGGTTTGGGATTTCTGAGGCCAGGTTGGGATGGGAATTGGGGCTGATGGGATTTGGGGTCGATTTGGATTTGGGGCCGATGGGATTTGGGGCCGATGGGATTCGGGTCGATGGATTTGGGATCGAGGGGGTTTGGGATCGAGGGGGTTTGGGATCGACGGGGTTTGGGGCCGATGGGGTTTGGGGCCGATGGGGTTTGGGGCCGATGGGGTTTGGGGTCGATGGGATTTGGGGTCGCTTCCCAACCCGAACCGTTCCGGGGTCCCGGAGAAGCCAGAGGGACCCTCCCGGGTGGGGATGGGGTCGGGGAGTTGGATCCCGCTGGGATTTTGGGGTTTCTCTGGGATTTCAGGGTCTGAGGGTGGGAGAAGCAAATTGGGGTCGAGAGGGGTTGGGGTGGAACTGTGGGGGCAGGGACACGGGGATATAGGGACACTAGGATATAGGGACACGGGGACACAGGGATATAGGGATATAGGGACACGGGGATATGGGGATATAGGGACACAGGGATATAGGGACACAGGGATACAGGGACTCGGGGACACAGGGACACGGGGACACAGGGACACGGGGACACAGGGATATGGGGTTATAGGGACACGGGGATACAGGGACATGGGGTTATAGGAACTCGGGGACACAGGGACATGGGGATATAGGGACACAGGGATACAGGGATATAGGGACACCGGGATATAGGGACACGGGGACACAGGGATACAGGTACACGGGGTTATAGGGACACAGGGATATAGGGACACTGGGATACAGAGACTCAGGGATATAGGGACTCACGGATACAGGGACACAGGGACACGGGGACAGGGATGGGGCTGGGGCCAGAGGGAGAGGAAACGAGTTCAGGATCTGGACAGCGACTGGGACAAGGTCAGGGACAGGGACAGGTTAAGGGACAGGGACAGTCAGGGACAAGGATGAGAGACAGGATGGGGGACGGACAGGGACAGACACAAGGACAGACATGGGGACATGGAACAGTCCAGGGACAGGGTCAGGATTGGGGACAGGGACAAGGATGGGGACAGGATCAGGGACAGGATCAGGGACAGACACTGGACATGGACCGGGACAGGGTCAGGACTGGGGACAGGGACAAGATCGGGGACAGGGCCAGGGACAAGTGCAGTGGCAAGGAACAGAGAGAACCAGGGACAAGGATGGGGACAGGGACAAATTCAGGGACAGGACAGAGTCAGGGACAAAGATGGGGACAGGTCAGGGACAGGGGTCAGCGTCAGGGACAAGGATGGGGACGGGGTCAGGGACAGGGACAAGTTCAGTGACAGCATCAGGGACAGGGACAGAGCAGGGGATTGGGACAGGGACAAGTCCAGTGGCTGGCAGGGTAAAGGACAGGGAGAGAGTCAGGGACAAGGATGGGGACAGGGTTGGGGACACTCAGGGACAGTCAGGGACAGGGACCGGTCCAGGGACAGGGTCAGAGACAAGGCAGGGACTGGGACAAGCTCAGTGACAGGGTCAGGACAGCGAGGGACAGGGATGGGGACAGGGACAGAGCAACAAGGATGGAGACAGAGTGAGAGACAATGAGGGGGACAGGGATGGGAACAAGGACAGGAACAAGTGACAGGGTCAGGGACAGAGGGACAAGGATGGGGACAGTCAGGGACAGGTTCAGTGACAGGGTCAGGGACAGAGGGACAAGGATGGGGACAGGATCAGGGACAAGTTCAGGGTCAGGGACAGTGAGGACAAGGGTGGGCACAGGGTCAAGGACAGAGACAGGGGACGGAGTCAGGGACAAGGATGGGACAGGGCTGGGGACAGACAGGGACCAGTCCAGGAACAGGGTCAGAGTCAGGGACCAGGGCAGGGACAGGTTCAGTGACAGGGTCAGGGACAGTGAGGGACAGAGTGAGGGACAAGGATAGGGGACAGGGAACAAAAACAGGAACAAGTGACAGAGTGAGGGACAGAGGGACAAGGGTGGGGACAGGATCAGGGACAGGGACAAGTTCAGGGTCAGGGACAGTGAGGACAAGGGTGGGGAGAGGGACGTAGTCAGCGACAAGGATGGGGACAGTCAGGGACAGGTTCAGTGACAGGGTCAGGGAGGGACAGGGATGGGGACAGGATCAGGGACAGGGTGAGGGACAGAGGGACAGGGATGGGGACAGTCAGGGACAGAGGGACAGGGACAAGTTCAGGGTCAGGGACAGAGGGACAAGAGTGGGGACAGGGACAAGGACAGAGACAGAGATGGAGTCAGGGACAGAGGGACAAGAGTGGGGACAGGATCAGGGACAGGGGACAGAGGGACAAGGATGGGCACAGGGACAAGGATGGGAGAAAGACAGGGACAGGGACAGTGACAAAGCCCAGTCCCTCTGTCTCCTCTGCCTGTCCCCTGGGGGGGCGTGGGGGACACGCGTGACGCCGCGCAGGTGGCAGCGGGTGGCAGCGCGGGTGGCAGGAACAGCTCGGTTCCTGTTCCCTGGCGGGCAGGGCGCAGGAAGCCGGGGGAGGGGGGTGGCCAGCAGCCCGTCCCTGTCCCCAGAGTGTCCCCAAGGCGTCCCCGAGGCCACGGCCGACAGCCCGGACCTGTACGAGACCCTGGAGATCCGGTACCCGCCGCACCGGGCCCGCGGCCAGCCCGGCCGCCGTGTCCCGGTGTCCCCTCTGTCCCTCCCCTCTGTCCCCGCTGTCCCTCCCCTCTGTCCCCGCTGTCCCCGCTGTCCCTCCCCGCTGTCCCCGCGGTGCCACGCGTGTCGCCGGGCGCTGGGCACGGCCGCGCTGCTGCTGCTGCTGGCGGCGGCCACGGCGGCGCTGGGCACCCTCTGTGAGTGGGGACAGAGGGGACAGCGGGGGCAGGGAGCGGGGACAGAGGGGACAGCGGGGAGGGACAGAGGGGACAGCGGGGAGGGATAGGAGGGGACAGCGGGGACAGAGGGGACCGAGGGGACCGAGGGGACCGAGGGGAGGGACCGAGGGGAGGGACAGAGCGGGGACAGCGACAGGGAGCTGGGACAGAGGGGACAGCGGGGAGGGACAGAGAGGACAGCGGGGAGGGACAGCGGGCACAGAGGGGACAGCGACAGGGAGCGGGGACAGAGGGGACAACGGGGAGGGACAGCGGGAACAGAGACGGGGAGCGGGGACAGGGTGGGGAAAAGGGGCGGTAGGGGGATCGGGGGCTGGGGAGGGGTCGGGAGCGGGATGGGGACGGGGAAAGGGGCTGAGGAGGGAGCTGGGGACGGGGTGGGAGTGGGAATGGAAGCGGGGCTGGGGGGGCTTGGGAAAGGGGGGTGGGGATTGGGAATGGGATCGGACTGGGCAGGGAGCTGGGAGAGGGATTGGGAAAGGGACTGAGAGCGAGTGGGACTGGGGGCTTGGGAGGATCGGGAATGGGACTGGGAATGGGCGGGGGGCTGGGAACGGGTGGGATGAGGGTTGGGACAGAGGCTGCGAGTGGGGAGGGGGCGGCTGGGGAGGGGTTGGGAGCGGGGCCCGGGGTCTGTGGAGGAGCTGGGGAGGGGGCTGGGAGCGGGATTGGGATGGGGAGGGGGCTGGAATGGTCCGGGCACGGCAGGGGGCTCCGGGCAGGGGCAGGGCTGGGGGGGTCCGGGCAGGGGTCCCGGGCAGCCGGGGGTCCCCGGGCAGGGGCAGGGGGCTCCGGGCACGGAGCTCCGGGCAAGGGCAGGGGGCTGCAGCGGGGCCGGGGGTCCGGGCAGGGCTCGGGGGGTCCCCTCCCGGCGCTGTCCCCCACCCCAAGGTGGGCACAGCCAGGCAGGGCTGAGGGGATCTCCGGGTCGGGGGTCTCAGGGAGGGGACAGGAGGGGACAGGGAGGGGACAGGGCCCCCCAGGCAGGGTGGGGGGTCCCGTCACGGCCGTGTCCCCCCTCCCCAGACGCGCAGAGCCGGGGGGAGCTGCGGCGGCGCGGGCGGAGCTGGCAGCGGCCACCGACCCCCTGTGGCCCGAGCCCGACGGTGAGGGACCCCCGGCGCTGGCGCTGTCCCCAAGATGTCCCCAAGATGTCCCCAAGATGTCCCCAAATCCCGTCTCGTCCCACAAATCCTGTTCTGGCCCCAAATCCTGTCCCCAACCCACAGTCCCTGTCCCCACAGTCTGTCCCCAGCCTGTGTCCCCTGTCCCCAAACTCTGTTCTCCCAGCTCTGTCCCCAAATCCTGTCCCCAACCCACAGTCTCTGTCCCTGTCCCACAGTCTGTCCCCAGACCTTGTCCCCTGTCCCCAAACTCTGTTCCCAGCTCCTGTCCCCAAGCCGTCCCAGCCGTAGTCTCTGCCTGTGTCGCCAAATCTTGTCCCCAACCCACAGACCGTCCTTCACCTGTCCCTGTCCCCAAACTCTGTCCCCAGCCCCTGTTCCCAAATCCTGTCCCCAACCCACAGTCCCTGTCCCAGTCCCCTGTCCCCAAACTCTGTTCTCCCAGCTCCTGTCCCCAACCTTGTCCCAGCCCGTAGTCCCTGCCTGTGTCACCAAATCTTGTCCCCAACCCACAGACCGTCCTTCACCTGTCCCTGTCCCCAGCCCTTGTCCCTTGTCCCCAAATCCTGTCCCCAGTCCATGTCCCCAAATCTTGTCCCCAGCCCTTGTCCCCAAACTCTGTTCCCAGCTCCTGACCCCAAATCCTGTCCCCAAATCCTGTCCCCAACCCACAGTCCCTGTCCCCAAACTCTGTCCCCAGCCCCCTGTCCCCTAAATGCTGTCCCCAGCCCATGTCCCCAAATCTTGTCCCCAGCCCGGAGTCCCTGTCCCTTGTCCCTGTCCCCAGACCCTGTCCCCAAACTCTGTTCTCCCAGCTCCTGTCCCCAAGTCCTGTCCCCAGCCTGTGTCCCCTGTCCCCAAACTCTGTTCCCAGCTCCTGTCCCCAACCTTGTCCCCAGCCCGTAGTCCCTGCCCCTGTCCCCAAATCCTGTCCCCAACCCACAGTCCCTGTCCCCTGTCCCCAGGCCGTGTCCCCTGTCCCCACACCCAGCTCCTGTCCCCCGTCCCCACAGGTGACAACCCTTCGGCGGCACAGCGGCGGCAGGATTGGCTCGGTGGGTGACACGGGGGGAGGTGACAGCAATGTCGCCGTGTCCCCACGCGGGGCGGTGGCTGCAGGGAGGTGACACGGGGGGAGGTGACAGCAATGTCGCAGGAGCAGGTCAGGCTGGGGACACCACCCCCCCCCCCACGGGGGACAGGGGCCACGCCTGGCCTGGCCCGCTCTGTCCCCTCCCGCCTGAGAGGAGGCTGCCCCCAAATCCTGTTCTGTCCCCAAACCCTGTCCCCAAACCCTGTCCCCAAATGCTGGCCTGTCCCCAGACCCTGTCCCCAAACCCTGTCCCCAAATGCTGGCCTGTCCCAGACCTTGTCCCCAAATGCTGGCCTGTCCCCAGACCCTGTCCCCAGTCCCCATCCCCAAACCCTGTCCCCAAGCTGTGCCCCCAAATCCCGGGCACAGCCCCTGTTCCCAACTCCTCTCCTGTCCCCAAATCCTGCTCATGGCCCCTGTCCCCAAGCCCTGTCCTGTCCCCAAACTCTGTCCTGTCCCAAAATCCTGCTCACAGCCCCTGTCCCAACCCCTGTCCTGTCCCCATAGCCCTGTCCTCAAATCCCAGTCAAAGCTCCTGTCCCCAAATCCCGGGCACAGCCCCTGTCCCCAAATCCTGTCCTGTCCCCAACCCCTGTTTTGTCCCCAAATCCCAGGCACAGCCCCTGTCCCCAACCCCTGTCCTGTCCCCAAGCCTGTCCCGTGTCCCCTCCCACCTGTGCCCCTTTCCCTGCCCGTGGTTGTCCCCAACCCTTTGTCCCCAGCCCCTCCTACCTGCGCCTCCTCCCCCTCCCTTCCCCTGTCCCCTCCCCTGTCGCCTGCCACACCTCCCTTGTCCCCTCCCCTGTCCCCATATCCCTTCACCTGTCCCCCTTCCTACTCCATCCTACCTGTCCCCCTATCCCCTGTCCCCTCCCCTGTCCCCTCTCTCACTCGTCCCCCCATCCCACCTGTCCCCTCCCGTGTCCTCGTGTCCCCTCATCTGTCCCCGTGTCCTCTGTCCCCCTCTCCACCCTGTCACCTGTCCCCCCTCCCCACCCCATCCCACCCGTTCCTCTTGTCCCCTGTCCCCTCCCCTGTCCCTCTCCCACTCCATCTTACCTGTCCCCACTTCCCACCCCATCCTCCCTGTCCCCTTCCGTGTCCCCTCCCCTGTCCCCGTGTCCCCTATTCCCCTGTCCCTGTGTCCCATCACCTGTCCCCATGTCCCCTTTCCCCTGTCCCTGTGTCCCCAATTCCCGTGTCCCCATGACCCTATTCCCCTGTCCCCGTGTCTCCTATCCCGTGTCCCATCACCTGTCCCCCGTGTCCCCTCCCCTATTCCCCTGTCCCCATGTCCCCTGTCCCCGTGTCCCCTCACCTGTCCCCGTGTCCCCTATTCCCCTGTCCCCGTGTCCCCTATTCCCCTGTCCCCTCCCCTGTCCCCATGTCCCCTATTCCCCTGTCCCCTATTCCCCTGTCCCCTCCCCTGTCCCCGTGTCCCCTATTCCCCTGTCCCCATGTCCCCTCACCTGTCCCCTCCCCTATTCCCCTGTCCCCGTGTCCCCTATTCCCCTGTCCTCGTGTCCCTGTCCCCGTGTCCCCTATTCCCCTGTCCCCGTGTCCCATCACCTGTCCCCGTGTCCCCTATTCCCCTGTCCCCGTGTCCCATCACCTGTCCCCGTGTCCCCTATTCCCCTGTCCCCATGTCCCCTGTCCCCGTGTCCCCTATTCCCCTGTCCCGTGTCCCCTGTCCCCGTGTCCCCTGTCCCCGTGTCCCCTATTCCCCTGTCCCCATGTCCCCTATTCCCTGTCCCCGTGTCCCCTGTCCCCGTGTCCCCTCCCCTGTCCCCGTGTCCCCCGTCCCCGTGTCCCTTGTCCCCGTGTCCCCTATTCCCCTGTCCCCGTGTCCCTATTCCCCTGTCCCCGTGTCCCCATGTCCCCTATTCCCTGTCCCCGTGTCCCCTGTCCCCGTGTCCCCCTATTCCCCTGTCCCCGTGTCCCCATGTGCCCTGTCCCGTGTCCCCATGTCCCCTGTCCCCGTGTCCCCTATTCCCCTGTCCCCGTGTCCCCTATTCCCCTGTCCCCGTGTCCCCTTCCCTGTCCCCTATTCCCCTGTCCCCGTGTCCCCTCCCCTGTCCCCGTGTCCCCTGTCCCCGTGTCCCCTATTCCCCTGTCCCCCTATCCCCGTGTCCCTGTCCCCATGTCCCCCAAAACCACTGGGATCCCCCCCTTTCCCAGGGATCCCCCCCAGCTGTCCCCAACCCCAATCCCAGCCCCCCCCTCACCCCACCCCCACCCCAAATGTCCCCAAATCCCGGGGTCACCCTCCTCCCCCTCCCCCACCCCCCAAACCTGTCCCATCCCCCACCCCCCGATGATATTTTGGGGTTTCGCAACCCCTCCCCCCCCCAAGGGACATTTTGGGGACGCCCCCCCCCCCAAATTAACCACTGAGCAGAGAACGAATTAAATTGAAATAAAATTGATTTAAATAAGAGAAAAGGAAATAAAAAACCCAAATACACCCAAATAATCCTCAATTAACCCCTCCCCAAAGGAAATCCCCCAAAAAACCCCAAAAGAAATTCAAATAATGCCCCAAATGCCAAAAAAGGATAAAATGCAAAAAAAAAAAAAAAAAATCCCACACAAATAAGGCCAAAATAACACTCAAAAAACCCCAAAATTCCCCCCCAAAATCCCAATTTTTTCTCCCAAAAATCCCAAAACTTCCCCCCCAAAGTTCCCAAACTTTCTCACAAAAAACCCAAAAACTCTTCCCAAATAAATCGCAAAATTTCCCACTAAAGAATCCCAAAATTTCCCCCCCAAAAATCCCAAAGATTCCAAAACTTTTCCCAAAAAATCCCAAAAATCCCAAAATTTCTCCCAAAAACATCGCAAAATGTCGCCTCAAAAAATCCCAAAACTTTCCCCAAATAATCCCAATTTTTTCCCACAAAAAACCCCAAAACTCCTCACAAAAATCCCAAAATTTCCCCCAAAAATCCCAAAACTTTCTCCCCCAAAATCCCAAAAATTTCCCCAAAAATTCCCGAAACTCCTCCCAAAAAAATCCCAAAATTTCCCCCCAAAATCCCAAAAATTCCCCCCCCAAAATCCCAAAACTTCCCCCCAAAAAATCCCAATTTTTCCCACAAAAAAACCCGAAAACACCTCCCAAAAATCCCAAAACTTTTGCCAAAAAAAATCCCAAAATTTCCCTCCAAAAGTCCCAAAAATTTCCAGCAAAAAAAACCCCAAACTCCTCCCAAAAAATCCCAACATTTCTCCCCCAAAATCCCAAAATTTTTCCCCCCAAATCCCAAAACTTTCCCCAAAAAATCCCAAAACTTTCCCCAAAAAATCCCAAAACTTTCCCGCAAAAATCCCAAATTTTTCCAGAAAAAAGCCACAAAACTCCTCCCAAAAAAATCCCAAAAATTTCCCCCAAAAATCCCAAATTTCTCCTCTAAAAATCCCAAAAATTTCCAGCAAAAAAAACCCCAAAACTCCTCCCAAAAATCCCAAAATTTCCCCCAAAAAAATCCAAAAAATCCCCCCCAAAAAATCCCAAATCTCTCCTACAAAAGAACCCAAAGCTCCCCAAAAATCCCAAACCTCCCTGAAAAAATCCCAAATTTTTCCCACAAAAACCCGAAAACTCCTCCCAAAAATCCCAAATTCCCTCCCCAAAAAATCAAACCCTGGAAGGGGAACGGGAAATCCCGGGAATTGAGGGTGGGAAATCTTGGAGGGAAAGGGTGGGAAACCCTGGGAATGGAGAGTGGAAAATTCTGGAATGAAGGGCGGGAAAATCTGGGAGAAAAGGCCGGGAAATCCTGGGAGAAAAGTCAGGAAAATTCTGGAATGAAGGGCTGGAAATCCCAGGAATTGAGGGCGGGAAATCCCAGGAAAGGAGGGCGGGAAACCCCATGAAGGGAGGCAGGAAAATCCTGGGATGGAGGCCAGGAAATCCGAGGGAATGAGGCAGGAAAATCCCGGGAATTGAGGGCGGGAAACCGTGGGAAAGGAGGCAGGGAAATCCTGGAATTGAGGGCGGGAAATCCTGGGAATGGAGAGTGGGGAAATCTGGGGAAAAAAAAAAGATGGAAAATTTTGGGAAAGGAGGCAGGAAAAGTCCCGGGAATTGAGAGTGGGAAATCTTGGGAAAAAATGGGTGGGAAATTCTGGGATTGAAGCTGGGAAAATCTTGGAGGAAAAAGGGTGGGAAACCCTGGGAAAAGAGGGGGAAAAACCCT
Source organism: Phylloscopus trochilus trochilus (assembly GCA_016584745.2). Classification (NCBI taxonomy): domain Eukaryota; kingdom Metazoa; phylum Chordata; class Aves; order Passeriformes; family Phylloscopidae; genus Phylloscopus; species Phylloscopus trochilus. The sequence goes on along the minus strand of WQNJ02000070.1, from coordinate 278,425 downwards.
GGGAATTGAAGGCAGGAAGTCCTGGGAATTGAGGGCGGGAAATCCTGGGAAAGGAGGCCAGAAAATCCTGGAGATATATATATATTTAATTTCCTGATTTTTTTCCAGATTTTTTTTAAATTCCTGATTTTTTTCCCCAGATTTTTCCAGAAAAAAATTCCTGATTTTTCTCCAGATTTTTCTTTAAATCCTGATTTTTTTCCAGATTTTTCTGAAAAAAATCCTGATTTTTTACAGATTTTTTCCCCAAAAATCCTGATTTTTCCTCAAAATTTTCCAAAAAAAAATTCCTGATTTTTCTCCAGATTTTTTAAATTCGGATTTTTTTCCTAGATTTCTCTTAACAATTTCCTGAATTTTTACAGATTTTTTTTTCTAAAATTCCTGATTTTTTCCAGATTTTTTTTAAAAAATTCCTGATTTTTCCCCAAATTTTCAAAAAAAAAAATTCCTGATTTTTCCTCCAGACTTTTTTTAAATCCTGATTTTTCCCCAGATTTTTCTGAACAATTTCCTGATTTTCTCCAGATTTTTTTTTAAAAAAATCCGGATTTTTTCCCCAGATTTTTCCAGAAAAAAAATCCTGATTTTTCTCCAGATTTTTTTTTTAAATCCTGATTTTTTTCCCAGATTTTCTGAAAAAAATCCTGATTTTTTACAGATTTTTTTCCCAAAAATCCTGATTTTTCCCCAAATTTCTCAAAAAAAAAAAAAAAATCCTGATTTTTCTCCAGATTTTTTAAACCCGGATTTTTTCTCCCAGATTTCTCTGAACAATTTCCTGAATTTTTACAGATTTTTTTTTCTAAAATTCCTGATTTTTTCCAGATTTTTTTAAAAACTCCTGATTTTTTCCATTTTTTTTCCAAAAAATTCCTGATTTTTCCCAGATTTTTCGAAAAAAATTCCTGATTTTTTCCATTTTTCTAAAATAATTCCTGATTTTTTCCATTTTTTTCCCAAAAAAAATCCTGATTTTTTCCCAAAAAAAATTCCTGATTTTTTTCCATTTTTTCCAAAAAAATCCTGATTTTTCCATTTTTATTCCAAAACAATTCCTGATTTTTTCCTTTTTTTTTTTTCTAAAAATTCCTGATTTTTCCCTGATTTTTTCCATTTTTTCCAAAAAAGTTCTGATTTTTCACATTTTCTTCTAAAATAATTCCTGGGTTTTCCCCAAATTTTTCCCAAAAATTCCTGATTTTTTCCGTTTTTTTCCCAAAAAAATTCCTGATTTTTCCCATTTTTTTCTAAAAAAATTACTGGTTTTTTTCCATTTTTTTCCAAAAAAAAATTCCTGATTTTTCCCAAAATTTTCCCCCAAAAAATCCTGATTATTTCCATTTTTTCCTAAAAAAAATCCTGATTTTTTCAATTTTTTTCAAAAAAAAAAATCCTGATTTTTTCCATTTTTATTCCAAACAATTCTTGATATTTTCCATTTTTTTTCTAAAATATTCCTGATTTTTCCCTGATTTTTCCCATTTCTTTCCTAAAAAATTCCTGATTTTTTCCATTTTTTTCCCCAAAAAATTCCGGATTTTTCCCAGATTTTTCCAAAAAAATTCCTGTTTTTTTCCATTTGTTTCCTAAAAAATTCCTGATTTTTCCCTTTTTTTTTTTTTCTAAAATAATTCCTGATTTTTTTCCAATTTTTTTTTTCCCCCAAAAAAATTCTGGGAATTGAGGGTGAAAAATCTTGGGGGGAAAAAGGCAGGGAAAGCCTGGGAAAGGAGGCAGGAAAATCCCGGAATTGAGGGCGGGAAATTTGGGAATTGAGGCAGAAAAATCCTGGGAAAAGAGGGCGGGAAAATTCTGGAAAAAAAGGCTGGGAAACCTTGGGAATTGGAGGCAGGGAATTCTGGAATGAAGGCTGGAAAATCCCGGGAATTGAGGGTGGGAAATCTTGGGAAACATGGGCAGAAAATCCTGGAATTGAGGGTGGGAAATCCTGGGAATTGAAGGGAAATTCTGGGAATTGAGGGCAGAAAATCCCGGGAATTGAGAGTGGGAGATCTTTGAAAAAAGTGGGTGGAAAATCCTGGGAATTGAGGGTGGGAAATTCTGGGGCAAAAGCCAAGAAAATCCCAGGAATTGAGAGTGGGAGATCTTGGGAAAAATGGGCTGAAAATCCTGGGAATTCAGGGTGGGAAATTCTGGGAATTGAAGGGAAATTCTGGAATTGAGGCAGAAAAATCCTGGAAAAAAGGGCGGGGAAATTCTGGAAAAAAGGCTGGGAAACCTTGGGAATTGAGGGTGGGAAATCCCAAGAATTGAGGGTGGGAAATTCTGGGAGAAAAGGATCGGGAAATCCTGGAAAGGAGGGCAGGAAAATCCCGGGAATTCAGGGTGGGAAATCCTGGGGAACGGAAGGGAAAATTCTGGGAATTGAGGGTGGGAAACCCCGGGAGGGGAAGGGAAACCCGGGGATTTTCCACCCGGGGGGAGAAAATGCGGAATTGTGGGGTTCGGGGGAGGGAGCTGGGGGGCTCCGGAGGGTTCCTGGGGGGGGGGTGGGAATTCCAAGGGCGAGGAAGGAAAAACATCGGAGGGCGAAGGGGGTTTGGTGAGCACGGGGGTTTATTGACAAAAAAAATAAAAATTAAAAAAGAAAAAAAAGAAAAAAAAAAGAAAAGAAAAAGGTTTTTCTCGATTTTGGGGGAGGGGGATTTGGATTTAGGAAAATGGGGATCCAGATTTAGGAAAGGAGGATCCAATTTTAGGGGAGGGAGATCCAAATTTAGGAAAAGAGGGATCCGGATTCAGGAAAAAGAGGATCCAGATTCAGGAAAAGGAGGATCTGGATTTGGGAAAAGGAGGATCTGGATTTAGGAAAAGGAGGATCCGGATTCAGAAAAGGAGGATCCGGATTTGGGAAAAGGGGGATCCCGATTCGGGAAAAGGAGGATCCGGATTCAGGAAAAAGGAGGATCCGGATTAGGAAAAGGAGGATCCGGATTCGGGAAAAGGAGGATCCGGATTCAGGAAAAGGAGGATCCGGATTCAGGAAAAGGAGGATCCGGATTCAGGACAAGGAGGATCCGGATTCAGGACAAGGCAGCTCCGTGGGTGTTTTTTCGGGGGCGGGGCTCACAGGGCCGTGCCCTGCTCGGGCGCCTTGGCCTCGCGGGGGTAGAACTCGGCCAGGACGCTCTCGGGGATGCGCTTGAGCAGCTGCCGGGGGAAGATGCGCAGCAGCTGCCAACCGATGTCCAGAGACTCGAAAATGCTGCGGTTCTCGTAGGGCCCTGCCGGGGAGGGGACCGAGGGAGGGTCTCAGGGCTGGCTGGGGTGGGTGATCCCTGCCGGAATCGCGGCGGGGGGGGGCTCTCCCTGATCCCCCCCAAATCCCCGGATTTTTCCAGGCTCACCCACCCTGGGAGATGAACTGCTTCTCGAACTTGTGCAGGAACTCCAGGTAGAGGAGGTCGTCGGCCGACAGGGCCTCCTCGCCCACCACGGCCTTCATGGCCTGCACGTCCTTGCCGATGGCGTAGCAGGCGTACTGCGGGGGGCAGGGGGTCCGGGCTGGGCAGGGAGCCCACGGGGACACCCAGGGATGGATCCCACCAGACCCAGGTGGATCCAAATCCATCCCAACCCGGCCTTGGGCACTGCCAGGGATCCAGGGACAGCACCAGCCAAGCTGGGAATTCCAGCCCCAGCCAGGAATTGCTGCCCAAGATCCCAGCCCCCAGCTCCCCTTGCCCAGTGGGAAGCCATTCCCTGTCTCCTGTCCCTGCAGCCCTTGTCCCCCAGCCCCTCTCCAGCTCTCCTGGAGCCCCCTGCAGGCACTTGGAGCATTCCCTGGAGTTTTCCCTTTTCAGGGGAACATTCCCAGCTCTCCCAGCCTGGCTCCAGAGCAGAGGGGCTCCAGAATCCTGGAATGGTTTGGCTTGGAAGTGACCCTAAATACCATTCCCACCCCATTCCATGGCAGGGACACTTCCCACTGTCCCAGGTGGATCCAAGCCCCAGGTGTCCAACCTGGCCTTGGACATTCCCAGGGATCCAGAGGCAGCCCCAGCCAAGCTGGGAATTCCAGCCCAGCCAGGAATTCCTGCCCCAATCCCAGCTCAATGTCACTTTTCCCAGTGGGAAGCCATTCCCTGTCTCCTGTCCCTGCAGCCCTTGTCCCCAGCCCCTCTCCAGCTCTCCTGGAGCCCCTGCAGGCACTCGGAGCATTCCCTGGAGTTTTCCCTTCTCCAGGGGAACATTCCCAGCTCTCCCAGCCCTGGCTCCAGAACCCTGGAATGGTTTGGGGCTGAAGGCACCTCAAGGGCGATCCCATTCCCAGCCCATCCATGTCCAGGGACACTTTTCCCTGTCCCAGGCTGCTCCCAGCCCTGTCCAGCCCGGCCTTGGGCATTCCCAGGGATTTGGGGCAGCCCCAGCATTCCCGGGCGCTGGCGCTCACCCTGGGCTCTCCCCACAGCCCAATGAACGATTTGGGGTTTCAAACACCCCGGGGGGCTCGGGGGGGTCCCAAAATCCTGAGTCATCCCAAAATCCTGAGTCATCCCAAAATCCTGAGTCATCCCCAAATCCTGAACCATCCCAAATCCTGAATCATCCCAAAATCCTGATTCATCCCCAAATCCTAAATCATCCCAAAATCCTGAAATATACCCAAATCCTGAATCATCCCAAGACCCCAGTCATCCCCAAATCCTAAATCGTCCCAAAATCCTGAGTCATCCCTAAAATCCTGAGTCATCCCCAAAATCCTGAATCATCCCAAATCCTGAATCATCCCAAATCCTGAATCATCCCAAAACCCCAGTCATCCCCAAATCCTAAATCATCCCAAAATCCTGAATCATCCCCAAAATCCCGAATCATCCCAAAGTCTTGAGTCATCCCAGAATCAGAGCTCCCCTCTGGCCATTCCCAGGGCTCTGAGGATTCCCTGGGATTTTCCCTTCTCCAGGGGAACATTCCCAACTCTCCCAGGCTGGCCCCAGCCCTCGGAACATCTCCAGAACCTCCTCTGGAACATCTCCAGCAGCTCCAGGTCCCACTGAATTTGGGATCCAGGAGCTGGAGCAGCTCCGCAGGTGGGGGGGCCTCACCTGCTCCTCCCCCAGGAGAGGGGACAGGAGGGCGGGGAGGTGACAAAAGCCCCGGGGTGACGTTGTCCCCGAGCCCTCACCAGCTGGTTGGAGACGTCCCCGTGGTCCTTCCGGGTCATCCCCTCTCCGATGGCCGATTTCATCAGCCGGGACAGGGAGGGCAGGACGTTGATGGGGGGGTAGATCTGCAGGGGGACAGCGACCCCCGTGTCCAGCCACCCCCACCCCGGGGTAGGGGACAGTTCCCAGCCCTGGTGGGTGCCGGATCCAACCCAGGGATCCCCCCCGGGATCTACACCTGGATCCACCCCTGGAATCCCCGGGATCCATCCCCTGGATACATCCCAGGATCCACCCCCATGGATCCACCCCCTGGGATCCGCCCCCCGTGATCCATCCCCCAGGATCCACCCCCTGGATACATTCCAGGATCCACCCCCAGATCCTCCCCAGAATCTTCCCCGGGATCCTCCCCCCTGGATCCACCCCCCAGGATCCACCACCTGGACCCACCCCTGGGATCCACCCCCCGGGATCCATCCTGGGATTCACCCCTGGGTTCCGCCGCCGGGATCCACCCCCTGGATACATCCCAGGATCCACCCCCGGATCCTCCCCAGAGTCCTCCCCGGGATCCTCCCCCTGGGATCCACCCCCGGGATCCGCCCCACTGGGATCCGCCCCACTGGGATCCGCCCCCCCCAGGATCCACCCCCCCAGGATCCACCCCCCCAGGATCCACCCCCCCAGGGATCTACACCTGGATCCACCCCTGGGATCCACCCCTGAGACCCACACCCCCGGGATCCACCACCTGGACCCACCCCTGGGATCCACCCCTGGCATCCACCCCCTGGATACATCCCAGGATCCACCCCCATGGATCCACCCCCTGGGATCCGCCCCCCGTGATCCATCCCCCAGGATCCACCCCCTGGATACATTCCAGGATCCACCCCCAGATCCTCCCCAGAATCTTCCCCGGGATCCTCCCCCCGGGATCCTCCCCCCGGGATCCACCCCCCGGGATCCACCCCCCCGGGATCTGCCCCTGGAGATGGGAAAGCGGTTTGGGAACCGACCTGGCGGTTGTGGAGCTGCCGGTCCACGTAGATCTGGCCCTCGGTGATGAAGCCGGTCAGGTCGGGGATGGGGTGGGTGATGTCTGGGGTGGGGACACCAAGGGGTGGTGAGACCCCAGAGCGGGGCTGGCAGCTCAGGGGGACACGGGACGCGGCTGCTGTCACATCTGCGGGGTCACCGGGGCGGCGCAGCCACCGCTGGGGTCAGTGGGCGGAGATTTGGGGTCATCCCCTTGTCCTGGAGGTGGGGACCCCAAATTGGAGGGGATGGGGTGGCTTGGATGGCTCAGAGGGGTTTTGGTGTCACCCCCTTGGTGCCAAGGACCCCAAATGGGACATCATGGGGTGGCTTGGATGGCTCAGAGAGGTTTTGGTGTCACCCCCTTGGTGCCAAGGACTCCAAACGGGAGGGGATGGGGTGGCTTGGATGGCACAGAGGGGTCTCAGGGTCACCCCCTTGGTGCCAAGACCCCCAAATTGGAGGTGATGGGGTGGCTTGAACAGCTCAGAGGGGTTTTGGTGTCACCTCCTTGTCCTGGACCGTGGGACCCCAAACGGGAGGGGATGGGGTGGCTTTGATGGTTCAGAGGGGTTTTGGTATCACCTCCTTTGTTCTGGAGCTCAAGACCCCAGACTGGAGGGGATGGGGTGGCTTGGATGGCTCAGAGGGGTCTCGGTGTCACCCCCGTGGTGCCAAGGACCCCAAATGGGACATCATGGGGTGGCTTGAATGGCTCAGAGAGGTTTTGGTGTCACCCCCTTGGTGCCAAGGACCCCAAACAGGAGGGGATGGGGTGGCTTGGATGGCACAGAGGGGTCTCGGTGTCACCCCCGTGGTGCCAAGGACCCCAGACTGGAGGTGTTGAGGGGCTCTTGGGGAAGTCTCAGACCCCAAACCACCCCAGCAGCGTCCCCGGAACCGGGTGAAACCGGAGCCCTTTGGGATTTCCCAACCCGGCCATTTCCCGGAGCCGGGAAATCCCGATCTCCGGGCATTCCCGTGCCCCTCCCACGGCATTCCCGCGCCCCCCACGGAATTCCCGCGCCCCCCCACAGCATTCCCGCGCCCCCCACGCCATTCCCGCGCCCCCCTCCATGGCATTCCCGCGCCCCCCCACGCCATTCCCGCGTCCCTCACACCATTCCCGCGCCCCCCCACCGCATTCCCGCGCCCCCCCCCCACGCCATTCCCGTGCCCCCCCGCCATTCCCGCGCCCCCCCCGCCATTCCCGTGCCCCCCCACGCCATTCCCGTGCCCCCCCACGCCATTCCCACTCCCCCCACGGCATTCCCGCTCCCCCCCACTCCATTCCCGTGCCCTCCACGCCATTCCCGTTCCTCCCCACGCCATTCCCGTGCCCCTCCCACCGCATTCCCGCTCCCCCCCACGCCATTCCCGTGCCCCTCCCACCGCATTCCCGCTCCCCCCCACGCCATTCCCGTGCCCCCCCACGCCATTCCCGTGCCCCCCCCCCACGGCATTCCCGCGACCCCCCCACGGCATTCCCGCTCCCTCCCACGCCATTCCCGTGCCCCCCCACGCCATTCCCACTCCCCCCACGGCATTCCCGTGCCCCCCCACGCCATTCCCGCTCCCCCCCACACCATTCCCGTGCCCCCCACGGCATTCCCGTGCCCCCCACGGCACTCCCGCGCCCCCCCCCACGGCATTCCCGTGCCCCCCCACGCCATTCCCACGCCCTCCCACGGCATTCCCGCGCCCCCCACGCCATTCCCGTGCCCCCCCCCCACACCATTCCCGCTCCCCCCCACGCCATTCCCGCGCCCCCCCACGCCATTCCCACTCCCCCCACGCCATTCCCGCGCCCCCCCACGCCATTCCCGTTCCCCCCCACGCCATTCCCGCGCCCCCCCCGCCATTCCCGTGCCCCCCCCCCACGGCATTCCCGTGCCCCCCCGCCCACGCCATTCCCGCGCCCCCCTCCACGGCATTCCCCTGCCCCCCCACGGCACTCCCGCGCCCCCCACGCCATTCCCGTGCCCACCCCCGCCATTCCCGGCCCCGCTGACCGTCGTTGGGCATGGTGAGGATCGGGATCTGGGTGATGGAGCCGTTCCTGCCCTCCACGCGCCCGGCGCGCTCGTAGATGGTGGCCAGGTCCGTGTACATGTACCCGGGGAACCCGCGGCGGCCCGGGACCTCCTCCCTGGCTGCCGACACCTGCGGGGCGCGGGGAAGGCTCGGAGCACCCCAAAGACCCCAAAAACCACGGGAGGCACGAGGGACACGAGTGTCCTCAGCAGCCCAGGCCACCCCAAAAACCCCCAGGTGTGCTGAGTGCCCTGAACACCCCAAAAAGTGTGGAAATCCCAGGAGTGCTGAGAATCCTGAGCACTCCAGACACCCCAAACACCCTGAGCACCCCAAACACCCCAAAAACCATGGGAGGCACGAGGGACACGAGTGTCCCCAGCAGTCCAGGCCACCCCAAAAACCCCCAGGTGTGCTGAGTGCCCTGAACACCCCAAACACCTCAAAACCCCCAAAACGTCCCAAACCCATAGGAAACCCAGATGTCCTTGTCACCCTGAGCACCCCAGACACCCTAAAGACCCCAAACACCCCCAAACCATGTGAGGCACGAGGGACACGAGTGTCCCCAGCAGCTCAGGCCACCCCAAAACCTCCAGGTGTGCTGGGCATCGCAGACACCCCAAAAACCCCGAGAAGCTTGGAAACCCCAGGTGTGCTGAGAAACCTGATCACCACAGACACCCCAAAATACCCTGGGCACCCCAAACACCCCCAAAACCACGGGAGGCACGAGGGACACGAGTGTCCTGAGCAGCTCAAGCCACCCCAAAGACCCTCAGGTGTGCTGGGTGCCCTGAACACCCCAAAAAGTGTGGAAATCCCAGGTGTGCTGAGAATCCTGAACACCCCAGACACCCCAAAGACCCCAAACACCCCCAAACCATGTGAGGCACGAGGGACACGAGTGTCCCCAGCAGCCCAGGCAACCCCAAAACCCCCAGATGTGCTGAGAATTGCAGATGCCCCAAACACCCCGGGAAGCTTGGAAATCCCAGGTGTGCTGAGAAGCCTGAGCACCCCAAACACCTCAAAACCCCCAAACGTCCCCAAACCCATAGGAAACCCAGATGTCCTTGTCACCCTGAGCACCCCAGACACCCCAAAGACCCCAAAACCACGGGAGGCATGAGGGACACGAGTGTCCTGGGCAGGCCAGGCCACCCCAAAAACTCCCAGGTGTGCTGAGCATCGCAGACACCCCAAAGACCCCAAAACCATGGGAGGCAAGAGGGACACGAGTGTCCTCAGCAGCCCAGGCCACCCCAAAACCTCCAGGTGTGCTGGGTGCCCCCAAAACACCAAACATCCCAAAAAACACAAGAAGTCTGGCAACCCCAGGTGTGCTGAGAATCCTGATCACCACAGACATCCCAAAATACCCTGAGCACCCCAAACACCCCAAAAACCACGGGAGGCACGAGGGACACGAGTGTCCCCAGCAGTCCAGGCAACCCCAAAAACCCCCAGGTGTGCTGAGTGCCCTGAACACCCCAAAAAGTGTGGAAACCCCCAGATGTCCTTGTCACCCTGAGGATCCCAGATGCCCTAAGGACCCCAAACACCCCAAAAACCACGGGAGGCACAAGGGACACGAGTGTCCTGAGCAGCCCAGGCCACCCCAAAACTTCCAGGTGTGCTGAGTGCCGTGAACACCCCAAACACCTCAAAACCCCCCAATGTCCCCAAACCCATAGGAAACCCAGATGTCCTTGTCACCCTGAGCACCCCAGACACCCCAAAGACCCCAAAACCATGGGAGGCAAGAGGGACACGAGTGTCCTGGGCAGGCCAGGCCACCCCAAAAACCCCCAGGTGTGCTGAGTGCCCCCAAAACACCAAACATCCCAAAAAACACAAGAAGTCAGGCAAACCCCAAGTGTGCTGAGAATCCTGATCACCACAGACACCCCAAACACCCTGGGCACCCCAAAAACCACGGGAGGCACCAGGGACACGAGTGTCCCCAGCAGCCCAGGCCACCCCAAAACGCCCAAGTGTGCTGAGCATCGCAGACACCCCAAACACCTCAAAATTCCCAAATGTCCCCAAACCCATAGGAAACCCAGATGTCCTTGTCACCCTGAGCACCCCAGACACCCCAAAGACCCCAAACACCCCCAAACCATGTGAGGCACGAGGGACACGAGTGTCCCCAGCAGCTCAGGCCACCCCAAAACCCCCCAGGTGTGCTGGGCATCACAGACACCCCAAAAACCCCGAGAAGCTTGGAAACCCCAGGTGTGCTGAAAAGCCTGAGCACCCCAGACACCTCAAACACCTCAAAACCCCCAAAATCCCCAAACCCATAGGAAACCCAGATGTCCTTGTCACCCTGAGCACCCCAGGTACTCCAAGGACCTCTGTCCTTATCACCCTGAGCACTCCAGGTACCCCAAAAACCCAAAGTCCCCAAGGACCCTGGGACCCCCAGCTGTCTTATCACCCTGAGAACCCCAAACTTCCCAAGAACCTCGGGGCCTCCAGGTGCCTTTGTCACCTCGAGCACCCCAAAGCCTTCAAGGACCCCCAGCTATCCTTGTCCCCTCGAACACCCCAGGTACCCCAAACCCCCCAGTTCTTGGGCATCCCAAGCACCCCAAAGTCCCCAAGAACCCCGGGAACCACAGATGGCTTTGTCACCCTGAGCACCCCAATGTCCCCAAGGACCCCGGGGTGTCCTTGCCCCCCCGAGTGCCCCAAAGTCCCCAAGGACCCCGGGGTGTCCTTGTCCCCCCGAGTGCCCCAAAGTCCCCAAGGACCCCCGGGGTGTCCTCGTCCCCCCCAGCACCCCCGGGTGACCCGGGCTGACCTCCCGGAGCGCCTCTGCGTAGGAGCTCATGTCGGTCAGGATGACCAGCACGTGCTTCTCGCACTGGTACGCCAGGAACTCGGCCGTGGTCAGCGCCAGCCGGGGCGTGATGATCCTCTCGATCCTGTGGCAATCAATTAGCCCAATTAGCCCAATTAGCTTAATTAGCCCCGCCCAGGGGAGGTCTGGAGGTGCCAGGAGGGAACTCCCAGGGGAGTCCCCCCCCACTGGTGCTGCCCCCCAACCCAGGGCAGGGGGACTCCCAGAGTTTTGGGGTCCCCAAGGCAGGGCAGGGAACCCCAGGTGGAGCCAGGAGAGCCCCCCAAAAGTGATCCGGGGTGGGATTGGGTGGGTCCTGGTGGGATCCTGAGCACTCCCAAACACCCTGAGCACCCCAAAAACCACGAGAGGCACGAGGACGAGAGGGAGGGAAGGAAAAGGAGGGAGAGGGAAGAAAAGAGAGGGAGAGGGAGAAATGAGAAGGAGATGGAAAATGGAGGAGAAAAGGAGAGAAGAAAGGAGGGAGAAAGGAAAAGGAGGGAGGGGGAAAGGGGAAGGGAAAAGGGAAGGGGGAAAGGGAAAGGGAGGGAGATGGAGGAGAAAAAAAAAAGAAAAATAAGGAAAAAGGGAAAAGAACAGGGAGGGAGAAGGGGAAGAAGGAAAAGGAGAAGGAGGGAGAAGCAGAAAGGAAAAGAAGAAGGAAGGAAAATAACAGGAAAGGAGGGAGATGGAGGAGGAGGGAGAGGAAGGAGAAAGGAGGAGGAGGGAGAAGGAAAAGAGGGAGAAGGAGAAAGAAGGAGGAAGGAAAAGAAGAAGAGAGGTGGGAGAAGGAAAAGGAGAAAGGAGGAGAAAGGAAGAGGAGAAAGGAGATGGAGAAAGGAGGAAAAAGGAGGAGGAAAAAGGAGGAGGAAAAAGAGAGAGGGAAGAGGAGGTGCAAAAAGGAGAAGGAAAAAGGGAAGAGGAGGAGGAAGAAAAAGGGGGCGAAAGAAAGACAAAAAAGAGGAGGAGAGAGAAGGAAGAACGAGGAGAAAAAAAAAAAAGGGAGACAAAAGGAGGAGGAGGAGGAGGGAGAAGGAAAAGAGGAAGGGAGGAAGAGCAGGAGGCGCCGGGGCTGCGCCTCACGTGGGGTCGTTGGCCAGGTTGAGGAAGAGGCAGACGTTCTCCATGGAGCCGTTCTGCTCAAAGTCCGACTTGAAGAACCGCGCCGTCTCCATGTTCACCTGCAGGGCACCCGGTCAGCGGGGACACGGGGACAGGGGGACAGGGGGACACGGGGACAGGGGGACGGGGCAGTTCTGGGGTCACCTGGGAGGTCCCATTGCGTCCCCCACTCACCCCCATGGCCGCAAAGACGATGGCGAAGTTGTCCTGGTGGTAATCCACCACGTCCTTGGATTTCTTCACCAGCCCGGCCTGGCGGCAGATCTGCGCCGCGATCTGAGGGAGGGGACAGGGACGGGGACGGGGGTGGCAGCGGGGACACCCCGGGGGTGGCAGCGGGGACACCCCAGCAGTGACAGCGGGGACACCCCGGGGGTGGCAGCGGGGACACCCCAGCAGTGACAGCGGGGACACTCCGGGGGTGGCATCAGGGACACCCCGGGGGTGGTGGCCATGGTCCCCCTGGGTCCGGGACACCAGCGGGGTGTCCCCTCCTTGCTGTGTCCTGCCTTGCCCGTGGTCACTCCTGACTGCTCAGGGGTGGTTTCCATCCCATCCCAACCCATCCCAATCCCAGCCCCAGTCCCATCCCAACCCATCCCAATCCCAATCCCATCTCATTCCAACCCATCCTATCCCAATCCCATCCCAATCCCAAACCCATTCCAATCCCATCCAATCCCAAACCCACCCCAGTCCCAAATCCATCCCAGTCCCAAACTCATCCCAATCCCAAACCTATCAAATGCCAACCCATCCCATCCCAATCCTAATCCCATCCCATTGCCTTCCCAACCCATCCCATCCCATTCCCATCTCACCCCAGTCCCATTCCAATCCCATCCCAATCCCATCCCACCCCAGTCCCGTCCCACCCCAGTCCCATTCCAATCCCATCCCAATCCCAAATCCACCCCAGTCCCATCCCATTCCCATCTCACCCCAATCCCATCCCAAACCCATCCCATTCCCAATTCCATCCAATCCCATCCCAAACCCAAACCTGTCCCAATCCCAATTCTATCCCATCCCAGTCCCGTCCCATCCCAATCCCATCCCAATCCCAAACCCATTCCAATCCTAGTCCCATCCCATTGCCCTCCCAAACCATCCCATCCCATTCCCATCTCACCCCAGTCCCATTCCCATCCCATCCCAGTCCGAAACCCACCCCAATTCCATCCCATCCCACCCCAGTTCCATCCCATCCTACCCCAATCCCATCCCATCCCACCCCAGTTCCGTCCTATCCCATCCCATTCCCCCTCTGGAATTTCCAGCCCCTCCTGCTCTGTCCCCTCTGTCACAGCCACACTCCTGGCGACATCAGAAGGGTCCGGAGCCCCTCAATCCTTGGATTTAGGGACCCCCCAAATCAGCCCGGATCCCTCCCCTCACAGCGCACCGGGATCGCCGTGCCAGCGGGGAAACTGAGGCACGAGCTTCCGGCCACCGGGAGAGGGGATCCGCCCTTCCCGGACCCTCCATCCTCCTCCTCCTCCCGCAGTCCCACCTCGTTGTGGGGCAGCCCGGCGGCGGAGAAGATGGGAATTTTCTGTCCGCGGGCGATGCTGTTCATGACGTCGATGGGGGAGATGCCGGTCTGGATCATCTCCTCGGGGTAGATGCGCCCGTGGGGGTTGATGGGCTGGCCTGCAGCGGGAACGGGAGGAGCTTGGAGAGGGCCTTGGAGGCATCTGGGGACACTTCCCGCCACCCCAGGGTGGTGCAAGGCCTAGTCCAGCCTGGCTTTGGGCACTTCCAGGGGTGGGGTGGGAGTGGAGGGGGGGATGGCCCTGGCTGGTGGTGAGAATTGGGAGGAAAGTTCTGGAGATGAGCAAGGAGTGGGAGAGGAACCATGGGAGCACCTGGAGACACTCCTGGAGATCCCTGGTGGGGAGGGAAGGATGGAGGGATGGATGGATGGAGGGATGGATGGAGGGATGGATGGATGGATGGATGGAGGGATGGATGGATGGATGGATGGAGGGATGGATGGATGGATGGAGGGAGGGAGGGATGGATGGATGGAGGGATGGATGGAGGGATGGAGGGATGGATGGAGGGATGGATGGAGGGATGGATGGAGGGATGGATGGAGGGATGGATGGAGGGATGGATGGAGGGATAGAGGGAGGGATGGAGGGATGGAGGGATGGATGGAGAGATGGATGGAGAGATGGATGGAGAGATGGATGGATGGATGGAGGGATGGATGGATGGATGGATGGAGGGAGGGAGGGAGGGAGGGATGGATGGATGGAGGGATGGATGGAGGGATGGATGGAGGGATGGATGGAGGGATGGAGGGATGGATGGATGGAGGGATGGAGGGATGGATGGAGGGATGGATGGAGGGATGGATGGAGGGATGGAGGGATGGAGGGATGGATGGATGGAGGGATGGATGGATGGAGGGATGGAGGGAGGGATGGAGGGATGGAGGGAGGGATGGAGGGAGGGATGGAGGGAGGGATGGAGGGAGGGATGGAGGGAGGGATGGAGGGATGGAGGGATGGATGTGGTGGCGCCACAGGGCCACTGTGGCCATCAGGTCACAGTGTCACCCCCATCATGGTGTCACCCCCAATTCCAGGCCATCCCCAAGCCCTTCCCGTCCCCACAAATCCAGAGCTGTCACCGTTGATGTCCAGGAAGTCCTCGGCCATCACCGGGGGGCCGCTGTCGATGGGTTTGGCGGAGCCGTTGAACACCCGGCCTGTGGGGACAGAGGGACTGTCCCTTCCTGAGGCCACCACCATGTCCCCATGTCCCCATCACCTCCATCCCCCTGGGGACAGAGGGACTGTCCCTTCCTGAGGCCACCACCATGTCCCCATCACCCTGTCCTCATGTCCCCACCACCCTGTCCTGGTGTCCCCGTGTCCCCAGCAGCCCCCCTCACCTCCCTCTTGGGGTCCCTCTACTCCTGGGCAGGGGGTGGCACCGAGCCCCCCACACAGGCACAGGGGACACCACCTTGTCCCCATGTCCCCATCACCATGTCCCTGTGTCCCCAGTCACCTCCATTACCCTGTCCCCATGTCCCCATCACCCTTTCCATGTGTCCCCATGTCCCCATCACCATGTCCCCATGGCATTATCATCCTGTCCCTGTGACCCCATCACACCCATCACCCTGTCCTGGTGTCCCCATGTCCCCATGGCCCCATCACCCTTTCCCCATGTCCCCGTGTCCCCAGTCACCTCCATCACCATGTCCCTGTGCCCCCATCACCCCCATCACCCTGTCCCCGTGTCCCCAGTCACCTCCATCACCCATGTCTCCGTGTCCCCACCACCCTGTCCCTGTGTCCCCGTGTCCCCATCACCCCATGTCCCCATGTCCCCACCACCCTCTGTCCCCATGTCCCCATCACCCCATGTCCCCGTGTCCCCAGCAGCCCCCCTCACCTCCCTCTTGGAGTCCCTCCACTCCTGGTCAGGGGGTGGCACCGAGCCCCCCACACAGGCACGGGGGACAGCACCTTGTCCCCATGTCCCCATGTCCCCACCACCCTGTCCCCGTGTCCCCGTGTCCCCATCCCCGTGTCCCCGTGTCCTGGCCGAGCGGCGGTGCCACCACGCCGTCCCCAAGGGAGGGGCCGCGTCCCCAGCGCTCCCTCCCGCTCCCAGCCTCATCGACCGCCCGGGAGCCGCGCGGTGCCATCGATCGCGACACCGCCTCGCTGCCCCCTCCCCTCCCCTCCCCGCCGCCCCCCGTGGGACGCGGTGGCGGTGCGGGGACACGTCAGCGGTGTCACAGCGCATCAGGCTGATGGCAGCGCCCAGCGCCGAGCCGGAAAGGTCAGCGGCCACCGCTGTCCCCCGTGTCCCCGCAGCGGCGACTCCCGGGGGACACCGAGAGCGGCAGCGGGGGGCGACACCGGGCCCGCCCCCGCCCCCCCCCGCCCGCCCTTTGCGGTGCCCTTTGCGGGGCCGCGGTGGGAGCGCGGGGGACACGCGGCCCCCGTGGGTCACCGCGGGGACAGGGCCACCCCCCGGTCACACCCCCGGCGGGTGGGGGGTGCTCGGGGGGCTCTGGGGGGGTTTTGGGGACACGGGGAGCTGAGGGGATGGTGAGGGGGGGGGGTCACAGCTGGATCCCGGAGTGGTTGGGGTGGGGAGGGAGCTGAGATGCCATCGATGTCACCTCCCTGCCGTGGGGACACCTTGCACTGTGCCAGGTGGCTTTGAGTCCTGTCCTGTCCAGTCCAAGCCTGGCTTGGGACACCGCCAGGGGTGGGGTGACACCACCGGGGATGGGGTGACACCGCCAGGGACGAGGTGACATGGCCAGGGACGAGGTGACACTGCCAGGGATGAGGTGACACTGCCAGGGATGAGGTGACACTGCCAGGGATGGGGTGACACCACCAGGGATGGGTGACGTGGCCAAGAATGGGGTTACACTTGCAGGGATGGGGTGACATCGTCAGGGAGGGGGTGACACCTCGAGAGACGGGGTGACACCTCCGGGATGGGGTGACACCACCAGGGACGGGGTGACGCTTTCAAGGATGGGGTGATACTGCCAGGAATGGGGTGACACTTGCAGGAATGCGATGACACCACCAGGGATGGGGTTACATCTCTGGGGATGGGGTGACACTTTCAAGGATGGGGTGACATTGCCAGGGATGCAGTGACACTTGCAGGGACAGGGTGACATTGCCAGGGACGAGGTGACACCAGCAGGAATGGGGTGACACCACCAGGGACGGGGTGACACTTTCAAAGACGGGGTGACACCACCAGGGATGCGGTGACACCACCAGGAATGGGGTGACACCACCAGGGACGGGGTGACACTGCCAGGGACGGGGTGACACTTTCAAGGATGAGGTGACACCACCAGGGATGGGGTGACATCGTCAGGAATGGGGTGACACCACCAAGGAGTGGGTGACACCATGGGGTGACACCACCAGGAACGAGGAAACACCATCAGCGACGCGGTGACACCACGGGGTGACACCACCAGGGATGGGGGAACACCACCAGGAATGGGGTGACACCGTCAGCCACGCGGTGACAGCACGGGGTGACCCCCCGCTGTCGGAGGTGACCCGGGGACGTTCTCCCCCCCAAACCCCCCCAGACCCCCCCGGTGCCCCCAGGAGCCCCCCGGCTCACCCAGCATGTCCTCGGACACCGGCGTGCGCAGGATGTCCCCCGTGAACTCGCAGGTGGTCGCTTTGGCGTCGATGCCCGACGTGCCCTCGAACACCTGCGGCCGCCAATTAACCGCCGTTAATTAGCGCTTGGGGGGGCGGGGGCGGGGGGTGACGCCACGAGAGGTGACGGGGTTTGGGGTCACCCGGGGGACTTCGGGGGGATTTTTTTTTTGGGTGGGGGGCATCGCGAATGTCGCACCCACGGGGGAATCCGGAGGCTTTTTCTTTTTTTTTTTTTTTTTTTTTTCTTTTTTTTTCTTTTCTTTTTTTTTCTTTTTTTTTCTTTTTTTCTTTTTCTTTCTTTTTTCTTTTTTCTTTTCTTTTTTATTCTTTTTCCTTTTTTTTTCTTTTTTCTTTTCCTTTTTTTCTTTTTCTTTCTTTTTTCTTTTTTTTTCTTTTTTTTCTTTTTTCCTTTTTTTTTCTTTTTTTTTTCCTTTTTTTTTCTTTTTTTCCCTTTTTTTTCTTTCTTTTTTTTTTCCTTTTTTTTTTCCTTTTTTTTTTTCCCTTGTTGATCGGGATAACATTTGACACCTCCGGCGTTAATTAACCCCCGGCCGGCTGCTTTAATTACAGCCGGGTGGCCCCCGGGATGAAAAGGGGGGAAGCTGGGGGGGGATGGTGACAGGTGAGGCTCGGAGCCCCCCCGCCCAAGGGGGCTGCGGGTCACCCCCAACAACGCTGAGGCAGCAAAACCCTCCTCGTTTTCTGCCTTTTTTCCTTCTTTCATCCCTTTCCCCCTCTTTTTTTCCACCCCCCGCCCCAGCCTGACTCCCTAAGAGGATTAAAAGGGCGGCCCCGAGGCACCAGAGGGGAGGGTTTGGGGGCAGCGGGGCGATTTGGGGGGGATTTGGGGGGTGGGATTTGGGGGGGATCTGAGCCCGAGGTGCCCCAGGGTTGGTGGGTTTGGGGGCAGCTGAGGGGTTTTGGGGGGATTTGGGGGGTGGGATTTGGACTGATTTGAGGGGATTTGAGCCCGAGGTGCCTCAGGGCTGGTGGGTTTGGAGGCAGCTGAGGGGTTTTGGGGGGATTTGGGGGGTGGGATTTGAGCCCCAGGTGCTCCAGGGCTGGCGGGTTTGGGGGCAGCTGAGTGATTTGGGGGGGATTTGGGGGGGATTTGGGCTGATTTGGGGGGGAGGATTTGAGCCCGAGGTGCCCCGGGGCTGGTGGGTTTGGGGGCAGCTGAGCGATTTTGGGGGGATTTGGGGGGGGATCTGAGCCCGAGGTGCCCCGGGGCTGGCGGGGGGGGTTTGGGGACATCCCCCCTGGCCGCTGCTGTCCCCATGTCCCCATGGGGGGTGGTGGCTTTGCGGGGTGGTGGCAGCGAGGTCCGAGGGGGAGAAAGTGGGGGGGGTGGTCAGTGTGGGGTTGTGGGGTGAGGGGTGGGGACAAGGCCTGTCCCGGGACATCCCTGACAATCCCAGGACACCTCTGATCATCCCAGGACACTCCTGACCACTCCAGGACACCCCTGACCACTCCAGGACACCCCTGACCATCCTGGGACATTGTCACCTGTCCCAGGACACCCCTGACCATCCCAGGACACCCTGGACCACCCCGGGACACTGTCACCTGCCCCAGGACACTGCCCATCCCAGAACTCCACTTGTTCCAGGACACCCCTGACCATCCCAGGATGTCACTACCTGTGCTAGGACATTTGTCCCAGGACACTGTCCCCTGTCCCAGGACACCCCTGATCATCCCAGGACACTGCCACCTGTCCCAGGACACTGTCCCCTGTCCCAGGACACTGTCCCTTGACCATCCCAGGACACTGTCCCCTGTCCCAGGACAGCAGGAAGAAGCAGCTCTCATAAGAGCACAGGAACACGAGCCCGACAGCCACCGCTGGAGGGAGACAGAGCCCCGGGACAGAGCTCCGGGACAGAGCTCCGGGACAGAGCCCCCGTGTGTGGCCGTGTCCCCTGTCCCGCGTCCCGTTCCTCGTGTCCCGTGTCCCATGTGACCGTGTCCCCTGTCCCATGTCACCGTGTCCCCTGTCCCATGTCCCGCATCCCGTGTCCCGTGTGGCCACGTGGCCATGTCCCCTGTCCCGTGTCCAGTGTCACTGTGTCCCGTGTCACCATGTCCCGTGTCCCCCTGTCCCGTGTGGCCATGTCCCATGTCACTGTGTGCCGTGTCCCCTGTCCCGTGTCCCCTGTCCCCTGTCCCCTGTCCCTCGTGTCCGCGCTCACCTGGACGATGGCCTTGGCGCCCATCACCTCCAGCACCTGCCCGCTGCGGGTGCTGCCGTTAGGCAGCGTGAAGTTGACGATCTCAGCGTACTGGGCGAACTGTGGGGACAGCGACACGGCCGCGTGGGCTGGCGGTGTCCCCTCTGTCCCCTCTGTCCCCTCAGCCCGACCCTGTCGCCCCCCGGCCCCGCCTGCTCCGCCGGCGCTGCCTCAGTTTCCCTTCCTTTGTCCCCCGAAGCCACCAAAGGCCGAGGGGTGGGGACAGCGGGCAGCGAGGGGGTGGCGCTGCCTGTCGCTGTCACTGTCGCTGTCCCACCCTGGAGCTGGCCCCGGGCTGTGGCACTGCTCCGTGCCTCAGTTTCCCCGACATTTCACCCAAGTAGGTGACAACAAACGCTGTCACGGGGGAGGGGACTTCTGTGCTGAGGGGACACGTCCTGCCCTGAGGGGACAGTGGCCAATGTCGCTGCTGCCCCGAACCCTCAGGGGTCTCCTCCTCCTCCTCATTCCTGGCTCTTTGATTGAGCTGGTTAATTAATTAATTGATTCATTAATGGCCGCGGCCATGGAAAGGCGACACCAGGCGACAAAAGCCCTCCGGGGGGTCAGCCCCAGGTGGCCCCAGCCCAGCCAGGAGAGCGGGGAGCAGGGACAGGGAGGGTGACACCGAGGGGACACGGGGCTCGTGGAGCAGGATCCCTGCGGGAGCTGGGATTGGGCAGGGGACAGGGGACAGAGCTGGGACAGGGACAGGGGACAAGGGACAGAGCTGGGATAAGGGACAGGGGGATGGGGACAGGGGACAGGGACAGGGGACAGAGCTGGGAAAGGGACAGGGGACAGGGAACTGAGCTGGGAAAGGGACAGGGGATGGGGACTGGACAAGGGACAGGGGACAGGGGGCAGGGACAGGAGACGGAGCTGGGAAAGGGACAGGGGACAAGGGACAGAGCTGGGAAAGGGGACAGGGACAGGGGACTGAGCTGGGATAAGGGACAGGGGATGGGGACAGGGGTCAAGGGACAGGGGACAGGGGACTGAGCTGGGAAAGGGACAGGGGACAGGGACAGAGGACAGGGGACAGGAGACGGAGCTGGGAAAGGGACAGGGGATGGGGACAAGGGACAGGGGACTGAGCTGGGATAAGGGACAGGGGACAGGGGACTGAGCTGGGAAAGGGACAGGGGAGGGGGGGACAAGGAACGGAGCTGGGATAAGGGACAGGGGACAAGGGATGGGGGACAAGGGACATAGCAAGGAGAGGGGACGGGGATGGAGCTGGGAAGGGGGACAGGGGATGGGGGACGAGGGACAAGGGACAGAGCTGGCCAGGGAGACAAGGGACAGGAGCTCAGGCGGGTGCACAGGACACGGGGACAGGAGCCAGAGCAGGGCCAGGGACACGGGGACAGGGACACGGGAGGACAGGGACTCAGGGGACAGGGACTGCGGGGACACGGGGACACAGGGAACACAGGGACACGGGGACACAGGGGCTGAGCTCGGGCAGGGACACGGGACATGGGTGCCCAGACCGAGCGCACGCACGTCCCACGGAAAGTCCCCGGTGTCCCCAGTGTCCCTCGTGTCGGCGCACACGCCACCCGCGCAGGGACACGGGAACACGGGGACAGGGGACACGGGGACACGGGGACACGGGGACAGGGGACACGGGGACAGGGGGACACGGGGACAGGGGACACGGGGACAGGGGGACACGGGGACAGGGGGACACGGGGACAGGGGACACGGGGACAGGGGGACACGGGGACAGGGGTCACGGGGGCACGGGGACACGGGACACGGGGACAGGGGGACACGGGGGCAGGGGAACACGGGACACGCCAACCGCGCCTGCAGGCAGGGACAGGGCTCTGCTGCCGGCCGCGTCCAGAGGAGGGAGCTCGGACCCTGGAGAAGAGGGGACAGCCCAGGGGACAGGGGACAGGAGAGAGGGGACAGGGAAAGGGACAGCCAGGAGAGAGGGGACAGGAGAGAGGGGACAGGGAAAGGGACAGCCCAGGGGACAGGGGACAGGAGAGAGGGGACAGGGAAAGGGGACAGCCTAGGGGACAGAGGGGATGGCACAGGGAAAGGGACAGCCCAGGGGACAGGGGACAGGAGAGAGGGGACAGGAAAAGGGACAGCCCAGGGGACAGGGGACAGGAGAGAGGGGACAGGGAAAGGGGACAGCCAGAAGACAAGGGATGGAGAAGAAAGGCCAGGGAACAACCCAGGGGACAGAGGACAGGTGACAGGTGACAAGTGACAGGGGACAGCCTCCCCCCATGGCACGCTCAGCAGCGGGGTCCCCGCGCAGCCCCCAGGTGACAGGGCCCGGCTGTCCCCGTGTCACCTCCAGGCCCCACCTTGACGTTGTCCAGCACCACCAGCGGCCCGTTGACACCGCACACCGTCCTGTAGGCTGGGAGAGGTGACACGTCAGTCCCCAGAGCCACCCGGGGCGGTGTCACCTCCCCCCCAGCCCCCCCAAAATCCTGTCCCTTGCTGTGTCCCCAGGGCCACCCGAGGCGGTGTCACCTCCTCCCCCAACCCCCAAAATCCTGTCCCTTGTGGTGTCCCCAGAGCCACCCGGGGCGGTGTCACCTCCCCCCCCAGCCCCCCAAAATCCTGTCCCTTGCTGTGTCCCCAGGGCCACCCAGGGTGGTGTCACCTCCCCCCCCACCCCCAAAATCCTGTCCCTTGCTGTGTCCCCAGGGCCACCCAGGGCAGTGTCACCTCCCCCCCAGACCCCCAAAATCCTGTCCCTTGCTGTGTCCCCAGGGCCACCGGGGGCAGTGTCACCTCCCCCCCCAGACCCCCAAAATCCTGTCCCTTGCTGTGTCCCCAGGGCCACCCAGGGCGGTGTCACCTCCCCCCTCCACCCCCCCCAAAATCCTGTCCCTTGCTGTGTCCCCAGGGCCACCCAGGGCGGTGTCACCTCCCCCCTCAACCCCCCCAAAAATCCTGTCCCTTGCTGTGTCCCCAGGGCCACCCGGGGCGATGTCACCTCCCCCCCAGACCCCCAAAATCCTGTCCCTTGCTGTGTCCCCAGGGCCACCCGGGGCGGTGTCACCTCCTCCCCCAGCCCCAAAATCCTGTCCCTTGCTGTGTCCCCAGGGCCACCCGGGGCGGTGTCACCTCCCCCCCCCAGACCCCCAAAATCCTGTCCCTTGCTGTGTCCCCAGGGCCACCCGGGGTGGTGTCACCTCCCCCCCCAGACCCCCAAAATCCTGTCCCTTGCTGTGTCCCCAGGGCCACCCGGGGCGGTGTCACCTCCCCCCCACCCCCAAAATCCTGTCCCTTGCTGTGTCCCATCCCCTGTCCCGGCGACACCCCGAGTGTCCCGCCGGAAATGTCACCGGGTGGTGGCATCCTGGGAATGTCACCAGGGCCGGCAGGGAAGTGTCCCCTTGTCGCCCCCCCCCACCCCCGGCGCTGTCACCCGTGGGATGTGGGGACAATTCCCAAAGACGGGAGTGGCGTCGGACCCTGGTGGCACCGGGGACACCGTGGGGGGGGTGACCCGGCAGGGACAGCGCTGGGACAGGCGGGGACAGAGGGTGACAGGGACGGGGGTGACAAACGGGGATGGAGCCGGGGAGAGGCAGCGGATCCCGGGAATGAGGGGATGGGATCGGGAACTGGGATTGGGATCGGGAACTGGGAATGGTGGGATTGGGATCGGGAACTGGGAATGCCGGGATTGGGATCAAGTCGTGAGAATGCCGGGATTGGGATCAAATCCTGGGAATGCCAGCATGGGATCGGATCCCGGGAATGCCGGGGTTGGGATTGGATCCCGGGAATGCCGGGATGGGATCGGGTCCTGGGAATGCCGGGATTGAGATCGTGTCCTGGGAATGCCGGGATGGGATCGGATCCTAGGAATGCCGGGATGGGATCAAATCCTGGGAATGCCAGGATGGGACCGGGTCCTGGGAATGCCGGGATTGGGATCGGATCCTAGGAATGCCGGGATGGGATCAAATTCCGGGAATGCGGGGGTTGGGATCGGACCCTAAGAATGCAGAGATTGGGATCGGGTCCTGGGAATGCCGGGATTGGGATCGGATCCCGGGAATGCCAGGATGGGATCGGTTCCCTGGAATACCGGGATGGGATCAAATCCTGGGAATGCCAGGATGGGACCGGGTCCTGGGAGTGCCAGGGTTGGGATCGGTTCCTGGGAATGAGGGGATGGGATCAAATCCCGGGAATGCCGGGGCCGGCCGGGCTCCTGGGAATGCCGGGATGGGATCAGCTCCCGGGAATGCCGGGGCTGGGATCAAATCCCGGGAATGCCGGGGCCGGCCGGGCCCCCGGCGGGTGCAGGTGTGCGGGAACTGATCCGGCTCTAAGCCGCGCCTTGATCCCGCCAGGAAGTGTCAAAGCCCCGAGCGCTGCCCCGGCCCCGCTGACCCCGCCGGGCCCTTTCATCCCCCGCTGCCCCCTCCGCCGGCTCCGGCCCCTGCCCTTCCCACCTGATCCTAATCGGATCCGAGCGGCCGGGCCCAGCTGCGGGGCCCCCGCGGGGACGCCGCTCCCTGGATGTCCCCGCGCTGCTGCCGCCGCTGGTGGCGGTGGTGGCATTGTCCCCAGGGCCGGGAAAAACCCCGGGATTTTCCTGTTTTCCTATTATTTTCCTATTATTTTCCTATTATTTTCCTATTATTTTCCTATTATTTTCCTATTTTCATATCTTCCTCCTTCCCTTCCCTTCCCTTCCCTTCCCTTCCCTTCCCTTCCCTTCCCTTCCCCCTTTTCCCTTTTTTTCCTTTTCCCTTTCCTCATTCCTTTACTTTCCTTTCCTTTTTCCTTTCCTTCCCTTCCCGTTTCTCCCGCTGGCCGCGGCTCAAAATCCCTGCGCACCCCACGGAGCGCTCTGGGGTCACCCCCGCGGGGACCCCTCGGGGTCCCTTTCCCTCAGCCCATCCCGGTGCCGCTTGATCCCGGGCATTCCCGCATTCCCGGGATTCCAGGCTGGGTGGGGTTGGGAAGGACCTTAAAGCCCCTGAATTCCACCCCCTGGGACTTTCCAGCGTCCCGGGTGGATCCAGCCCGGCCTTGAGCACTGCCAGGGATCCAGGGGCAGCCCCAGCCAAGCTGGGAATTCCAGCCCAGCCAGGAATTCCTGCCCCAATCCCAGCTCAATGTCACTTTTCCCAGTGGGAAGCCATTCCCTGTCTCCTGTCCCTGCAGCCCTTGTCCCCAGCCCCTCTCCAGCTCTCCTGGAGCCCCTGCAGGCACTCGGAGCATTCCCTGGAGTTTTCCCTTCTCCAGGGGAACATTCCCAGCTCTCCCAGAGCAGAGGGGCTCCAGCCCTGGGAACAGCTCCGGAACCTGCTGGGGATTTGCTCCAGGCCCTCCCGAGGCTGGATCCGGGAGTCGCAGGGACAGAATTCCCTCTTTTCCCAACGCCGCTCCCAATCCTTTTTCCCCCTCCCAGCCTGGATTTGTGCCCCATCCCAGCCCCTCCCGCCCTTGGCCTTGCCGAGCCCCACCAGCTTCTCCCAAGCCCCGCTCTTCGCTCCAGGGGCTAATTAGCTAATTAGCCTTCTCTTCCTTTCCCCAATTAAGGCCGGTTCCCGCTGCTCGCCCATTCAGCCTCCGGAGGGGCCGGCGCACCGGGAGCCCCCTCGGTGCCTTTTGTCCCCTTTTTTTATTCCCAAAGTGACCATCCGGCCCTTTATTCCCCTTTTCCCCCCCGCCCCGCTCCCCATCCCGAAGCTCTCCCGCTTCCCCCTCCCCCGGCAGGAGCTCCTGGGGGTCTTTTCTTCCGGCCCTGGGCAGCCCCGGTGCCACCCGCCCGGGACGGGAGTGTCACTGCAGGGACGGGGCTGGGGTGTCCAGCTGGGTCCCAGGGGCTGCCACCCCCTCGTGGGGACGCTCCTGGCTGCCCTGGGCTCGGCTGGGATGGCGCTTCCCAGTGGGAATGTGGGAGACTCTGGCAGTGCCGGTGTCACCGTGGGGAGGGTGGGGGTGATGTTGGATCATCGGCCGAGCTCTTGGGTGATACGGAAATTCAGGCTTGATCCGTCCATCTGTCCATGTGTCTGTCCATCCATCCATCCTTCAACTATCCATCCATCCATCTGTCTGTCCATCTGTCCATCCATCCATTTATTCCATCCATCCATCCATCCCTGTCCATCCGTCCATCCCTCCATCCATCCATCCATCCTTCCATCCCTGTCCGTCCATCCATCCATCCATCCATCCATCCATCCATCCCTGTCCATCCGTCCATCCCTCCACCCATCCCTCCATCCCTCCATCCCTCCATCCATCCCTCCATCCATCCACCCATCCCTCCATCCCTCCATCCATCCCTCCATCCATCCCTCCATCCATCCCTCCATCCATCCATCCATCCCTCCATCCATCCCTCCATCCCTTCATCCCTTCATCCCTGTCCATCCCTCCATCCATTCATCCATCCATCCATCCATCCATCCATCCATCCATCCATCCATCCCATCTCTCCATGGGCCTCTGGACATCACGGAATCCTGGAATGCTCTGGGTTGGGAGGGACCTTAAATCCCATCTGGATCCATCTGGGGACACCTCCCACCACCCCAGGGTGCTCCAAGCCCGGTCCAGCCTGGCCTTGGACACCTCCAGGGATGGCTCCAGCTCCTCATCCCTGCCTGGCTCTGGGATGATCTGTCGGGACAGAGGGGGACATCACGACAGGAGCGCCAAGGGACAGCCCAGGAAGGGGTCGGGATGGGGAGTGAGGAAGAGGAGGAGAAGGGAAGGAAAAAAAGAAAAAGAAAAGGGAAAAAAGTAAAATAAAAATAAAAATAAAAAATAAAAAAAAATTAAAAATAAAAAAATAATAAAAAGGAGAAGGAGAAGAAGAAGAAGATAACAAGAACGAGGAGGAAGAGGAGAAGGGGGAGATGAAGGAGGAGAAGAAGAAAAATGAGGAGCAGAAGAAGGAGATGGAGAAGAGGAGGAAGAAGAAAAAGAGGAGGAAGAAGAGGAAGGGGAAGAGGAAGAGATGAAAGAGGAGCAGAGGAGGAAGAGGGAAAAAAGGAGACGAAGGAGGAGGAAGAAGAGGTGGAAGAGGTGAGGAAGGATGAGAAAGAGAAGAAGAAAGAGGAGGAGGAAGGGAAGGACGAGGAAGACGAGGACGAGGAGAAGAAAAAAGCAAGAGAAGGAGGAGGAGAAGAATAAGAAGAGGATGAAGATGAGAAGAACAAAAAGAGGAGGAAGAAGAGGAGAAGAGCAAGAAGAGGACCAGGAGGAGGAGGAGAACAAGAGGATGAGGAGGAAGAGGAGGAGGAGAAGAACAAGAAAAGGACCAGGAGAAGAACAAGAAGAGGAAGAAAAGGAGGAAAAGAGGAGGAAGAGGAGGAGAGGAACAAGAAGAGGACGAGGAGGAAGAAGAGGAGGAGCAGAAGAAGAAGAGGAGGAGAACAAGAAGAGAAGGAGGAGAAGAACAAGAAAAGGGCCAGGAGAAGAACAAGAGGAGGAGAAGAACAAGAAAAGGAGGAGGAGGAGGAGGAGGAGGAGGAGGAGGAGGCCCGAGCAGCGCGGCGGGGAGGGGAGCAGCGCGAAGCCGCGGCAGCGATAACGAAGCCGGCCGAGCCTCGGCGGGCTGGGTGGGCTGCGGCGGCCGGCCGGGGGCACGGCCCGGGGGCAGGAGGGGGGGCGGACAGAGCTTGGGGCCGGGGGCAAAGCAAACTCTTTCAAGCTGGCCTTTCCACACCCCCAGCCCCAAATTCACAGCTGCTGTCAGATGCCATCTCCGTCAGCGCTGACACTCACGCACCGCTGACCCCGCCGCGCGGGGGTGACCGCGGCCCCCGGTGACAAAAGGCGGGGGGGGACGGGGGGACCCGAGGCGGCTCCGCCCGCCGCTAATTGCTGCCGCTCTGCCCGCAGCGCCCCCCGCAGCAGCCCCCGCCGGCCCCTCCCCGCCCCCCGAGGCCGCAGGGTTCGGCTCCAAAGTGCGCCGGGGGCTCGCTGCCGAGCCTGCGAGGGGGGCTGGTGGAGCGGCTGGGGGTGGGAAGGGGCTTTGAGGATTTTTTTTTTTTGGGTGGGGGGTTCCGTTCCATCTTCCCCCAGCGTGGGTCCAAGCCCCGGTGTCCGGCCTGGCCTTGGGCGGCCGCAGCTTGGCTGGGAATTCGGGCCCAGGCAGGAATTCCTTCCCCAAAATCCCACTCAAGTCTGTCCTTTCCCAGTGGGAAAAAAATTCCCCATTCCCCTTTTTTTTTGTGTCACCTCGTCCTCCGGGCCGGGTGTGCAACGAGCGATGCTCAACCCCCGCCCCAAATTCCAGAGCCCGGGACACACCTGGAGCAGAGACGGGAAGCAGGACAGACAAACAGCCCCCAAATCCCCCAAATCCTCCATCCCAGGGCAAAGCTGTGGGTGCAGGGCTGTCCCAGCAGGCCCAGAGCTGATCCTGAGCCCCCCCTGGGGCACAGGGAGGGTCCCCGGTGTCCCCCAGCTCCCACCTGGAGGGCACAGAGGGGGGACCCCACCCCTGGCACCCCTGGGCAGGGGCAGGGAGGGGCAGGGGGTGCTGGGCAGGGGGCTCTGGGTGGGGCTGGATGCATCCCCCAGCCCTGGCAGTGCCCAGGGTGAGCTGGGATGGGGCTTGGAGCACCCTGGGACAGCAGGAGGTGTCCCTGTCCTTGGCACCGGCTGGGATTTAAGCTCCTTTCCCAAAGCAGATCCAGGTGGGAGGCGAGGAGGAGAAGGAGAGAAAGAAGGAGGAGGAGGAGGAAGGTGAAGGATAGGGAGGAAGAGGAGGAGGAGAAGGAAAAAAAAGAAGAGGAGGAGAAGAATAAGAAGAGGATGAAGATGAGAAGAACAAAAAGAGGAGGAAGAAGAGGAGAAGAACAAGAAAAGGA